>OY987257.1:36166642-36688172 GCA_963920725.1 Rhamphomyia laevipes
GCTCATTGATACTTTTTATGGAAATGACCTACAGCAGATAGTAAATTCTCCTAACAATAATGGAAGATGGCTTGATCTTATTTTTTCTAACAACTATGACAACGTGGTTGTTGATATTGCTACTGATGCTGAAAATCTTTTCACTAACACACAGCATCATAATGCATTAGTTGTTGAACTTAAAACCACTGATACTTTTTTTATTAAATCTTACAATAACAAAGTGGTATATGACTTTAAAAATGCTGATTTTGATAATATAAATTCAGCTCTTTCTGCTATTGACTGGACTGAATTGTTAGCATATGGTGACTTAGATTCTATTGTCTCATCCTTTTATTCTTCAACTTTTAGAATAATTGATACTTACGTTCCTAAGATGGTTAAAAAGATAAGTTAACTGAGCCATGGTTAGATAAAAATCTTAGAACTCTACGAAATCGCAGAAATAAATTATATAAAAAAATTAAAGAACTTATTAATCCGAACCTGGATTTAATCCGTGAGCATAATGAACTTGCAACAGAGTTCTCTACTAAGTCGCGTTGTTCTTATGATTCCTATATTAATATACTTGGACAAGACCTTTTAACACACCCAAAAAAATTTTTCGATTTTGTAAACACCAAACGTAAATGCTCAGGATATCCATCCACCATGTCAAAGGATAACACTTTCTCATCAAATCCTAGTGATATAAGTGACATGTTTGCTGATCGATTCAGCGAATGTTATAGGCCCACAACTGATTTAACAGATATTTCATCTATAAGTGATGACCAAAACACTATTTTAAATACAATATCTATTTCAGATGAGGAAATACTTAATGTGTTAGGTAGTATTGATATTAATAAAGGTCCTGGGCCTGACTTATTACCCCCACTTTTTCTAAAGAAATGCGCTGATCAGCTGTCTGCACCACTAAAACTTATCTTTAATAAATCCATCTCTTCAGGAACATTTCCGTCTGCCTGGAAATCTTCTCACCTCACTCCTATATACAAAAGTGGTGATAAGGCCAACGTCGATAACTATAGAGGTATTGCTATATTATCTACTATACCAAAAATTTTTGAAAAAATTATATGTGATAAAATGACGTCAATTATCAATCCAATACTCAACGAGCAACAGCATGGTTTCAGAAAAGGTCGCTCTACCACCACTAATCTAATGGTTTTTACTTCTGAAGTGCTGATTAACATGGAAAAAGGTCACCAGATTGATGCTATCTACACTGACTTCAGTAAAGCTTTTGATCGTGTTGACCACAGCATCCTTATCTCTAAATTGAAAAAAATCGGAGTGGCAAACCCGCTTTTAAAATGGATCACTTCTTATCTCAGTGGTCGAACTCAATCGGTTAAATTTCAAGGGTTTAGTTCCAAAGAAATATCAGTTTCTTCAGGTGTTCCTCAAGGTAGCCACCTTGGCCCTCTATTATTCAATATCTTACTCCATGACCTATCTGAAATATTATTTGACATTCCACATATTTTGTATGCTGACGATCTAAAAATATATTATATAATAACTAAACCTTCTGATGTACAATATTTAGAAAGTAGACTAAAAATACTTGAGAGCTGGTGTAGAGTTAACAAGTTGGACCTTAATGTTAGTAAATGTCACGTCATTAGTTTTTCAAGAAAGAAAACTACTATTATACACGCCTACGATTTAAATGGTACTCAACTTAACCGTGTAACTCAAATTAATGACCTCGGGGTTTTGTTGGACTGTAAGCTGAATTTTAATCTTCATTATGACAGAATCATTTCCAAAGCCAATAAAATGCTGGGTTTTATTAAAAGAAGAGCCAAAGAGTTTAAAAATGTGTGGGTGACTAAATCCTTATATTGCACCTTAGTACGATCAATTCTTGAATATGCCTGTCCGATTTGGTTACCATATTTCCAGGTGCACAGTGATAGAATAGAGTCTATTCAAAAAAAATTTCTTCTTTTCGCTCTTCGGGACCTGCACGACCCACACGACTATAATAATTTACCAACGTACCTTTCTAGACTTAAATTACTTGAACTGACTTCACTTTCCTCTAGACGCGACCTACTAGTAGCTTGTTATACTCTCGATGTCTTGAATAACAACATAAACGTTAGTTTTATATCTAACAGGATAATACTTAACAATGACATAAGACAAACAAGACATACATCCCTACTTAAGGTTTCTGCTCATCGTACGGAATATGGTAAAAATGAACCTATCAATAGATGTTGTATGATTTTCAACCAATATAGTTCCTGCTATTCCCCAACTATATCTAAATTTGCCTACAAATCCAGGCTTCGCAACATCTTGAAATAATCAAATTACTATTATATCCCTTAATATCCCTATTTTTTTTTTTTTTACATCCCTTCTAATACATATCAACCCTAGTTTATTACAATTTATTTTGTCTAAGTATTTTATAATCTTAGATTTTGTATTGTTAAATAAATAAATAATTAAATTAATTTTAAGTTTATAATTAAGAAACATTATTTTTTGTTAATAGTATTAAGTAAATAATTTATAATTTTTTATTATTATCATTTTTGTAAATGTTAATATAATATAATAATTTTATTTGTATAATTAAATGTACCTTGCTTGGTAAATAAATAAATAAATAAATATTGAGAAAACAGTTATTGATAAGCTTTCAGATTCAGAACTTTACTTTGCTTTACAAGTTGACGAGTTCACTGATATAAGCGGTATAGCTCACTTACTAGGATTTGTGTGTTTCATTAACGAAGACCAAATAGTGAATCAATTTTTATGCTGCAAACAACTTACCGGACGCACAACAGGACAGGTTATTTTTGACACCATTTCTTCATATTTAGATAAATTTAACATAGCATGGGACCAGTGTGTAGGTATCTGTACCGATGGTGCTCCTTCAATGGTTGGTTCTATTAAAGGATTTGTTACTCTTGCGAAGAAAAAAAATCCTAATATAATAACAACACACTGTTTTTTACACCGAGAATCACTAGTTTCAAAAACATTACCTACGACATTAAAATCTGTATTAGAACAAATTGTAAACATGGTAAACTACATCAAATCACGACCCTTACAAACACGCCTATTTAAAACCCTTTGTGCATCTATGGAAGCTCAGCACGAATCTTTACTTTTACATACTGAGGTAAGGTGGTTATCGCGAGGTAAAGTACTGAACCGAATTTTAGAACTTAAGGATGAATTATCAACGTTTTTTCAAAACGAAGGAAACGATACTTTTACAGCTTTTCTCACAAACGATATTTGGTGTATTAAAATGTTCCGCAAATTTTTTGGAAAATTGAAAGTGTTCCGTGATTTTAAAAAGGTTAAGAACCACTGGCCTAGGCGTTCTAAACGAAAAAAAATGCGAAAAATTTAAAACCGAAATAAAAAGCTTTCCCGAATATAACGCCTAGGCGGTATGCTATGTTCGGCGGAAGACTGTAGTAAAAAAAATTAAAACACGGTGAGAATTTTTTAATATTTTGATCTTTAAAGGCAGCAATACGCAGCTGCAAACTTGAAGTTATTTTTTTTTAAATTAATTCTTTTTGAGTTTTATGATTTGCATTTCTCAAAATTATCATATCCTCATTTGTGTCCAGGTTTTCAACGATTGATTCATTTTTGCTAGCGTTTGTTTCGATATCAGATCAGAAATAAAACTTGAGGATTTGCGCTTTCTATAGCACTCTCTTCTAAAGCATAAATTTTTCGTCTCTCTCTCTGAAGACGTTGTAATAAATACCCACGATTTTGTTTTTGATTGTACAACAATTCCTGAAAAAAGAAGTATAAATAAGCAATTGCATTGAATTTTCATAAATTTCAGTTAAATATTTCAATAAAAAATTAGTAATTTTAAATTTAGTTTTAACAAAAAATATTCTTGAAGCATGTAATTTATATCTCTACGTAATAATTTTATAAAAAAATAATAAAATTATTCTTACAATTCCACCAGTTTCCTCATTATCAGTTTTTAACTGAGGAAAAAGTTTTACTATGGCAAATGCCAATGCAGAAATATATTCGGGCCTCGGATGGTGAGAAAATTTTTCAACAAGATAATCGACTGCTTCTCCAACAATTGATCTTCTTTCAACATCAGTTGAATTTCTTTGTCATATTTAAAACTATTTTAGTAACAATAAAATTAAAATACTGATTTATTAATTTCTTACCACTGTCTCTTTTTGTTATGACATTTAAAAAAAAATCAGGATGCTTATAAAATTGGTAAAAGATCTCCACGACGAGTTCTTGAGGAAGTCTTATGCCTGACGAATCAGTAAAATAATCAATATCTAGAGCTGAAACACCAATATTTATTGACACTGCAAAATTTAAAAAAAATATAAATTTAATTTACTATATAAATTCGTATCAATTTATTCGTTAAAGATGCAAGCTTGGAACTTGTAGGGTATACTAGAAAAATTATAAATCAATCTAGTACATATTTATAATATTTTTTGTCAATAAAATATAAAATAGTTTTCCTAAAATTAAATTCGAAACAATTTTACATCGGAAAACCAAAATGATTGTATTTGAAAAAAGATGTAATCTTACTTCGTATAATAAAACGAAGCTATATTTTCGATGTAAAATTGTATCGAAATTGTATTATAATATTGACTATATAAATTCGTATCAATTTATACGTTAAAGCTGTAACGATTGACGAACAGTATTTTGTTTATGAAATGAAATGAAAATCTGAAGTAATTTAACATTTACATATTTCAAATGGAGGAAAAATTAATATTATATCTTTTCACAGCACTTCCAGACTTGATAAATTTAATCCCATTTTGAAAAAAAATATTTATTTTTAATTAGTTATTTTTACAGATTCTTTCTACAAAGTTTAACATATTTTATATGTTAAATTCTCTATTACATATACAACATAGAGTTCTTATTATATCCAATTTGAATGACTTGTTACTTGTTACACACCGGTTGATTTTGTCGTACATATATCGATACATTTATGGTTGCGATACATTTATGGTTTTCTTACAAACATATATGTTAATTTATGTTTTTTATTTATTGCAGACACATACAAATCATAATGGATTACTATACAAAACGTTTACAAATCATTTAATTATTTTATCAAAATTCGTTTACAACTGTTGAAATTCACGGAGCGCTTTGTATTTGCGGTTCAAAATTGCCGTATTTGGGATAAACATAATCCACATGCATTTGAAGAAGTTCGATTACCATCCAGAAAAACTTACTGTTTAGTGTGCTTTTCATGCTGGTAGTGTCATCGAACCATATATTATCAAAAAAAACATGTTGGTAACAACGTTTCTGTCAATGGAGTTTCCATAGACCAATTCTGAATTATTTTGTTTTCTCAAAAAATTGATGAAAAAGGTTTGAATGATATAGAGTTTCAACAAGACAGTGAGTGCTACGTGCGAAACAAAGGATTTATTGCTGAGATTTTTTATTAAAAAACTTTTTTACCTGCCTAAGACAACGCCAAATTACATTACAGATACTGTTAGAAACTGGTTTGTCACCTCTATATATAGATACACTAAAAATGCATCGTGATGACATTGTTAAAGTATTAAATTATGATGAAAACAGAATTCCCAACATCGCCAGATACTCGATTGAAAAAAAAATATGGATGGTTTAAATTTAAACGTTTACAGCAGGCCTGTCCAACAAAAATCTGCTTACGAGCCAATCTGAAAATTATTTTGATTTGCAAGAGCAACAATGAAAAAAAAAATAGTGATTTTATTTTTATTTTTTATTCTGCATTTTTATATATTAAATACATATTTCTATTCGACTTTATTTTTACAAAGTTATTTATTTAATATTAATGAGAAGTTTGTTTTTCAATTTTTTTAGTTAATTCTTCAAAATCAACTTCAAGTTTTGAGCTTGAAATTCTCAATTGGTTCTCCAGATTAAAATCTATCATAGACGATCTATGTTTGTTTTTACAGAATTTCATTTTCGAAAAAAACGATTCACACAATGCAATGCTACCAAATGCACTAACAATTTTTGCTGCAAAATTGCGCAATTTTGGATATCTTTCCTCAGTTATATATTTCCTGTAAAAATCTATCTTATTAGTTTCAGAAAATATTGCTTGAAGCTCAGGATTACACTGCAAATCTATTAATTCCATTTGTAATGGTATTGGTACTACATTAACATCAATATTGAATGGTGATGAAAATATATTAAAATTATTACCATATGTAGTTATTTCTTGGAATCTTGCCTCAAAAGCTTTAGCAATATTGTTTATATTTTCCGCATATTTTTTATAATTTTTGTTACCAGGAAAATAAAAATTATTTAACTCGTGAAAATGAGATGCATCGTCATTTAGAAGCTGACGTTCCCATAATTTTAATTTTAATTTGAAAGATGTTATTTCTCGACAAGAATCAATAATTAGTTTATCGTCTCCTTGAAGCTTTAAATTTAGTTCATTGAGATGAGAAGTAATGTCCACGAGAAAGCATAAGTCGACAAGCCAATTAGGATCGGATAATTCTGCAACAGTTTCATTCCGTAAGCTCATAAATAAGTCAATTTCATTTTTTAATTCTAGAAATCTTTTTAAACACTTACCCCGACTGAGCCATCTCACATTACTAAAATAAACTACATCTCCATATTGGGCATTTAATTCCTTGCAATATTCTTGGAATTGGCGATGAACCATACCACGACTTCTAATAATATTTATAGTTTTAATCACAACTTTCATAATATGTTGCATTTTTATGGTTTGTGCACATAAATTTTCTTGATGTATTATGCAGTGAAATACATATAATTGTTTTACATCAAGTTTAAGATCAACTAATTTAGTTTTTAAACAAGCTAAAAACCCTATATTTTCACCCACCATAGCTTTTGCTCCATCAGTCGCTATACCTGATAACAATCCTGGGTTTAACTCGTATTTTGTGAAACTTTCCCAAAATGCATTAAATATGTCGGTCCCTTTTGTGGTATCTTTGAGAGTTTTGAGATTCAACAGTTCTTCAGTAATATAAAAGTTATGGTCAACGCCTCGAATAAAAATTGCAAGTTGTGCGCTATCGGATATATCCGTGCTCTCATCTAAGCACATAGAAAAATATTTAAATTTTTTAATTCTTTCTTTCAAAATTTTTATATTTTCCTCAGCTATAATTGAAATTCTTCGAACAACTGTTTGGCGAGATAAACTAATTGTTTCAAACATTTTCTTCTTTTCAGGGCAAAGACTATCAACAGCAGATACAATACAATTTTTAATGAATCCACCATCACTATATGATTTCATATTTTTTGCTATCAAGTTCGATAAAACTAAGCTAGCTTTGACTAAATTGTTCGGCCTTTGTACAGCTGTTTTAATACAATTTTGTTGTAAACTCAGAGCTTGCTTCAGTGATAAAATTTTATACTTTCGTTCCTCTCCAACCAGATGATGAAAAGTAATATGTTGAGTCATGTAATGTCTCCTAATATTTGAGCTCTTACATGTTTGAAATGTAGTTTTGCAAATTAAACAAACCACAGTATCCTTAACCATAATGTTAAAATAATCGTTTTCCCAGCTTTCTTGATATTGCCGATTTTCATTCCGCTTACGCTTCTCTGCCATTTCTAAAAAGGGATTTTAATAGAAAACACATAATTTGATGAAATTTGCAACATAGAAATTATAGAATCAACAAAATATACTTACAAAACAATATCGATAATTGGCAAATTGAATAAATATCCTATTACACAGATAACAAAATTACTACAAAAAATTAACTTTATATAAAAATATAAACTTTAACAATGGATGATTTTTATTTTTATTTATGACTTTTAAATATACGCATACTTTGTTTATTTTTAAAAAAAAATCAACGGTTTGGAAATCCATGTAGCGACATTTGGATTGAGTATATGGTTGAGTAGTGGCAATGAATAGAATAAATTAAAATAGTAGATAGAGATCAGGCAAGCTCAGGCAAGCTCAAACTCGCAGGCTAGGTTCTTGTACCCACAGATAGAATATAACCTTCTGGACAATAACTATTTCAATTATAAAAATGATAGATTTACGATATCGATTATTCTTAAAAACCGAGGTGAATTATTAAACTTAAATTATGTATTATGTGCCCCATAGAGAGTTAGCTTCATCGAATTGCACTCTGTGCAATCTTAGAGCCAGAAAAGATGTTCATCATTTTATATAAATATGTCCAATTCTCAAGGAGGTGAGACTAATCTACTTTGAGAAAATTAGTTTAAGCTTGACTGAAACTAAAGAAATTTTAAATGGAGCTAATTGTAAAAATTTAACTGGTTACTGTAAAGAAGCGTTACAGTATCGTAAAGATTACAACGAAAATTAATTACATATAGGTAAACGAAAACAATGTCCAACACTATAGAAATAGGCTCATCATTCATTGCCATTGCTTATACATATGTACATATATTCAATATTTATTTTCTTGTTTTCTTTTTATTTTTTGTAAACCTTTGAATTTGATTATAAATAAAAGAATTATTATTATTGATAAGGAAGAAACCTTTTCAAAATAAAATTTATTTTAAATTTTAAATATAACTAAAAATAGATTTAGTAAGTACTACTTATAGTGTATAAAAACAATTTATTTTATAAGAACCAGAAACTAATTTCTTTTTAATAAGAAAATATTATATAATGGGGTCGTAAATATAATAATAACAACGCAGTTATATTATAATGTAATTATTATACTTAGTTACGACCACATTAATTTATTATTAAAAAGACTTAAAAACACTTCTGATAAAAATATAATTATTATATCTAAAATATTAAACATAATATAAATTTAATATCTATAGGCATAGCTTTTTTATGAAGCTACAATAATGTATCACTTTTTTTAAATAATGTTTTTTTTATATATATATATATATCAACTTTGTTCTACGCTATATTATTAACATTGTATATTCATTTTAAAATTTCAGCAAAAAAATAATAAAAATTTAGTATTAAGTACAGAAAAGTATGTAATTAATTGATTGTTTTAACTTCCTTGAAAGCATTATTGATTTAAAAAAAAAAAAAAACAATTACACTTTATGTTATTATATGATATCAAATTTATGTATATCCATTAATTTAATATCAACAATTGAGAAAATAATAGTTGATATATATAATTTATTTGATTATTCTTAAATTACTAAGAACTGCAACTAAAGAACTAGCATAGTATTTTTCATAGACGTCCACAGAGAAAAGACTGATTGGCATTTCCATTATGACTATCCATTGTTTAAAACGAAATGCAAGCACAATAATTTATAAAGTTTCTTTAGCTTTTGCTTTAGAGAAAAGGGGATATTCATTTTTTTTTTCAGAATAATAATTATTTATAAAGAATGATTAAAAGTTTTAATTAATCGGATATATTCTAAGTAAATTATAGCAAGCAAATTATTGTTTCTATTCGATGTTAAATATATTTTTCTGTTTATAATAATAATTCATATTTTTGTACAATAATCATAATTAATGCGAGCAATAAAATTTGTTTTTGGGCTGCAGAATTTTAGACTTCAACAATCTTGTCTGTTATTAATTGTTAAACCAAAATTTCCAAAGTGATATTTTTTTATTATTCATGCCAATTATGTAGTTCGATTGGATTTCATCGAAAGGCGTCGATCGTTCTTCGATTGGATTTTATTTTTCTATTATGCAGTTCGATTAAATCGAATCCAAGGGTGACAGGTAGTTCTGTTAGTACTGCCAAAGTAAATGAAGGATAAGGCAACAGAGATTGTTTATATCTTAGTTACCTTAGATATAAACAAGTATATTTTCTAATTTTTAATGTCAAATAAATAAACTATGTGTTAAATAAACAAGGTGGTTTTGGTAATAATAAAATGGATTCAATTGATATATCGTCACACCATTGCTATCTTGTTCAATACACCATTTTTCTCGAAATTGAGTTAGATATTGATTCATAATAAATTTAAGCTGTTCTATCGTTTGGGATTTACCGTTTTGTTCTGTATCAAACCGTTTTGCAAGTTTTAAAGGATATTGAACAAAACGTACATAAAATGTAATTTTATTGAATGGTGCTATTTTGTTCAATATCAAGTATCTCAATCGATATTAGTCAATATTCATAATTATAGTTAAGTGTAAGTTCGGTCAATATCCAATATCCATTTCAAAATTGGTCAATATAGAATATACTATGTCATAAATGTTATCTTTTCCACTATTGTCTTGTTCAATATGCAAATTTTTGTTCAATATCCATTATTTCAACAAAAAAATTTGCAACAAATATGCAACAAACTATTAAAGTAATATTAAATTTAAATATAGTTTCATGTATAGAATTAAATTTAAAATTTATTAAAACAAACAAAATTTACAAAGTTTAAAAAAAAAACAACACTTTTTGTGCGCTCAAAGTGTAAAAAAGCTGCTAACTAGGGGGAGCAGATAACTCATAGTATGTTGTTTAACAGCGATTTATGTCCAACAGTTTTTTGTAATTTACATTATCTTTGTAACAAACAGTGCTTTCTTCAAAATTGCTCATTTAATTTAATTTTATATTTTTATTTTTTTAATAATAAATAATATTATTAAAATAACTATAATAAGTATAAATATGCGTAATCACGAATCCAACCTGTGTACAAAATTTCATTGAAATTGGATAATATTTACCATATGTTCTAGAACATATGAAATATTAATCGGAAATTTTAGCATAGCCCCCTCAGGCTACTAACTTCTACCTTAGTCTACACATGCGTATTCACGAATCCAACCTGTGTACAAAATTTCATTGAAATTGAATAATATTTACCATATGTTCTAGAACATATGAAATATTAATCGGAAATTTTAGCATGGACCCCCTGAAGCTATTAACTTCTATCATGGCCAACACATGCATAATCAGCAGGTCTACCTTTGTACCAAATTTCATTGAAAATCAATAATATTTACCATATGTTCTAGAACATGAAATATTAATCGGAAATTTTAGCATGGACCCCCTGAAGCTATTAACTTCTATCATGGCTAGCACATGCATAATCAGCAGGTCTACCTTTGTACCAAATTTCATTAAAATCAGATAATAATTACATGCTATAAAACACGTAATTATATAAAATTCGGAAACTAAAACTGTTTTCTAGGAACCCCCTGAAGGTCTCCAAATTTCAGGAGAGCCAACTAGATCACAAAATTAGCCTATATATAAAATATCTTTGAAATCGGTTAACAATTACTATATGCTGTAGAACATATTAAAAAAAAAAATTAAAAAAAAAATCGGAAATTTAACATGGACCCCCTAATCCTACTAACCTGTAATTTGGTCAACCTATGCAGAATCATGAACTCAACCTGTGTACCAAATTTCATTGAAATCGGATAATAATTACGAGCTGTAGAACATAAAGCAAATTTTCTTCGGAAACTAAGCTGCTCATATATTAGTTTCCCATGAACGTACTATACCTACCAACTACAAATTTGTGGAGTATCAAGTAGATAACTAAATGAAAGTGTATATTCAATTTCATTGAAATTGGATGAAAAGTACCGTAGATATAGAGAGTTGAACTTATGAAAAGTAATTACGGATTTTTACATGGACCCACTGAAGTATCGACTCTAAATTTTACAGACACCAAGTACATACGGAAACTATCATATGTACCAAAATTTATGCTAATTAGATAAAAATTACTATATGCTCTAGATCTAGAGTATACGAAATTTTAATCGGAAATTTTACCAGGGACCCCCTGAAGTTACAGACCTGTATCTTGGTAGGCTTGTGGACAATCATGATACTAACCCATGTTTTAAATTTCATCCAAATCTGAGACATGAAATTTTTTTTTACATTTTTCCGTAGAACAAAAACACGTAGGTTCCCACATAAATGGGGAAATCTAACATGGTCCCACTGAAAGGATCGATCTCATCTTGTACCGGCACCTGCGCGAAGTCTGTTAGAGCCTGTGTGCCAAATTTCATTAAAATCGGACAAGCGGTTCTAGGAGATGTTGCTGCGCACATAAAAAGCGTACGCGTACGCGTCCCCCGGACACTTTTTTTTTTTTGCATTTTCGGACTCCCCGACCTCGGAAACGCCTAGAAAAAAATTTTGAGCGAACTTTTTTTTTTGACCATCCAACCTATCACCAGACTTCATAGTATTTCATACTATTCGTAAAATTGATTTCCCGAAAAACTAAAAATTGGACTTTGAATAAGATAGCACTGGGGTGACGATATGATCTGATTCAAGCGATAGTGACGAAGAATGTTCCTATCCAAATTATTATAGAATTTCGTATAATTATTATACGAATAACTAATAAATTTAAATAAAACAAATAATTAATTGGGTAAACTAAATAAAAATTCTAGAAAGCTAATTCAAATATTTTAATTTAAATGATTTATATAATTTAGTTTATTTGTTGCATCTAAATGATGCTTCAATGAAAAAAGTAGGAAAATCAATGAATTATTTTTTAACTACTTCAAAGTAGCTGAAAAATCGACTGTAATTTTTTCTGTGTAAGTTTATCTATAATTTTCAAGTTAATTATATTTCATTTGTTATACTTATATTTTATTTGGTTTATAATTTATAAAAAATCAAAAAACTTTTTAATAAAACCAAAAAAAAATGCTTAAAATTTTGAAAAAACTACTATTTGATCAAAAAAAATACATCCAAAGAATATTCGATTATTTTTTTTGGCAGTTCGTTAAAATCGAACTGTATAATTGATTAAATTTTATCCAATCGAACTGCAAAATAGACTACGTTCGATTTTATCGAAACGATTCACTAAAATCGAATCCAATCGAACTACATAATTGGCATGATTATCTTCTATCTAAATAATTTACACTTTAGATCAGGCGTTATGCAAATACACATAAATCTTTATAAGTAACGTTTGTCTAATTATAACAGTATCTACATTATTTTATATAAAAAAAAATGAACAATAAAATTACAAAACAACAAAAATATTTATCTTTTCCATAATTAGTACCTTTTTCCTGAACGCATACTTTTGTTTTTGATATTTATCAAAATTCAAACTTTATCAAACTATGTACGTAGTTTACTTTGATAAAAAAAAGTTAATAATTTTATTATACATTTCTGTAAAATTAACAAAGCAAATTCATTTATTATCTTCTAAATTTTTTTAATATTATTAATTTTTTTATGTAATTATGATACATAATTCAACAACAAATATGTATAATATCGTTTATGTTTAACCTATGCAACATTTTGTAAAACATTCAATAAATCCAATAAAATATTAAACGGGAAACTTTTTCTGGATCAATGTTCCTTTACAGTTTACATTTACACAGTGTATAAGCTTTTTTCTATATAGCTTAGCTACATTGTATTTTATTTCACTGATAAACTTGCTTTCTACAATAAGTTTTAAGTTCCATAAATTAAATTTTCGTTTGAGATATTTCCAAATTCTGCGTTTGTTTGGGATTTTTCCAGTTGCAATTAGATTTTTTACTATTTTACTGATCATAAAATTGTTATTGACATATTTGGAACAAATTAAATAATAAGTAAGCTTGATTTTTTTACATTATTTTGTTATTAATGTAAAATTAATTTTATGTAAATTTTTTTTTTACAGTTTTACATAAATGGCAAAATTTCGCAAACTATTTAATCAAGATTCTTAATTTTTTTTATTCGACAAGTAATTCTTGTAGCTTTATTTTGCTGTATCATTTGATGATATTAAGTGTTGCCAAGGTGCAAATTTAGTATCTCAAAATAATTTAGTATCTCAAATATTTTTTTTTTTTTAGTAAAATCAAAATTTCTCAAAAAATTTACGTAATAAAATATTTTTTTTAAAAATCGTCATAAATCTTAATAATAAACATAACAAAAAACTCTCCTTATTTCCGATAATATTCGATAACTTTTTATGTAACGTTTAAACTTTTTTACATAGCTATAAATGGTTCATCTTTAAAAGTTATTTTTCTAGAGAAGATTAAAATACAGATCACGAAGCACTGTTTGATTTATATAAATATAATGTGTCAAAAGATTTTACACATTTTTTTATGTTCTCAAAAGTATTCGATAAATCTTAAAAAATTGTTTACGATACTTTTATTAAACGTACATACCGGATACCGCTGTATTTGGGAAATGGTTTAAAAAATAAATAAAGGATAAAAACAAAATGAGATTTTTTTTCTAGAAATCTGTAAATTTATCGTGTAAGAAATATATTAAAAAAGATTAAATATATAAATATATTAATAGGAGACATATAATTGGGGTCGGTAATAGATTATTTACATTTTTCATAATTAAAAAATATATAAACACATTGCAAATGCCAACAGATTTCATATGACAATCTTAATAATTGTATTTAAAAACGTATTTTATATATAATTTGAAATTTTGGTAAGGACGAATTTTTGATAACGAGTCCCGACCAAATTTTTAAAGACACGAAATAGATTAAAAACTAACATGTGTTATTTTCAGAGCGCTGCAGATAGTCTCTTCATCTAATACGATATTACTAATACTAACATCATACTAACTAAAAAAAAAAACAAATTAAATTAAATAATTATAAAAAAAATATCGTTATTAAAGTATTAATTAAATTCTTAATTTACATCATACTAACTAACTCATTCTGAACTAGCTTCAGTGGTTTTAAAAAAAATTGTTGAAGATTTTGATGAATTAAAATAACTGTTTGATTCACTTGGTAGCTGAGACACAGTATTTTCGTTGTCTAGATAACTTTAGCTCATTCCCATTTGAGAGCTATATGTATCAAATTAAACGCCTTTTACATATAAACACAATCAAACTTTATCACAACTATGTAATAGATTAGCGGAACAGGGTTTTTGAAAATGAAAAAAAAGTGATGAACTAATATTAAAAAAAGAGAATAATTAAGTTTAATGGTGATACTAAAGAAATTTATAGAGAAATTATAATGAAAACTTTCACGATCAATGATTCAATTAAAAATCAATGGATTTTAACGAAAGACAAAAATATAATACGATTTGAGCACGCCGAGAAAGTTCAAAGAAAAATTGTTGTTTTTGGTTCCGAAATTACTAATAAGTATAATTTTTATTCACTACCTGTCGGCTCAAGTAATTTTGATATTTATGAATCTAATGGGATTGAAATGTCTGCTGTATTGTGGGACTTAAATCATGTTGAAAAAAAAACTATTTTGCATGGAAATCGGAAACAATAATTTTTTTTTTCCTTTATTACACTTTTAAGAAAATATTAATTGTATTATTAAAATTATTGGTACGACAGAAAAAGATGAACAGAAAAAGATGAAAATCTATGTTCAATCCGTGTCAACTACATTTTTAGTAGAAGAGGAAGATGGAAAAAAGAAATACTTTTATCCAAAAAAGCAACATAAAGTTCGAAAAGCTATTTTGGAACGTTGAATTCCGGATGATGATGAATTTTATGAAATAGAAAATTTTGAAATCATATCTAACAATTTTGGTATATATTGTATTTCTCGATAAAAAATATAATATGAATTAAACATTTTTTCTATAAAAACATGACGAAGCTGTGGAAAAAGAAAAACTACGAGAGCAATTCTCAAATACTGAATCAGAACAGGAAAATGGAAAGCAAAAGCTTAATAAGAGAAAGCATCCATACTCCAGTACTTGCGAACACGATGATTTGACTTACCTATTACCCAAAGTATAAATTAAAATGTATACACTTATTCAATTCTTTATATAATAAAAAAAAATTATTTGTAGAAAAGAATATTACAAAATAAAAGCTTGGCATCTGATGAAGAGATTGATCGAAATGATATAACAAATATTCAAAGGAATACAACAACAGCAAGAGTATCACCAACAACTGGAATTATTATCACCAACACAGCGTCAAACATCACCGAATGCACCTCAAGTTAATACTCCATCAACTCCAGGTACAAATATTCCAAAATATTATATTATATATCAAATTTGGAAAAAATGTATATTTACAGATTATTCGCCACTATCTTTTACACTTACCGCCAAAAAAACAAAATTTTAAGGAAGTGGTGCAATGGATATTATTAATACTCCTTCAACTTCAGGTATATATAAATTTACAGCATTTTTTTTATAGTTAACCGCAAAAAGAATAACAACTTATAGTAATTTCACAACATTCTGGAAATAATATACTCCTTCAACATTAGGTATATACATTTTAAATGATCTAATATAATGATTTAAAAAAAAAAATCAGTACATTCACGACTATCAGAAGATTTTTTGAAAACTCCATCAACTTCAAGTATAAATGTGTTACAATAATTTTCAATATTTTGATATTAAAAAATTTATTTACAGTATATTCACAATTTTCATATCACGGAAATAAAGAGATTACAAAATTGGAAAAAAATAGATGATTTAAAAAATCAAAATGAAATAATTATATCACAAAATAATACAGTTTTATTTGTTATCGAATGGCCATAATTTCATAGGTACAAACATCCGCGGATCAGAATTATGGAAAAAATATTTGCATACAGAGCACTAATAAAGTACTCCTGGTCCGGAAAAGCATCTATCATTGCAACCGGTAGTAGTGTTATTTACTTATTATTTAAAACAATACTTATTTAAAACTAATTATATTTACAGAAAAAAAACGGGTTTTTTCTGAATTGGAATATTTTATCCAATTAATAACAGATCTAGTTGATATAAAAGCGGGCCATTCAGTTGTAGAAGCTGAAATAAAATATTTCATGAAAAGAGTACCGCAGAGGCGAAATGAAGAAGTAAAAAACAACATTACAGAAATAAATCCTGCTTCAATTTTTCTATACATATATAATATATCAATTATAATAATTATTATACAATAAATTAATCATAAAACTTGATATTTGTGTATGAAAAAATTATTATCCAATGATTGCATCTTGCTTGTCATTTGAGCTTCTGTCTACAAAATGTGCTTTTAATGCCCAACAGAAATGCATGAAATTGGCATTTACGCCTTCTAAATGTATCATGTATATGCTGTACATATATATTCAAAGATTGCATGCTGTTTGCAATACGTTTTTGCCTACAGAATACGATTTTAATGCCTACCAGAAATGCACGAAAAATGCATACTTATGTAATGATATTTATGTCTGCAAAATGCACTTTAAAAACCAATGCATTCTTAAAGTATTTATGCCAACAAATTATCCATTGGGCAGATTGTGCTTGGCTAAAGCAAATAAAGAAAGTCATAAAAAGAATAGAAAATAGTGTTTTTTCCAAACAAATCAATATCTTATTTAAGGCGTAAAAAATATTTCTAAACAATACAGCTGTACTATTCATATTTATCCATTAATTTTCAATTTTCACAATTATACCATATTCATCATAAAAACTATTGCCTCTATACTATAGTAATTTTATAAAGATTTCGATATTTTAGTATTACGATATACGAGTTTTATATACGATATACGTATTATAGTTAATGATTCAAACCAAAACCTTCGACAGTGTATAAACACACACTGTCGAAGGTTTTGTTCAAACAGAAAAAAATAACCTCAAACATTATGTTATCCACTTTCATAAAACTAAAAATTGGCTTATTTTTTTGTATACCTATGTAAAACAATTTTTTCCTAAACACATGAGTAAAAGTAAAAATTCCTCATTAATATAATTTATATATTCATAAAATATATTTTCAGTTCAAATCATTTACCTACAGGGTAATTAAAGTGTTTATAAAATTAATAATTCAAATCATAATTCATAAATGTTTCCCTACATTTTAATTAATTTGGGATTTATAATTTACTTTTATTATTTAGTAATTTTCATTAGTTTTGAAATTAATTTTAATGTCAAAAGTAATTATTTTCACCAATATTAAATTATCCGTATAAATATTTAATTGAACAACATTTGCACATTATAAGGATATGATCATATAATAAAAGAAATACTTAATGAGAAACACAAATGCTCTGAAATGGTCATTAATTATCTTACAACAATTTACCTTCTTATACATAAGTATAAAGAATGTAAAATATTTCGACTTCTATATTTATTTATGCTATCATTAGTCAAAGTATGAGCTTTGAATGATTACATTAATTATTTATGGTTGGGTAAATTATGTTGTCATTTGCTGATGCTAATGTAGTTTAGTAATAATTGAATATTGAAATGAGATATTTTTGTGGTATTTCCAAATAACCTAGAAAACATTCAGTTTTAAAAAAAAATACTTACATAATTTTCAAAATTCAATCAATATTCCAATTTTCAAGTCAAATAGTAATATCATAAATCTTATCTTATTTTAAAACAGTGCTGTATACAACGGTTTTGAACAATTATAAATTAAAAATGATGAATATTCTACATCCACATAAAATTGGAGATTTTTTTTTTTTTTTAGGGAAATTGATTCATTTTATTTGATATACAATAATAAAAAATAAAATGTTTCTCAATAATTGGTTATAAACAGTTTCCTAATTGATTGTTTATCAATATAGATTTGATGTTATATTTCCGATCCGACTAAATAAAACACTAACACTAAATAAAATTGCATAAACCAAAAGCAAACAACAATAATAAATGAATAATAAAAATATATTTGATTTTTAACTATAATTTATTCAAAAGTGAGTTTATAGAGTTTCATAATGTTTTATAATTTAATTTGAATTTTCGTTTTTTATGTTCTTTGCTAAAAAAAACATGCACTAACTTACACAAAGAATTCCGGGATTATATTTTTAGACAAAGCTATGAATTCTAATGACGCTTTCATAATAATATTTTTCAATTTACAGTCATCAGTGTCTGTGCTGAGGTGTTAACTTTGCAAATATTTTTATAATTTTGTATATTGAAAAGTAACATTCTGAATATGCAGAAAAAAACATACTTGAATGAATACAAAGTGCAATACCGGACTTAATTTACAGTAGGTATGTCCGAATTTATAAAATGATCTATGATATTATAATGCACACATAATGCACACATCTCGTAGCTAATATGTGAGAAGATCTTAAATGTATAAGGGTAGCCTTAAGATAGGCTTTTTTTTAATTTGATTGAATGTATTTTTCCTAGTAATAAATGTCGAATATTAAAAATAAATTAAACTAATTTTGATTTAAATAATACCTGATATAATCAATTAATGATTCTTATTTATATTTTCTAGACTATATGGTTAAAATTACTTCAGAATATTCAAATTCACTAGTCGAAATATTTTAGTCGTTATTATAATTAATTAATTTTTTTTCATAATGTTTTAAAAGTTTTATTGATAGGTTATTAATTATTATAAATATTTAATATCAAAGATTTATTTTTAATATGACGATTAGTCAAATTAATTAAGTTTTCTATAAGAACAGAACAAAAAATTAATTAAAATTTACATTTAATCAAAAAAAAAAATTTATAATGATACCAAGAAAAATAAATTTGATTATGTTATTTTACAAAAACTTTATAATCACCTGATAATTATATAAAAATATTTCAAATATCCACAGTAAATCAATATAAATTATTTAATTTATAAATATTTTGTACAATTTCAAGATAAAATTAACCAAATTAACTAAGGCAAACGTTCTTCCTGTTGGTTTTATTATTGTAAAAATATCACTTTCCTTTTGAAATATTTCATTCGAGCATTTGCGAAACATGCTTTTTAAAGCATTAACAAGTTTCGAAAAAATATTCTTTATGAAAACTATAGTATAAAAAACTTACCGAAATGAAACAAAACAAAAATTTAAATTTAATTTTTCCACCTTTTTGTAATGAAAATT
This sequence comes from Rhamphomyia laevipes, assembly GCA_963920725.1. Classification (NCBI taxonomy): domain Eukaryota; kingdom Metazoa; phylum Arthropoda; class Insecta; order Diptera; family Empididae; genus Rhamphomyia; species Rhamphomyia laevipes. The sequence goes on from OY987257.1 coordinate 36,186,656, forward strand.
ATATTTATTTGCAGATTATTATCCGTGCGGAAAACTGTCAACTTTTATCATTTTTTTATTGGGGAAGCAAAAACATGAATTTGTTTTACCAATTAATCAAAGTATTAAATATTAATCGGTTTCCATTTTTCCAATTTATTCGTTATTTGTTGTATAGGCTTTTTATAATTATCTTATTATTTAAATTTAAAAAAAGCTACATATATCATATAAATGTAATATACATAAAGGACAAACAATTTTACATATCATATTAAAATGAAATCCTTAACTCGCAAACTATTATCATTAAGCTAGGTAAATTATCCCAAAATAAACATTTCTATGGTTAGTTTTTGGCAGGACCTGTTTTAATAGGGTTATACCTATATCCTTTAGCTAAATAAAAGATATTATTATCAACCTGCTGGTGAAATATATTTTTTTGGCGAAAACCTTCTTTCATAGTGTCCAAATTTGAGATTAACATTTTTTAGACTGTATAACAAAAAAATTAGAATAATTTTGATCACAAAATTATAACTTATGTACACATTTATAAGGATTAAATTTAAAAACTGCACATAATTTGGCATAAAATTTCGTAAATAAAAATGTTTTAAATTATCCGTAAATATGCATTTCAATTTTTGGAATATTCACGTAAATAATTCTATAGAATATCGCATAATAACAATTTTATTGTCGATTGCAAAAAATAATATAATTTCTATTAAATCCTTAGAAACTTTATGAAATCATTCAACAATATTTATTCCACTAAAATTACATCCTTCTGAACTATTCCTTAGTAAGAGCATAAAATGTGTTGTACCTTTAATTTGTATGTTAATTTTGTTATAGTGCAACATAAAATATATTATATATAATCATGTTTTCTATAACTATTCCAGTCTTTTACATATTTTTTAGTTGTTCAGCATATTAAAGCATTGTACTTGACAAATTTAACAGTGCCATATGTTTTGGATTTTGAACAGAAGGAATTATTATATACGTATGAAATAGGAACTCATAAAATGAATTCTGGTAAAATGATATAAAGATGGATTTGTATTTTTCTGATAATTATAATATATAAATTAAATGAATAAAAAAATACATAGTATAATTATTTTAGAAATGATTATGGAAATAAGCTATGTTAATTTACTATCTATTCTATACCAACAATATCAATTTAAAGACCTTTTTTTAAAAAAAAAAAATATTTAAAAACTATGGAATACATACAAGTTTTTCTATATACAATTCTTATATTTAATTAAAATCTAATAATTAATTAAAATTGGGGACAAAAAAAAAATAATTAAAAATGAAGGTGGTGTTGTTCTTCTTGTACGACAATCTTCAAATCCGGGAAAAACATTTTTACAGTTCAACTTGCAATTTTATACAATTTTAATAGTTCTATAGAAAACTTTTCTATATAATTTCATAACATAGTGTGTAATTAGAGTAAATGAGCATAATAGAAATGAGCATAATTAAAGCTTAATCAGAGATCAATTAAAATAATAGTGGAACTTTAATTTACCTTAGATTAGATGATATAATTATAATTAAAACATAATACACACCTATACCAATAATAATTATATTTAAATGAATTAATTGTAATTTTTATAATTTTTAATAAAATGAAACAAATTTGACGTTAATTTAAATATAATCATTAATTTCTGAATTAATTTAAAAAAAATATTTAACTATTTCAAATAAATTTCACTTTAAAATTTATAATTTAATGAATAAGTGTAAAAATTTGTGTTTTGTTAATTAATTAAGTTATTTTGTATAATCATAAATTAGAATTATAAATTTATAACTAATTTTAGAACAGATGCCTAAAAAACTGTTTATGATGCTCAATGTTACGATGCGGACACCTTGAGTTTTAAAAGTTCCGCGAGAAATTTTCATGGTGACCAGTTTCTAAAAAATGCTTTCTCAATTTTCTCCATGTATAAAATATAAATACCTCAAAATCATTTTGTTGGAAATTGCGTCTCACAAAATTTTAAGATGTGAAATTCTGAATTTTTGGCTTTACATTTGAACCCTATACTCCGAGGTTGCGTAACAGTAAGAAGGTACATACATACATTGGATTGAATGATACCGTTTGCTACCTGTGAGATTTCTCTATATTTTTATTTTCACCAAAATCATTTTGTGGAAATATAGAAATTAGATGTAGAATATCTTATACAATTTCAATATCGTGGACAAAACAAAAGATAATAGAACGAAATTATTTGTGAGTTCAAAAATAAAAATATGTAAAAAATATAGAAAACATTAAAAAAAAAAATTTCAATCAACTTTATGAAAAATACTGAAATTTAAATAATTATTAAAATAAACTTAAAAAAAAAATTAGTATTTTTTTTTTGTCTGTATAGGAATTGTGTAGATATGTTAATTTTCAGTGTCCTTTTATATACATAATTTATTTCGTTTGAATAACCCGCTAAAGTTTGCTCAAATTTGCTAACATAAAAGATTCAAATTTTATAATATACTCATTGTTATATACAACATAGCTCGCAAATATTTGAACCTCATTATGTTAGCTACCATTAGATAGATATATGTATAATGTATATATTACGATAGCCTTCCCTAAAAAATCAATGATCAACCAACATTCGTACCATGTGTCTATATCGTCAAGTACGTAGATGATTTTCTGTGTAAAAGTTAGTAATACAAAAGTTATCTAAAATTGGTGTTGTAGACACTGGGTTTCGGAACTTTCTTAAGATCACAGTACTCTAATATTAGTTATGATAAATTTGAAGTTTTCTTATATTTCAGATATTTTTAAAAGAGTCAAAAATGAATTTTTCGTATTATTTTTATTCAAAACAACTTGATAAATTGAATAATTTGGATTAATTTTACATGTATACATACAATTCATAAAAATATCTTATGGATTAATGTTATCATTGCATTATAATTATGAAAACATTAATTTTAAAAATCGGAACGGTATTATAATACAAAACAAATATAGGTATTATAATACAAAACAAATGTATTATTGATTTAATAAATCAATTTATTTTATGTGATTGTTTTGTATTAACATTAAGTTTTTACAAACATAGAACCTACTCCAGTTTACAGAATTGATGCAGAGTTAGACAAAAATTAGTTAATCTAGTGCGAGTTTTATAAATATATATTAACCTTTTTTTCATAGGAAGTGGAAAACTTTATTAAAAAAACGACGGTGAAAAATATTTAAAAATTATTCTAATAACAAGGATCTAACTTCTAACAGACCGTGATAGACGTCATCTAATACGCATTTTAGGAAAGTACATGTTAAAAACATTTGGTGAAAAACTGTCAAAAAAGGAAAAATTTAAAATAGCGTGTAAGGTAGTTGATATCTTTCCGTGTTTTTGAAGCAATTCAAAATATAGTGGTGTTGTAAGTGAAATTATTATTTAAAAAAATGTGTGTGTGTTTTTACGAATAGTATGAAATACTATGAAGTCTGGTGATGGGTTGGATGGTCAAAAAAAAAAGTTCGCTCAAAATTTTTTTCTAGGCGTTTCCGAGGTCGGGGAGTCCGAAAATGCAAAAAAAAAAAAGTGTCCGGGGGACGCGTACGCGTACGCGTACGCTTTTTATGTGCGCAGCAACATCTCCTAGAACCGCTTGTCCGATTTTAATGAAATTTGGCACACAGGCTCTAACATACCTCGCGCAGGTGCCGGTACAAGATGAGATCGATCCTTTCAGTGGGACCATGTTAGATTTCCCCATTTATGTGGCAACCTACGTGTTTTTGTTCTACGGGAAAATGTAAAAAAAAATTTCATGTCTCAGATTTGGATGAAATTTAAAACATAGGTTGGTATCATGATTGTCCACAAGCCTACCAAGATACAGGTCTGTAACTTCAGGGGGTCCCTGGTAAAATTTCCGATTAAAATTTCGTATACTCTAGAGCATATAGTAATTTTTATCTAATTAGCATAAATTTTGGTACATATGATAGTTTCCGTATGTACTTGGTGTCTGTAAAATTTGAAGTCAATACTTCAGTGGGTCCATGTAAAAATCCGTAATTACTTTTCATAAGTTCAACTATCTATATCTACCGTACCTTTCACCCAATTTCAATGATATTGAACGCACAGTTTCATTTAGTTATCTATTTGATACTCCACAAATTTGTAGTTGGTAGGTACAGTACGTTCATGGGAAACTAATATATGAGCAACTTAGTTTCCGAAGAATATTTTCTTTATGCTCTACAGCTTGTAATTATTATCCGATTTCAATGAAATTTGGTACACAGGTTGAGTTCATGATTCTACATTGGTTGACCAAATTACAGGTTAGTAGGATTAGGGGGTCCATGTTAAATTTCCGATTTAATTTTTAATTTTTTTTTTTTCATATGTTCTACAGCATATAGTAATTGTTAACCGATTTCAAAGATATTTTATATATAGGCTAATTTTGGGATCTAGTTGGCTCTCCTGAAATTTGGAGACCTTCAGGGGGTTCCTAGAAAACAGTTTTAGTTTCCGAATTTTATATAATTACGTGTTTTATAGCATGTAATTATTATCTGATTTTAATGAAATTTGGCACAAAGGTAGACCTTCTGATTATGCATGTGTTGGCCATGTTAGAAGTTAATACCTTCAGGGGGTCCATGCTAAAATTTCCGATTAATATTTCATATGTTCTAGAACATATGGTAAATATTATTCAATTTCAATGAAATTTTGTACACAGGTTGGATTCGTGATTACGCATGTGTAGACTAAGGTAGAAGTTAGTAGCCTGAGGGGGTCCATGCTAAAATTTCCGATTAATATTTCATATGTTCTAGAACATATGGTAAATATTATTCAATTTCAATGAAATTTTGTACACAGGTTGGATTCGTGATTACGCATGTGTAGACTAAGGTAGAAGTTAGTAGCCTGAGGGGGTCCATGCTAAAATTTCCGATTAATATTTCATATGTTCTAGAACATATGGTAAATATTATTCAATTTCAATGAAATTTTGTACACAGGTTGGATTCGTGATTACGCATGTGTAGACTAAGGTAGAAGTTAGTAGCCTGAGGGGGTCCATGCTTAAATTTCCGATTAATATTTCATATGTTCTAGAACATATGGTAAATATTATTCAATTTCAATGAAATTTTGTACACAGGTTGGATTCGTGATTACGCATGTGTAGACTAAGGTAGAAGTTAGTAGCCTGAGGGGGTCCATGCTAAAATTTCCGATTAATATTTCATATGTTCTAGAACATATGGTAAATATTATTCAATTTCAATGAAATTTTGTACACAGGTCGGATTCGTGATTACGCATATTTATATTTATTATAGTTATTTTAATAATATTATTTATTATTAAACAAATAAAAATATAAAATTAAATCAATAAATAATAAAGATGAGCAATTTTTGAAGAAACCACTGTTTGTTACAAAGATAATGTTAATTACAAAAAACTTTTGGACATAAATCGCTGTTAAACAACATATACTATGAGTTATCTGCTCCCCCTAGTTAGCAGCTTTTTTTTATTATGTATAATATTTTTTCTTTTTAACATGAAATTTTTTTTAATCCGGAAAAAACACGGGCTATTTAGTCAGTCAACTAAAGAATAAAAATTTTGCAAAAAAACGTTTTGAAGTAGGAGAAAAGAAAACACAGAGGTTCAAAACTCTAGATATTCAACGAAATCAACCATACATCAAGATTGGGATTTTTTAAAGTCGCAGTTCTTCCACAACAAAAAACTGAACTTAAATAGAAACGTAAAAGCACAATTGAAGCCAGGATTTTTTTTTTTTTTTTAGTTAGGGTAGGAAACATAAATTAAAAAATCCATGTGATATACCGAAACCTACACTACTAAAAGCCGTGTCATTACAATACATGCGCAAAAATTTGTAGTCACAGAAATTATGCCGGTAATACCAAGCGCTGAATATTCGGAAGCAAAAGTTAAATATAATAGGTAAATAATAATTATTAAAAACCTAAAAGTAGTTAAAAGTGTTATTAAATAATAATAGATTAAATTAATCTAAAAAAATTGTGCGGGCATTGTGTATTTCTAGTGTAATTTATGTGATAAAAATTAGCACAAATTCTAACCTAAAAACTATTTTTTTTTCATTTTTTTTTTTTTGTAAATAAAACTAAACTATATACTTTGATAGTTTTTAATAATAATTTAATTTTTAATAATAAATAAGTGTGCTAAAAGCAATTTAAATTACATATATGTGTACATAATTAAGTGCAATTTTTTTTACTTATAAGTTTTTTTGTTGGATTTTATAATGCCGAGACATTGTGTGGTGCAGGGTTGTAGATCAAATTATGTTCCTTCTGAACCATCAATTCCAACTTTTGGATTTCCTGAAGATAAGGAATTAAATTTAAAGTGGATTCGTGCTATTTGTAGATCTGATTGCCTGCCCACTAATGAACGCAACAAAGATAAATCATTAATTTGACGAAAATTTGATTTACCTGCTGATACTGGTACAGTTCGTGCACTTATTGAACATAAACGTGCCGATGTACAATAATAATGAACAATAATAAATAATAAAACACAAACCAAATTTCTAAAAGAAAATAGAACCTCAGAATGAAAAAGACTGTTGTTATAAAATTAAATAAAAAAAATTAAATTTGTAAAATTAAAAAAAAAAAAACAGTAAATATTATTATTATAATTATTTGGCGCTTATTTAGGGAGAAGAAATTATATTAACATATAGATAACCAAATAAAGTACGAAAATTTAAATTAAAATATTATATTATATTAAAAAAAAAACTAATATTCAATTTGTAATTTGTATGTTTTGTTGATTCATATTATACTATACAGTATACAGTACACATAATTATAAAATTACATATTTTTTGTAAAAATACAAAAAAAGAAAACAATTCCTAAAAGTTAACTGCCAGAGGTTTCAAATATATTAAAAAATATTAATTGTTTTTTTTTTTTGTAATTGATAAATATATGTTTATTTACATCGGCTTTAGTTGTCGAATTTATAATTAATTGTATAAAAAAATATATATATATAATTAAGGTTGTCCATCCAAGTTAAAATTAATTAATTAATAAAAAAAACTTTAATAATATTATATTAAAAATAATTAAAAATAATAATTAAAACGTAAGCATTTTAATTTATAAATTATTAGACTGAAATATCGCTTTTAATTTTATTATTGCTTTTTTTTATTTTGTTATTGCTTTTTTGATATATATGACTGAAAAGTCACTTGTTATACTTATTTTTATTTTTTATGTAGTTATTAGTTAGCATGTAGAAAACTAAATGTTCCTTTTATTTTGCTATTATTTTTAAAAATTATTGGTTATATATTTATTTTTACCATATAAAAAATAAATATATAATATATGTAATATATGAAATGAAATGTTCCTATTAATTTTGTTATTAATTTTTTAGCTAATTTTTTATTTTAAACTAAAATATCAGTATTATAATTATAATTATTAATAATTATAATTTTTTGTTATATATTATTAATATTATTTTATTTTTTATGTACACGCGATGTGATGTGACGTGGCATAAGAATTCCTGCATTACAACATGAGTTCCAAACAATAATGAATTACAACAAAATTTTAATTTTCTTTTATTATTATTATATTTTATAATTATTATAATATTCTTAAACAAAATTGTAAATAAAAAAGATATATATTTGTTATAAAATATAAATAACGAGAGTTTTCATTTCATTTCAATACAAAATTTTCATATCAACATATAAAAATTTTGTAAAAAAGTCTGACTAAATTTTGCGCGCATGTGTTAGTGTTAGATGTCATTTCCCGGCTTGTAAAATAGTGTAGGTTTTGGATATACACATTCTCTTTTTTTTTTTTATGGATCCAGAATTGGTGATTATTATTTACTAAAATTATATAGCATTTTCAAGTCAAAATAGATTTTTAAAATCCTATAGTTTTGAAGAGTTCTTTGAAATTTACAAAGAATATTTTTATTTTTAAAAATACTATTTATGTTTTTAAAAAAACTGTTTTAAACTTATGTAGAGCTTTGAATTTTAAATATTTTATTTTTAATTTGAAAATATTATAAAGTATTTTTAAAACTATTTAGAATAGAAAAATAATTTTATAAATACTGTTTTAATTGTCAAATAGTTTTAAAAATGGTAAGCATTAAATAAAATTTTCTTTCTTTTAAGAATGGCCTCCAGAGATCGTAAACTTTATTGGATTAATTAAACTGCTTCCACCCAAACACGGAAAACATATTAAAAGTCGCTCGAACTTTATAAAAGCTTTATCCAAAATATCAGTTTTAAAGATAACAATACTGCATGCAACTGATAATCTAGCGTTGGATTCAGTCCCTCAACCTATCATTATATCTGCCGGACCTTCGCCTAACGAAATCGTGCAGTTTTTTATACAAATTGATACAAACTTAATTCCGTTGCCCAGTCATTGGAATTATCCTGTGGAAATTAAAGGACTGGTAGCCATATATCACTACAACGGGTCCAAAAGGAAAAAAATTACTAAATTTCTTCATTTATTTTTTGTATTAGTGAGAAGGAGATAGCTTGTAGTTAGATTTAATAGTTATTTAAGTGTTTTGTAACACAAATTTATTTAACAGATATTAAATACTTTACCTGGGAGACGTTAAATTCGAGAAAAGTAATTTTGCATACTGTTCAATATCAATAGAAATTGATAATATATCATTAAGATTGGACATATAAAAAATAAGCATTTAAAAATGACAGCACGGGAAATGCAGACCTCATTTTTTTCTTTTCAATAATGGTTGGCGTGGCGATCTTGTTCCCGATGAAAACGATGTATGCTTGACGTTGACATTAGCAAAAAAGTATCAGCTAAAATTTAACTCTCAAAATATTCACAATTGTTTCAAAATTAATGACGGAGATGAAATAACTATGTAGTAATTACATCAACATAATTTCTGAATTGTTAAATTTCCTAAAGATAATATAAAAATTTACACCAAAGTACAATTTGAAAGTTATGATTACAAAAATAATTTCTACATAGCACAATATAAATCTGTTATTTGAATATATGTTATTATAAATATAATTTTACTTAATAATAAATTGAACAAAGTACATTACAATCCTCATATATTATCTTTTGAAGTATTGAAGTTGATGAGAACATATTAGGAGAATTTTCAATAATATCAAACAGCTAAAGGAAAAACATTAATACGAATTGAAGAATATTTTTTTAAGAAAACTAAAATAAAAATTAAAATTGGATTTATCTTTTGTGCAACTTAATATTGGCATCTGAATAATTTATAAATGTGGAAAATTTCACAAATTTAGATTTGAAAAAATAACAGGTGCAGCTGATATGTCAATTGATAGCTGCTCAAATATACTTATTTATTGTTTCAGATGATCTTTTAGCTCAAACAGTTGAAAGCAACAATAACCAAATAAAAAAACATGATCTAGTAAATTTACTGGAAAGCTGGAGTTACTTTAATTTGTTTGATCACCTTATAAGTAAGTAAACTTACTTTAAAAAAAACTCTTTTATACTTGATCTTCTAAAAATAATTGAATATCATCATGTAAAAAGACTACTCAAACCGTTTGGTTGGTTTGAGAAGGGGGGAATGGAAGCGACCAAACCTGGTACCTAGACCGTACGGTCCGTTGTACCTCCTTACGAAACGTTGACCATTTTCACCACGAATCGTGCCATCCCACTTCCTTTATAATGCTTGTCAACAACAGCCTCTACAAGCTGTTTCAGTTGTCATTCTGAGACGCCCGGCATGTTTACGTAATAGTAAATGCCCCGTGACAGTTCCTGTGTACAGTCTGAGCATGGGTTTGGTCATGTGCAGTATACTTTTCGATTGTTTAGCACTGGGGTTACTCCAGAACAGTTTTGTATGAAGACAACTGTTCAGCGCAACCCATTTTTAAAGTGTTTTGTTCAACAAGCCATAGTTTAAACAGTCTTTTAATTGAACTGACTGGATAACCGATCTGGCAGATTGGGAGACTGCTATTTATCGCGCTATTTCTAGCCAATTCATCCGCTTTCTCATTTCTCATTATATCCCTATGACCGGGAGACCAGATGATAAGCAAATTATTATTATTTGCTTTCACTTGCCTAAGGAAAGCACGACATTCAAAAACCAATTTGGAGCTAATCGATCTGTTTTCCAGTGCTTTAATAGCTGCTTGGCTATGCGAGCAAATCCCAATATTCTTATTAAACAGATTAGTTTCTACCATAAGTTCCGCGGCAGCTTTTATAGCTGCAATTTCAGCTTGGAAAATTGAGGCGTGGTTTTCTAATCTAATGCTAACACTCAGATCTAGATCAACGGAGAAGATTCCTGCACCACATCCTGATTCCATTTTGGAAAAATCAGTGTAGAGCACAGTGCTATTGAGGGGAATGGGAGAACTGTTCTCCCACTCCCCTTTAGACGGTATTCTTGTTATGATACCCTCATGAAATATTGTCATATTTAGAAGGTACTCATTAGACATATTCATATTATAGCCCGATGCTTTAATCACACGAATGATTGTAACATGTGGTGTGGGCAAACCTGAGGTTACCATATTATTATTCAATTTCAACCACAGAGATGCGTTAGCAGCCGTATATTTCACAAAAAGGTCTATTCTTTGCATAGCTAGGATGGTATCCAAGGCAAGCGTCGGTGTTCGGAGACAACCCCCATTTTTTCCCAATTGCACCTCTACAGGCCCAGAAAGCTCTGATTGCTTTATTTGCCTTGGTTTCGAGGTGGTACCTCCAATTAAGTTTCTTATCAAGAATAACCCCTAGGAATTTTATTCTATCAACTAAAGTGGTTAATTTAGTTCCAATTTTTGGTAGTATAAAACTGGGTTTACTACGTTTATTCGTGAAAAGACAAGTCTCAGTTTTTTCCGGGTTTACCTTAAGTTCGTTACCTGCAAAACCTACTAATGAAGACCTTGTTTGCTCTCTGTAAAAGGACGGGATAAATGGCTTGAAAGAATTTTTCTTAAAAATCTTTAGAGCCCTACGATACTGTTCCCAGCAAATTTCCGAGTTCGGATTTCCTGCTTTAATAAGGTACCTGTCATCCAAGGCTGCCTAGCCTTACAATGAGGTTTCCTTAGTGGACAAGCTATATTAAATGACTCTGATTGCATACTAGTGATGTGCGTGGTTTCATTTTCGATAGCAGTTATTGAACCTAACATCTGGATGGGTTCTAACCGTTCTAATCTAGCCCTTAATTCTTCAACATATACCTGCCAGTTCATTTTTAGAGTGTTTCTAAAGGGGCTGTCAAGCTTATTTCTAAGAGTCAATGAAAAACATAACCAAAAGTGATCTGAAAAGGTAGGTTCCATGGAGACGAACCAGTTTGAGACTAAATTCTGTATAAACTTTGTACCAATAGTGATATCAATAACCTGTTTCCTGTTCTTATTCTGAAAAATGGGCTTATTGCCTCTGTTTAGTATATATAGGTCACTGGTTAGTAAAAATTCTAAGAGTGACATACCCCTGTTATTTGTATTGGTACTTCCCCATATTGTGTGGTGTGAATTTGCATCACAACTTATCAGAAGTTCCGTCTTGTTTCCTGCCGCATAATTCATGATGTGGTTTAGACACGATGTTGGATCTGGTGAATCATACGGTAAGTAGCACGATGCGATGATGATCATGATTACATCCATTATCTTTCCTACCCCAAAGTACCGCAACATTATCGTTATCACTAAATATAAACTATATTATCACATTTTTTTGTGATTATACAAGATCATATTAAAAGACTTTCCCTTAGCTTGGCTGTGGCGGCCGTGCTACGATGCAGGTTAGCTTGGACAACCTTCACTAGTGATCCGAGACTTCTTCTTCTTCAGTAATATCCGAAGATACTGCCCTTTCTACAAATACACAGATATTATTTAAAACGCTATCATCGTCAGTCAGCGTGTCTTCTTCAGATAAACTGGTGATATCAGTGCCAACTTCGGATGACGCAACATTAAACTCACCTACACCACCCAAAAAAGAATCAAAATCGTTGTCTTTGGTGGGTATACCAGTTTGATCATCGCCCTCTGATTTTGGGAGATTGATTATAACCTTTCTGGAAATGTAGAATACTTTTCTAGATTCTTTTTTAAGAGTCATTAGAGACTCGTTGTTGACTCCCAAAATCAGAAGCTGACCCTCTTCTTTGATCTCCCTATGGTAGCTCGACCAACCCGATGTCCTTAAATTAATATTTCGGTTTAAGACCTCAATTAATTTAAGGACATCTTTCGGTTCCCTTCTATCGTTAATCAGCCAGAGTGTTACTCTGGCTAAACGCGGAACCTCCAACATACCCACCACTGCTAGTTCGGCACCTGGCCACAGTGGTTCCCACAATTTCACGTGTTCCTTAAGGAAGGAAACAGTTTCTACAATTTGACAGGTAATCCTAAGTACATCACCCTTGAATTTACTCCACATAAACTGTGGAACAAACGGGTTCAGTCAATAGGACTTCCACCTGCCAATCTTCGTACTTCTGCATTAAAAGTTCCTGGTAATGACCGGGAACTTTACCCTCTGGATGTCCTCTATCTATTAGATCCTTAGGTGGACCGACAGCCGAAGTCTTAGACTCTGACTGCCCCTCCACCCTGATGGCTCTTTTTGCATTAGGGACAACTTCTTCCCCGGAGCGATTACGCTTTTTATAGTGAACAAAACATGCAAGTCTTGTTCACAAATGATGATATGATGAATGTTATTCCAAATAGCTCAGCACGAAAAATAGAAAATTCAAAATATCCTTTATCTACAATAAATTTAAATTCTGTTGAAACGCCGAAAATAAATAATAATATTGGGGTTGTTACGTGCTGTTTCACAAATTTAAATAATAATCATGATTATTGGTAAATATATTTATATTTTATATATGTAACACTATATTTTGTATTTATTTTAGTAAAATGTCAGATCTCGTGATGTGCTACATAATAGAAATATCTCACCGAAAAGAATAAATATTGTTGAAAACGTGGAAATATATACACAAAAAAAAAAAAAAAAAAATATAAAATTGAGCAATTTATTAAAAATAAAGAGGACTCATATACAGAAATTAAGAATGCGAATATGTCGCAGGAATAGTAAAATTAAAACAATAAAAGGTGTTTTCGATGTCCTAAAAATAAATCCTTTGATTTGTGATAAAACACATCAAATGTTTGTTGTATGTTTATTATTTAAATAAGCTAACAAATATTTTTATTTTTTATTTATTTTTATATTTTCGTTTACTTTAATTTTTATTTTGGTTTTCATTTACGCTTGTTCTATAATCTTTTTCTGTTATTGTTTTTTTCTTTTTCATTTTTATTTCTATAGTCTAATGCAGTGATACGTAACCCACTACCCGCGGGTAATATGGTTACCCGCGGCTACATTTTCAATTACCCAATCGTAGTATAGTAAATTTTAAATTTTTTTAAATTTTCTTTTTTTGTAAAAAAAAAAAAAAAAATTGTATTCTTAAATGGTGCAATGAAAATACAATTGTAAATTTTGAGAAAAAATTTATCATAGCAACCACGAAAATTGAATTGCTTAGTAACCACCCAAAATTGTGTTCCTACGTTTTCTATGTGTGGAACTAACGAATTTTTCGCATGGTATTTTCATTAGTTTTTCGGTGTTGTGTGATTGAAATTTATTTAAAACGGAGTGAATTTATTTAAGAACAACTAATTGGACGTTGATTTCTAATGATTACTCTTCTGATTTTTTTAAACAAATTCAAAAACGAAAAATTAAAGGAAAGTATCCACCACAAATTCGTTCATTTGCGTTAACATTAGACTTTTACTCTCCTACAGCATATGAAAATGTTCGCAATATTTACGGTAAGAAATTACCTGCGCAAAGAACCGAATGTGGTATCATAGTATTGATGGCGCTCCAGGCTGCATTGCTGAAGCATTATTAGCAATTAAATTAAAAATTGACGAAGCTTCATCAAAGAACAAAAAAAAATATATGTAATTTGGTAATGGATGAAATTTCCATTAGAAAGCATATTGAGTATGACCATAATAAAAAAAAATACCATGGCTATGTAGATTTTGGAAATCATGATGATAATGGAAATGAAGAAAGGGATATAGCTAGAGAGGCTTTCGTATTTTTAATAAATTCAATAAATAATAGGTGAAAACTTCCGGTAGATTACTTTTTAGTTAATGGTTTAAGTGCCACTGAAAAAGCAGGCATATTGAAAGAAGTTTTAATCTTTTTAAGCCAAACAAATCTTATCATATCTTGATGGTGCTGCTTCTAATTTAGCTATGTGCCAATTTAGATCCCAATATGCGTTCCTATTTTGAACATCCTGTATCAAAGGATAAAGTTTTTTTAATTTTAGATATTTGTCTCATGTTAAAATTAGTTAGAAATACACTAGCTTCTAAAATTTTAGTCCATGGTAATGGTAATACAATGTTATGGACCTATATAAATAAATTAGAAAAATTACAAGCAAGTGAAGAAGTTTTATTAGCAAATAAATTAGCTAATACTCATTTCCAATTTCAAAATCAAAAAATGAAAACTAAACTTGCAGCTCAAACTTTAAGTTGCAGTGTTGCAGCCTCATAACAATATTTGTTACAGTCTGGTAATGAAAATTTTAAAAGCTGTGAAGCAACCATTAAATTTATCAAATTATTTAACAATTTATTTGATATTTTCAATTCGAAAAATAAATTCGGTAAGAGCTAAGAGGTACAAGCAACCGATTAGTGCAAGTACTGCAAATAATATTTTTAATTACTTAGACGAAGCTATTCAATATATAAAAAAATTACAAATTAAAACTGAATATGGCCTAAAACAAATTTTAATTTCAAAATCAAAAACTGGATTTTTATGATTTATAGTAGCAATTGAAAGTTTCAATAATATGTATTGTTGACTATTGTCAAAGAAAAAAGTCATCAAATGGAATTTATTTTATGTTATAAATTTTCACAAGTTCATATATAGAAACTTTTTTCTCTTCAATACGAAGCCGTGGAGGATTTAACAATAACCCTACTGCCATGCAATTTGCATCTATTGATTCATAATGAAATTAAAGCATCTGCAAATGCAAATTGCATAGACTATCACGAAACTAATATTTTAACAATACAGTCTTCTGCAAACAATAAACCTTGGCAAAATAAAAGCTATGAAAATGAAATAAATTTAAAAATTGCAGATGATGAGTGATGACGATTATGATCAAATTGATTTCAAATATATTAGTCCAGTTATACGAGCCCTGCGTCATCGAACCTCGTACGACTACTAAAATTTAAGTAATCTTACAGAACATTTGTATTTACAAAAAGTTCTGAATGGTTTTTGGTTTTTTTTTTTTAATTTTATTTTAAAGCTAATAGTATGGCCAACATAAAATAGTAATAAACAAAAATTTATTCATTGTAATAAATAAAATAACGACAATTCATTTAAAAAAACTAAATTCAACAAAGTTCGTACGATTAATTCTGAAATCAACACAGTTCGTACTGAGTTCTAATATTGTGTGACGTCACCTTTAGGTTTAATTAAACAATGCATTTAGCAAAATTTATTTAAACAATTAAAGTTACCGTTGTTTTTATTTTCAAAATTGATGATAACTTATCATTAATGTGCATTTTTAATTATTTGTGTATCAAGATGCCTCGTGGTAAAGCAATTAGCTTTGATTTAAGAGAAAAAATAATAAATGAATTTAAAAATGCAAAATCTTATAGTCAAATAGCAAATCAATTTAAAATGGCTAAAAGTTCGGTACAATATATAATAAAAAATTATAAAGAAACCAAAGAAATTGGCAAAAAAAAGGATATAGGTGGCAAAAAGAAAACTTCTGCTGCACAAGATCGGCAGTTAAAGAAAATTGTGTTGGAAAATAGACGAGCAACAACATCTGAAATAAGAACTCTTTGGTCAGGCAATATAAAAAGCGATATTTCAACATCAACTTGTCTAAGACGAATGAAATCTATGGGATATAGATTTTACAAGGTAATTTATTGTCGTACTAAAATATGAAAATAGTAGTTTTACGTTGTACCCATATTAACTTCAGGCCAAAGCAAAACCTTTACTTACTGCGAAACAAAAGAAATGGAGATTAGATTGGGCTAAAGAGCACTTAAATTGGACGCAGGACCAATGGAACTCTGTTTTATTCAGCGATGAATCAAAATTCGATGTTTCTGTTGGAGATCAAAGAGGTCGGGTTATTCGAAATAAAAATGAAGCATACCATTCCGATTGCTTAAAACGGACAGTAAAATTTCCTACAGGGCTCATGGTGTGGGGCTGTATGTCAAACAAAGGCGTTGGACAGTTATGCTTCATTAATGGCATAGTTAATGCAGAAAAATACCAACATATTTTAACAGAATATCTGCTACCTTCTATAGAATTTTGGAATTTTGATCAAGATTTCATATTTCAACAGGACGGTGCAAGCTGCCACACTGCTAAAACTACCAAGAAATGGTTACATGATAATAATATAAGTTTCATGGAGTGGCCATCATCAAGTCCGGACATGAATCCCATTGAAAATTTGTGGGGCATGATAAAGAAAAAATTAAGATGTATTCGACCTCGAACAAAAGATGAATTGCGCGAAAAATTGGCAGAAATATGGTCAAAAATTACACCTGAAGAATGTCAAAAGCTTTATGATACTATGCACAAAAGAATGGAATGTGTAATTAAAGCTAAAGGTGACGTCACACAATATTAGAACACATAGTACGAACTGTGTTGATTTCAAAATTAATCGTACGAACTTTGTTGAATTTAGTTTTTTTAAATGAATTGTCGTTATTTTATTTATTACAATGAATAAATTTTTGTTTATTACTATTTTATGTTGGCCATACTATTAGCTTTAAAATAAAATTTAAAAAAAAACCAAAAACCATTCAGAACTTTTTGTAAATACAAATGTTCTGTAAGATTACTAAAATTTTAGTAGTCGTACGAGGATCGATGACGCAGGGCTCGTATATGATACAGTTACATATATTGCAGGCTTTGTTGAAAAAAAAAATTAAAAAAACAAATTAAATTTATAGACTGCTTAGAATCATTAAAAAAAATCAATATTTATGGTGATCATCTGTTAATTTATTGCAAAAATTGGGAGAAAGGTCTGATTAAACCAAATTGTGATTTGGTAAACATTTGTCAAATTGTTGAACGAAAAATATCATTATTTCAATTAGATAATGAATTAAAAAAAAAAACAAATTTCTACCAAAAATTGTTAGTAACCTGCTTTTGAGATATTAAAAATAATATTTTTTCTAATATGAATGAACATGAACATAATTATTCAGAGTCAATTTTATAAAACCATAGATATTTATTAATAAAATTTATAACAGAACAATATTGTAAAATTAAATTAAAACATATTGCAAAAACTACAACAATTAATTTGCAAAAAACTGTAGTTAGGCAAAAATATAATAAATTAATATTATTCTCAGGCCAATAAATATTATAATAATTGTTAATAACTATATAATTAAATTACAAAATGTTTTATGAATTTATAATTATATTTACAAATAAATCAATTAACATATTTAAATATTTTCTTATGTCTTATTTATTCCACTTCATAAGAAAATTTAAAAAATATTTATTCCGCTTCAGACAAAAATTAAAAAAAATCATTTTTATTTCCATATACTGTTATTAATATTTTCTAAATAATAATATAAATTTATAAATTTGTATCATTCATTGTCATTATTTTTATAGGTTTTTTTTACTGGGTAGGTAGGTCATCTCAGCTGATTTAATTTTTGTGCACATATATGATTATTTTTATTTATGTAGTAGTGAAATAAGAAGTATTACGCAAAATTTATATGAGAAACGATTGACACTTCCATTCTAGATATTTATTAATTCTATTGCTGTCTGTGCTTATGCTGTGAACTGTGATGGTTGTAGAATTTTTAGAGTAGATACATACTCTCAAAGCGGCAGAGCGTCATGATAACAAAAACATAACCTAACATTTATTTGTTATTGTTTCTTTTTCAGAATATTGAAAATATTTTTCGAAAAACTGTTAGTTTGGTTTATTATAATTTGGTTAATAAAAGTGAATTTAAAAAAAAAATTATAAAGTGATATAAAATGGATAACTTAAGTGAAAAAGATATTATTATTGCTTATCTAACAATAGCAATTTGTTATTTAGGATACAACTAGTTGGAAAATAATAGTTCTACCACACATAACCGGCGTTTTTATGCAAGAAATGATTTATTGGATCACAACGCAAATGGATTCTTTGAAAGGACATTTAAGGAGATTCAGGAAAATGAGTAAGATTTCTTCAAACACACCCGAATGACTATTCCAGTGTATAATATATTGTAATCGTTAGTCAAAGAAAAGCTTACCAAGATAAAAACTTGTAATACAATATGTGCTGAAGAACGTTTGGCTTTAATTTTATGGTAAATATTTTTCCTTCGCATTTTAATTAAACTAACACCTACTATATTTTCAGTCATCTATCACAAGGAGTGTGCCCACAATATTTAGGATGGAGTTACAAAATTGGAAGGTCAACTCCTTCAATAAGGTCAATAATATTAGATACCTGTGAAGTAATATGGGAAGTTCTGAGTCCTCTATACGTAAGCGAACGAAATAGTGAAGATTATAAGCTAATATCTGAAGTTTTAAAAATATTTGGGATTTGCCTAATTGTGTTCGTGCCATCGATGGAAAATATATTGCCATGCAATGTCCAGACCATAGCGGATCCCAGTTTTATAACTATAAAAACTTTTTTTAGTTTGGTCTTTTTTTAGTTTGGGGTAATATTATTTTCACACTATATTATGTATATTATTTTCATATATGTAGATATACATATCTTGTTATATAACTTTATTTCTAGGAATTAATTACAAAGTGAATTTGGAAAGGAACTTTTTGCAAATAAATTATCATTACCAGAAGAAAGAGAACTGCCGAAATCTAATTTAAAATTTCCACATTTTTTTGTTGGTGATCCAGCGTTCCCATTAAAAAATAATTTATTGAGAGCTTATCCGGGTAAATGTCTTCCATTGGATAAAAAGATATATAATTATCGAATATCACGTACTCGAGATGTAATTGAAAATGCGTTTGGTATTCTGGTAGCACGTTGGAGAATACTTCGAAACAGTTTGAATTATACACCAATTAATACCGAAAAGGTAAATTAGAATATAAATACTAGATATTCTGCTATATATTTAATTATGTTTTTTTATAAATATTTTTTTAAAGCATCAAGTGTTTTACCAATTTTAGCACTTTTTATTTTGAAGTTATAAATTCCTCTTCTTTGAGGTTTTACGCCTTTCTGCAGGTAAAGATGAATTTCCTTCATTAATCGAACATTCTTAATATTCCACGTCCATAAATGACGAAAACATATCTTCATCATCAGCTGCTGAAAAGCTAATAGTTTTAGATCTTTCTGATACCGAAACATTGGAATTATTTAAAGTATCATTGGATTGTGATTCTATGCTACTTCTAGATGTTGATGGTAATACTGCGGAAAAATTTCCAATAGTTCTATGGAAAGAAATAATTAAAAAGATTTTTTTTTTTTTTTAAATAATTTTCAGTTTTTTTACAAAAAAATAATTTTCTTTTTAAAATAAATACCTTCCTGGTTGGACATATGGTCACTTAAAAAAGACAAAATTTTGAAAATATTCCCACTAATTTTTCATTTTACCGCCACTTCCCGATTGTTGATTTTTTTCTCCTTCATAACTTTGCAATATCGATCCCTCAAGTTTTTCCATCTAGAATTGCATACTGCAACTGTAATATAATTAAAATTTTATAATAAAAATATAAAAATCTTGAAAAACAAATTATATACTCTTACCAGGTTCACCTAAAGTTTTGGATATTTTCTCCCATATTTCAGATTTCCTGGCTAAATTTTTACAGCCGCCCATTTTTTTATTATATATAATTTCATTTGTTTTTACTTCTTCTATTAGTTTTTCTTCAAAACTCATCTTGCTTTTGGTTGCCTTTGGAACTAACAAGTTTTGTAATGACAATAACAATATAAAAAACTGGCATTCCAAACCGTCACCGCGCCAAAAAATTGAAATTCAACCAACATTGTTACGGCACCGGCGGCACCAATGGCACAACGGCGACGAGTTTATCTGCTTTCATATATTTCTATATACGGTATCATATTATTTCTATCACAACGGCGGCGAGAGTATATCTAGCATTATATTATAATAAATTTGTCTATATATATAAAAATAAAATTATTTATGGAAAAATGTACATACAAAATATGTATAGTTTAAAATTTAAATATTCTCTTAATGGCCTATATCTTGCTAAACCACATATAAATAAATTGTATATAATGAAAAATGTACAAAAAATCTATAGATAAACCGTGCAACCGTCTGAGGAAATCGCGATAAGTTAACAATTATCTTTATTAAATTTTTGATATGAAATAAATATGGACAGTATTTTGGTTTAAGTAATTGGTTTATCCAAGAAAATATTATTCATACTATGATGTGAGTGATGAGTGAGTGACAGCTTAGTTATAGAACTTACAGAATTTAAGTAGTTCTGAAGAATGACAGGTACTAGCAACTGTCTATAAATAAAAATATGTATACAAGTTCCTGCGTCAAAAAGACACACAAAATAATAGGTTACCACTAGCTTTAATCTATGCAGTTCTGAAAAAAATGCTACTATTTTTCTCTTGACATGTGCCAATAATAATCATATTATAGAAAATGTATAATCTATATAATAATCTGAGAAAGTTAATTCGATCAACCCAGTTTTTGCATACTTTTTCAAATGCATATAATTAATAACTCGTTCGATGTACGAATATCATTAATAACTCGTTCGATGTAGACTTGAGCGCATTAAGTGTTAGTGCATTATCTACATCTACACAAACCAAACAATACTTAAGGTCTATACTACTATACTATAGAGCAAACCGATTAAATGAACAGTAAATAATTCACGAAGCGTTCTTTAAGTTTAAACAATTGACCGCGAATTTTGATAAAAAAATAATTAAACGATTTGTAAACGTTTTTTGTATCTCTGTTGTCTGTAATGAATAAAAAATACAAATTAACATACACAATTCTCATTGACCAAAATGTATCACACCTACATGAATGACACTTTACAAATAATTTAAGTTGAACTTTATTTTTATGTTATTTTCGAATATCTATATACCTCAGAGCAATCCATCTGTTAGTTATCTATATTTTAATGTAATTTATAGGTAGTTTTTATATATAGTGACATTATTTATTTTCCGCACAATTTTTTTTTTGTTTCCTCTAGTCGTCAATCATTTATTTTTAATATGATAAAAATAATACGTATTTTAAAATTGAAACAAGATAAAAAAAGCATAAAATAAATTTGCAATTTTTTGGTATTTCGATTAAAGTACGTATTTGGAATAAAATTTTTATATAAAAGATTTAATCCAAATTGCATTATTTTTTTTTTTAAATTTATTTAAAGTTTTTATGTATATATATAAATTAAATTCAGTATATAAAAAATACGGTTCTACCATTTTGAAAACTAATAATTTTGTACGGAAATAAATTTTAATATTTTTTAGAATAACAGGGTCCTAACCTAACTAGTAAATCTGTAAAAATTGAGTTTGAGCTGGTATGCAATATTCTCTATCCCTTATCATTTCGAGATATTCATAGTTACGGAGTCCTATATTATATACACTTTTTCCGGTTTCAGTTTAGTTTACCAGGTTCTAATATCCAGATAGAACTTTGTTTCCATTTACAAATTTAAAAAAATCTGTAAATGGAACCTTGTGACTCTTTAAAATGCAAATAGAACTTTGTCGCTCTTAATTGTCACACTGACAACAATAGAAAATGACAACAATAATAAGCCTTTCTGAAGGAGATATAATTAAATTAACCAATGATGGTGTAGTCATTGACGATATTTTATTGTTGCCAATGGACACAAATGAAAAAGAATATTGTATGGAAACAACAAAATCAGAATTAGCTACTGAATTCCAGGACCTCAATACGGATGAAAACATATTTCTTAAAAAATAATCCAGATATAAAAAGCTTTATAATGAAGTACAGTACTCACTACCTGGATATTTTAATATGAGAAAACCTTTTGTAATTATACAAATGCAGCCAATTGATTTCAAAGATTTCAGCAAATATGCAAAAATATGCTATGACTATAGAAATGTACCATTTACAAAATTAAAACTTTTAAATTCACTCAAAATGAATATGAAATTGAATATTATTTGGACAACAAAATTGAAAATATGAATAAGGAAATAATAAGACGTAAAGCACGCTAAAAAAAAAGATTCCAATACTTCAGGATGTTGAGAGTATTACTACCAAACATACCATAAGTGAAGAAAAAAAACATTTGTTGGCCATGTTTAAATATATGAGTATAGTTGATATATCATACTACAAAGTTATACTAAAACTAGGTAACTAAATTGCCGTAAATTATGTTATAAAATTTAATATTTTTCTATTTATTACTTCTAAACACTGCAAGCATTCAATTTAAAGCAGGGTTTCGAACCCAGAAAAATTTGGGTGCAGGTTCAGGTTCGGGTTCAATCCATTAAAATTTAGTGGGTTCGGATTCAAATTTGTTAAAAAAAAAAAAATATGATTTTTTTTTAATATATTATTTATGTTACATATTTATTTATTTTTGAAAAAAAAAAATCATTTAAACGTACAAATAGAATATTTCTTAATAACCCTGCGCTCTTTGTAGTGCTAAAATAAATTTAAGTGCAGAAAAAGCTCTTTCGACACTTACTTGAGTTGCCGGGATATCCAATATAACCTGAGCAGCTTCAAACAAAAGAAGTGTATCAATTTTTTTTTGTTCCCAGAATTCTAAATTTTGTCTTTCTTTAGAAATTCTGGGAGTAGTGTCATAAAATTCGAATTCGTTTTTTAGTGCAATAGCAAGTGCAGATTCGTTGTTGACATATATTGATGACAAATTCTTTTCCTTGCTCTTTAGCAGCTCTAATAACATGTCTGCTCTATCTGGTTCTAAACGTAAATATTTCAATTTTTTTAAGGTTAAATTTGGTTTTTAGCTTTGGAAATATTCTCATCATTTAATAGCAGTCTAAATCTAGGATCTTAATACACGGCAGGATTTAAAAGTTCATTATCAATAAACGATTTTTCCCGTCCAAGAACATTTGTGTACAGATCCGCACCTAATTTTTTATGTTTATATTTTTCCAAATCTAGCTTAAATTTCAACCATATATCCCATAAAAATCACCTAAATTCATTTGTTCATTTTGCAACTTTAATGTTAACTATTTAACCGGCTCGAAAATCTCAATGAAATCCGAATTAAATTACCAGGCTGCCCAGTGAACAGTGTAAGACATATATAAACTGACAACTCAACCTTAGCTATCCACACAAATCACACAGACTATGTCCGCTTGACTAAAACTTCCATGTTACATATATATATGATTTCACATACCCTGGCGTTTTTGAGTTTTACACCAGTTTTTTTTGTTGTTAATTACTTTCCGGTTTTTATTGTAGTAAATTTAATAATTTTAAATAAAATACAAATATTTTTCGATTTTTTCAATATGTACTTTTTTATTGTTTTGATTATTAAACATAAACTGGTTATACATATTTTTTTATTTAAAAAAAAAATATTTAGTTTTAAGAACAATTCTTAAAAGTTTTAGTTTTAAGAACAATTGATAATATGAAAATATAAAAATATGAATAT
Source organism: Rhamphomyia laevipes (assembly GCA_963920725.1). Classification (NCBI taxonomy): domain Eukaryota; kingdom Metazoa; phylum Arthropoda; class Insecta; order Diptera; family Empididae; genus Rhamphomyia; species Rhamphomyia laevipes. The sequence continues at coordinate 36,210,714 of OY987257.1, forward strand.
GCAAATGCATATAATAATTATGAATATTGCCGGTTTCAAAATATGAAGAAGTTGACAGTTTTCAATAGATGGAAAATACACGATGAGTTATTACGGTTATTAGTAAATTACTATATAAAAAAAGTAATAAATGTACCAATATTATCCGTCAAATGTTTATACATATTATTTTTTTGTTGCTATGTAATTATAAAAAAAAACCAACTTTTAAATTTAAATTTTAAATTTTTGTGGACTCTTTTATGAGAGGCACAAATTTGTTTTTTAATGTTCATTTCATAATCATGAAAAAGCGTTAGTTTTTATTTCCGTGCTTCTGCGAATACAAAATAAATATAATATACCTACTGTTTGGTATTTTTTTATTGAATTAATTAATTGTTACCATAAATTATTTTTTGAAGAGTGACAAATCCTTTTTTTTTGTCCATCCCAATTATAATGGAATAATAAGAATAAGTCATCGCTCATTATTAAATCCAGTCCTGAGGTAGCAAAATATTTATCCATTGGCTCAAATTTCGACATTTATATATTTAATCTAATGAAAAAAGAAATTATTTCACAAATAATATTTTTTAAATATATTTTATATGGATATGGTTATGGACTATAGAATATTATTTTAAAAATTTACCAGTTTGTTACCATATTCTTCGGATTTTATATTTATATTATTAATTAAATTATCCAGATCGGTCAGTTTAATATCAATTGGGAGTTTAATATATCAATTTTATTATTTGTATCCAGGATTTTTTTTTATTTATTTATTATTTTTGGACATGACAGAAATATATTTACCCCACACCCCACGAAATAGTTTGTTATTTTCCAAACTATGGCTATGTATATTTTGTAATGTAAACATATTTGGTATTATTTGAATGATTACTTAATGCCAAAGGATAGAAATCTAGATAATGTCGAAAATAATACCAATTTAATCTAATTCGCTTCGGTTGAACCGCATAAGCTATTGGCTCCTTCGCAGACACGTTGGCTCTCACTACATGCTGTAATTTCGCGTATTTTGGAACAATGGCAGGCTCTTCACCTTTTTTGTAGATATGCAACTTTCAGAAAAAATATCTGTATCCAGTGCGAATAGGATATATAGTAATATTAATGATCCTCAAGTAAAATTCTTTTACATATTTTTGGATTGGATTTTACCTAAATTTAATTCAGTAAACGCATATTTTCAAACCGAAAGATGTGTTATAACAACAACACATGAAAATATTAAAAAAATATACAAGGATCTTTAACTTAGTTTTTTAGAATATGTGGAAAAAACGGAAATATACATTTAGTTGATCCATTAAACGAAGTCAAACAACTAAGTAATGAAGTGATGTATGTAGATTCAAAAATGTTAATCGAAATTGATTTAATTTACAATAAGCCTCCCGGTCCAAACAAAATGAACTTAAGGCAAGTTAACATAATGGTTACAGATTTAAAAAAATCGTTGCAGAAAATTCATTCAGACTGCGTGCATTCAAATAAAAAAAAGATATAATTTTGATGACAATATAATGAAAAATATTTACATTTTCAATCCTAATATTGCTTTAAATTTAAAAGCGCACAGTGAATCACTTTATTACTTAAGTAACCTACTTCCACGTTGTATTTGTAATCTACCTATACAAAAAATAGATGATGAATGGAGAGCTCTTAGTCTAACAAAAATACCTACAGATATTTTACAAGAAAAAGAAATAGACAAATTTTGGAGAAAACTTCTAACTTTAAAAAATGAAGATAATTATTTTCTTTTTGCTAATCTTTCCACATTTGTTATTAATATATTATCTTTACCACATTCTAATGCTGAATGTGAAAGAATTTTCAGCAAAATTAATATAATAAAAACGAAACTTCAAAATTCATTAACAAATGATACTGTTACAAATTTACTTTTAACTAAACAATGTGTTAATGAATTTGATAATTTCTTTTGTACCTTCCAAAGATATGCTGTCTCAAAAAAAAATATTTATGGCAAAAATAGCGAGATAAATATTAACATTGATATTGAAGAAGATATTATTCATATACTGTGAAAATTAATAATTTATATATTTTGTTACTTTTATAATTATGAACATTTATAACAATAGTTTTTAGATATTTTTATTTTTATAATAAGCCTGCTGGAGGCAGAAAATTACCAGTATAATTGTTATTTTGGTTTTGTTCCTTAAAATAATTTAATTATTTTTCTCCTTTTAAAAATCATTACTTTATTTATTTTACAAAACTATTTTAATTTTCAAAATATGCATAGTAAAATTGTAATCATTTTAGTTTGATACTTTTTTATTTATATACTTTCACATCACAGTATATAAATAAAAATGTATCAAACTAAAATGATTACAATCTTTACTGCATATTTTGAAAATTAAATAATTAATAAATTTTGTCAGTTTTGTAAAATAAATAATGTAACAATGATTTTTAAAAGGAGGTAAATAATTTTTAGGTGTTTTTATTTTTGTTATTAGCCTACTGGAGGTAGAAAATAAACAGTTTTTTTTATTTTGCTTTTAGAACATATACATAATATGTGCAAATAAAATATAAATATTAAAAAAAAATAAATCAATATGTGGTGTTTTATTTTTCAATACTTGCTTAAATTGCAACATTTATAAAATTTTAGTACAAAAAGTTTTTTTCTGGTAAGTACAAAAGTTTTTTTCTGGTTTTTACCATGATTTTTGACCAAATGTACAATTTTTTGGATTGAAAATTATGGCAGCACTGATGTGATGTGATTTTTTTTGTCAAAATATAATTTTTGGATATGGTAGTACTGTTTCTGATTCGAATATCTTATGTAGTACTGACTGATCCGAAATTCGAACGATTCGAATTTCTTAAGTAGTAGACTTATAGTAGGTTACATATTTAAATTTAATTTGTTAAAGTTATTTTTAGAAGTATAATAACATTTTGGCATTTATAGGGTTTTTCATAAAGCGTGATTACAAATTACAATGTTAAATTGAAATAAAACAAAAACTATGAATGGTAAAAAAGATCAATATCTTAAAATTATAATGTTATTGTAAGTGATATTTAAAAATACTAAATTTAATTTCTTATACTTAATTTATTTGCAAAGAAATATTAAAATTAATTAATACTACGTATATCTTTTTTCTTTTTACTTTATTTTAATATTCTTCAAATTTTAGTTATATAATTTTTTTATAAACTGTTTAACACTTTATTTTATGTACTATTTTTATATAAATCTTAATAATTTTTTAAACATTTTTGTTACTCTATCTTGCGCTGTTGTTGCTCTTGCGCTGCAACATAAAAATAAATTTTATTTTTATGTTGCTCTAGGGTCATATAAGAAATTAGTTTTACTGCTGTTATTTATGAATTTGTATTTTTATATATTGCAATTTAATATTTTTAAAAAAAAAGTTGCATATTATTAAATTTGCATATAAAATTGTAAAATATTTATGGTAAAAGTTTACAGAATTTAGAAAAAATCATATAATATCCTTCTAGCTAGAGTATTTAATATATATACTTATATTACGACTATGTAGATAAAATAACTATGAATGGTGTAATGGACTTGACGGTACAAAAAAATTGGCTGAATCTTTTATTCTAGGCGTTTCTTTTTTCTTAATCTAAAAAATTTATTATTCTACTTGCAAAATGGAAAAATATTGAAACTGGCAAGTTTAAATGATGATAATGCAATAGATAATTAAATTAAGGAAAATACTTTCGATTTATTCCAATAAAAGTTTGCGGAGTTATATGTTTTGAAGTTTTTCTAACAACTTTCATAGACATAGACCGACAAAAGGCTGAAGTTGGTTACAGCCCTAGAAAATCTTGGAGCGTCAACTATAGCAATTGCGAAATAGTCTCAGTCTCATAGTTTATTTTAAGGATTATTTTTCGATATTTCTATGTAATATTAATTCAGACGGTTGTTGCAGGTTTGTAAGGTTCTTCTAGTGACATTGTTGGGGTTGGTTTGTGAGCTTGGGATGTTATAAGAAATTAACATGTATAATTTTGCTAATAGTGATGGAATCGCATCAGTCAACAGATTCAAAAATTTGCATATTCGCAGCAACATCTCCTAGAACCGTTCGTCAGAGTTTAATGAAATTTGGCAAACAAGTACATACCGACTTCATCATGATGGCCGTACAATATGAGATGGATACTTAAAGTGTTACAATTTTCGCTTGTATCGAGAGTTTGAACATTTTTATTTAGGTTGAACAGAATAATAATACTGTGCATCCGTTTTTTTATTCATCTTTTTTATTTTCAATTTACATGTTTTTTACATATATATAATAATTCTAGTGTTAACCCTCAGGTTTTTATCTAATTAAATTAGTTTTTTAGTTTTTTACAATTAATTAAAATTTGAAATTATAGATATATAATCAAAATTAATTGATAAATTATAACTAAAAAGTAAAGTAGGAATTTCTAAAATTTCGGATAAAACATAATTTAGAGAACTCCAGTGAGGGTCAATAATATTATTTAAATAATAAATGCATCAGTAGTTTTAAGTTTTTACTGAAATAATTATAATAATGAATGAAAATAAAACTTATATTAAAAAAAAAAAAAAAATAGTTTTTTAGCATAATATTTATTTATTTTATATTATTTTAAATTAAATTTTTAAGTAGAAAAAAGAAAAAACTACCAATAGACAATTTTATCTTAACCTAAAATCAAAAACATTAACATAAAAATTTTATATTCTGATATAATTTGACTTTGGATATTTATGTATTCTACGTACAGGTCCAATTTTTTAATTAAATTATTTTTATTTGAATCTAGTTTTCCATAGAAAGCAATTGCTAGACTTTGAATAAATTTGCTTATATATTGAATATAATTTTCTTTATGTAAAGTTGATATTTTTGTAACATAAGGTGCATATAGACACCTAGATATTTTGGATTATTTTGCCAAGGAATATATTGCATTGTTAAATGTAATATGGTGGTTATTAAAAATATTTTTGGCTTTATTTGAATGTGTCAAAATAAAGCTGCCTCCGTTTTCAATTCATTGAAATCCATTTTCCAGATTGTATTTAACATGTTTTGCATATTTATTGTCGGCAAAAGAAAAAATGGCAGTATCATCAACATAAATTGCTAATTTGCAATTCCTTGGATTTGGTATATCATTTATAAACAAATTAAAAAGATGTGGGTACAAACAAGAGCCTTGTCGAACTACAGCCGGAATAGCAAATCACTTGATGATATTCCGTCAATATTGACTTTAAACTTTCGGTTAGATATGAAAGATTGAATTATTTTGATTAAATACATAGGGAAACTATTTATTTTTAATTTATGCAAAAAACTTTTAAGCCACACACTATCAAAAGCTTTTTCTATATCTATCAGCAATAAACCACAACTTTTTTTTCATTAAATCTAAAACTTATTTCCTCACAAATTCTTAATATTTGATGACAGGTTGAGTGTTTGGCTCGAAAACCAAATTGTTGGTTAATTAGCATATTATTATTTTGCTCAATCTATTAGCCTGAAGAGAATTATTTTTTCAAAAAAATAACACAATAAGGATATCGGGCGATAGCTTGATGGTAAAGATATATCTTTACTTGGTTTTGCAATAGCAATTACTTTAGCTATTTTCCAACGTGCTGGAAAATAGGAAAGTTTTAAGCACTTGTTAAAGATATTTACTAAATTTTTAATAGCATTAATAGGTAAAATTTTAACAATTTTATTTGGTAAATTATCATACCCATGAGCTTTTGTAGATTTTATAAACCTAATGCAATTGCTAACTTTATCAAAAGATATTTCTGGAAAAAGTTCTACAGAATTTAAATTTATTGTTTGCATAGAATTTTCCACCATTTGAATAGTGGATGGATCTGACATGTTTGTAGTTAAATTATGTGAATTTAGGAATTCATCAACTAGAATGTTACATTTTCAGATGTATTATATATTATATCACTATTATTTTTTAAAGTAGGAATTTTAATTTTACCTTTTTTTAGATTTGAAGTGAAATTAAATAACGTATTATTGTCAGTTTTTAAATTACATAACATCTTATTAAATGATTCATTATTTAGAATTAATTTTAAACTTAATTTGTCTTTGTAAAAAATTGATTAAAGATTTTAGAACATTATCTCTTGTCCGTTGAAATTTTTGCCTTAGTATTACGCTGTTTTGTGAAAATAAGTATTTCTTTTGATAATGGATATACCTAAAAACACATGGATTTTTTTGAGGAATATAATTTAACAATGCTTTAGATATAGTATCTGTAAAATTTTTTATTTGATTATCAATTTCAGATTGTGTACTTAGGAAAACATTATTTGTTTGATAATGAATATTTAAAGAATCTATTAAAGATTTTAAAATCAAAAATTTTATAATTTTTTTGTATATTTATGATTTATTTTAAAAAATACTGGAATATGATCAGACCAAAGTTCAGTTAAAGCAGTTGGCTTCGAGTAGTTTATAAAATTCTTTGATATCATGATATCAACAATTAAGGGATTATCTTTGGATGGGTATAGAGTTGGCAAGGCAGGATAATTTATTTTACAATTTAAAGTATTTGAATATTTGCAAGTTTTTTGCCTTTCAAATTATTAATAGCATTATTCCTATGTGTGTTTGCAATTTAGGTCTCCTGCAATTATGAATTTGCCACTTAATTGAAGATTTTTTTTATACTACATTCAAACATATTGTGTTTGATATCCGGAGGAGCATAGAGTGCCTCAATACAAATTTCATTATTTTCTAAAATTAAATTTACAAAAATATTTTCAATTATCTAATTTTGAATTGAAAGTAATTCAACGTTTTTTTATATAAGAAACGGAATAAGGTTTTATTATCATTTTTGCTTTCCACATTAAATAAGAATTTTTAAAGAAAAAAAAAATATTTTTGTTTGCTTCTTTTTTTAATGCACATGGAAAATTTTAGTATCAAATTGTATTATTGTTTTAAAATTTAGTTTATCAAGAACTTTCAGTGATGTAAGTCCAATTATTGTGTTTTGTTGTGGTTACAACACTAAACCGTAATCAACCATCAATGACATCGAAAATATCAATGTTATTGTTGATCCACCAAAAATTATCAGAGTTCAAGTTGTGATGATATCACATCTGTGTTAGATAATAGATAAATATGCGGAGATTGGAGTTTCTCTTTCTTAACGGCTCAGTTTGTTTAAAACAACATTTAGATAATTTAAAGAATTGAATTTTAACATACCTTGTTGAAAAAAGACCCAAACAAATTAAGGACGCCAGCTGATTTCAGGTAGTAATTTGATGACAATCATCTTACAAGAGTTTTGTCAAATGGCGAAAAAGTTGTGGTCGTGGTTAGTATATTCCGGTTGTGACCAGAGCAGAAATTTGCACACACCACCATGAGTTTAGGATTTTTACTTTTCATATAATTTTTGATAAGCGCCGTCTTTAACTAAAAGTCGCATTGCTTTTTTGTGATCACACCAGATGTCGGAAACATCGTGGTTTTTTTCTGACCGCCAGGATTTCTGTTTTTTTTTTTAAATTATTTGTTGTGCCCAAATCAATTTTAAAAATATTTTCCAGGATTACTGTTTATTTAAAAAAAAAAAATTGTTTTGTTTTTAGATATGAATTATGAAAGTATAAATGCCGGAGTAAGTAAATCATTATTTTGTGTGTGGAAATAAAAATAATATGTTACGGTATTAACTGATTTATAGCAGAAATGGCTGTGTTGATAGATTTCATGGTTGGTTGGTTGGTTAAAGTGGCGAATTACATATCCGCTGACATGGAGTTCCAATTAGCGCATTTGCGCACTTTGAAACCACTCACTCTCGTGACCACAGGAATTGTTAGATTTCATAGAAGACAAAAAGTTTCTATATGACACACCCGACAAAGGATTTCGAGACATCAATAAAAAATGGATGCCGTGAAACCGTTGGCAGAGGAGCTAAACGTATCAGATCAGGTAGTAATTTCTTTTAATATTTAAATAAAAAAAAATTTGCTATACATATGTATATCATATTTTAGAAAAAAATTTCTCCAAAAAATTACTTACTATTTGAAAAAAAAAATACTCTGAGGAAAAACGAATTCTGAGAGGAAGAAGTGGAGATATTTTAATAAATGGATTTGGTTTGATAACTGTAGCTTTTTGGAACTCTGTACCACAGGCAATTTAAAAACCTGTTCATCAGCATCTACCTCAGATTAAAAAAAAACAACAAACAGCAATATACAATATATTCTTTCCTCCAAAACAACTATATATAGTCATTTAAAAACCAAAACAGAAAAAGTTAATTTCAGCTTTTGAAGAACTTCAAGATATGGTAATTTTTAATAGTTCCTCTAGGTCTAGGAAAAAAACAACTTCCTCATCATCATCAACTATTTCGGCAACAATTTCGTCAACAGCATCTGAAACTACAACAACAAATATTAACAGATTAACGGATTTATTCTCATCACCAGCTTTATCATCATCAACACCTCAAACTACAACAGAGACCAATAATAACAAACAAAACACATACAAAATTAAATTTTGCGCGCACAAATTTATTAACAAATTGAGAACCACACCTACACAACTTTGAAGATTTTGACAGTGCCTTTGTTGAGCCAGAAATCCCACTGAACAGTGTTAGTGTTGCACAAACACTTCACGACTCACCACATCGGTCAACAACATATGAAAGTTCAACATCAGAATGATCAAGAAATTTAAATAATGATAACAACACAAATTAAATAATCCGCAAATCAATAAAGCAGTCTATGAATTTATTTTTAAATGATTTGATTTCTGAAATGAGTACAGAGCAGAGAGCAGCTATTAGAATTTCAAAAACAATTTTATACTACTACGCTGTAATTGTCAAAAGAAATACATAATAAATAAAATTTGTTTAATTTATATAAGCTAATTGTTTAGCTGTTTTATTTACAAATTTAAAAAAATATACAATATTGTATACAAATTAAAAAAAAAATATCTGTTTTCAACTTGAGTTACTAAATAATCACAATAACTATCTCTATATTGTTGACATATTTGTGCAGATCTGCCTCTCGCGATCCTAATATTTTCATATACGCAATCTTGTGGTACAATATCGGATACAGCGGGAGTGTTTTTATTTTGCGTTGCTTTTATAAAATTGTGTAAGGTTGCACAGGTCAAGCTCAGCATTTGTTGTGCTTTGTAGGATTTCCCCTTAAAAAATCTGAAATCTACTTATTATAATAATTGATTGTTTAAACATGTATTAAAATATTGCAAAGAAAAAATTAAAATTAATGATTCTAATAATACTTTGCCAAAATTGAAAATAAAATAATAATATGATAGGTGCTTTGATTGACAAGATTGACAATTATTGTTGTGTAGGGGTGTTAAAATTCATTGAAATATGATCAATAATATCGAAATATTGCAAATGAATCGATATTTTCTTATACCTTGTTCAGTCAATCCCTCATTTCGAAGTGGGTATACGGATATTACAATATAGAATGACAAATTTTTTGTATGGAAAAATAAATCAATATCATGTTTATATTATGATATAGCTCTATAACCAGGGTATAGGCTTACGCATGGACATGGTATTACCAAAGTAAATATTTGAGAATATTTATTATGAATACTATTATTTTATAGAAATAATTCATGAAAAGGCAAATCACTCCAATAATCATGTAAAAACAAACGGGAAAATGTCTGATTCTCATATTTAATTACACTCACGAAAAAATGTATAGTGTATGTGTATATGGTATATCGCGGAAGGATGCAACATAAAATTAAAAATATAGTCTAAAAACTGTTATTTTTCTAGTACAAAAAAATCAATTAATTAAAAGAAAATTAATATAATTAAATTAAATAGATATTCCACAAATTCAATTTCCAGACAATAGAGTTACACCAAACTAAGAATTTTTTTAAGATATGCAAAAGAAAAAAAGTAAAATTATCCTATCAACAAGATTACATATTTATATAAATATTTTGTATATTTTGAAATACTTGCATGTTACCCCGATAAACACCAAGTCAATTCTTAGTCTAATTATTCGGAAAATTTAGTCATCGTTTAACATACAAATAATGATTTAAAATGTCTGTGAAGAAAGTATGGCAAATCCGGGCATATAATAGACTTTAGCCGAACAAGTAGTGACTAAGATATATTTTTATTTGTCGACAACTAAATTTAATAAATAGTACTACATTGGATCAACTTTGAAGTCAGTTAAAAAAATGACTACAATGTTTAAAATTAGTATACTAATATTGTGTAAAATTGGTATACCAATATTAAGCCTTAAAGTGTTATATTAGTTTTTAATAAAAATTATTTTTCATATGTATATTAATAAAGCAAATTATTTATTTCATTAACTATTTAATAAATCAATAACTAATTTTTTTTCAATATACTATATTAAATTTTTGTTATTAATTTATTTAATAGTTAATGAAATATATAATTTCTTTTATTATAATACATATATAAAATAATATGTATCAAAGAACTAATTTTTAATAATAATTAATAATGCATATATCTGAAAATAGTTAGATTTTGTTTTTAAATAAAAATATAGATAACTCCAAAGCATTTTTTTTTATATATAATATGTATTAAAGAAAATAAAAAATCACATTGTTCATTATTCATTGCTAAAAATAATAAAAATAAAGTTATTTAACAAAAAAAACAAAAAATTCAATTGTAACATTAATAAAAATGTTTAAAATATAAAGTTAATTTTTATAACTTAATCTTTTAAAATAATCTTGGACAGCATGGCACACATTGTCCATATTATAATAAAACGAATTATCTGATTTATTTTTATTACATACATCTGTAATAAATTGCAGAATCCTTTTATATTTCTTGAGAAATATTATATCTAAAAATATACGAAATTTATAATTCTATAAATTGTTTATTTAGTGCACTCAAAACTTACCTACTAATTCAGAATTCTCTTTATCTTGGGTTTTCTTAGCCCTGTCCCATCTTGAAATCATCTTTCAATAGCGTCATTTCGTCTACAAGTGGACTTAAAAACTCTATAAAATTGTCTGGTTTTTTTGGACCATTATAAATACCAATCACAAAAACTTTATTAAATGTAATATTGTTGAATCTCGCTAAGATTAACCAAAATGAATATTCGGTTTTGTCATTGAAAATTGGAAGTCCGTCTATATTTAAATCCATATCTAAAACATCTGGTAGAGCTCCATCAAAGTTCAAATTATTAAAAAATCGTCTTAAAGTATTCTCTAATCCAATATGTATATATTCTCCAGGACAAACAGACTTTTTTTCAAGTTTTCTAGGGGTTTGTAGTAAGGTTCTGTAATCTGTTGGTAAATCGGGAAAAAAATCTTTAAAAAACTTTAGCAATTCATTTAGTGAAGTCTTATTAATATTATATTTATTTGACCAATTTTGCAAGAATTCTTGAACGCGCAAATTTTTTTCGGAATTATTACAAAATAATGTATTATTAATTTCTGTTTTATTTATAGCTATATCAATATCCACACTAGTATTATTAGTATTACAAATTATTGGTTCTGGAATATTATCTACAAGCACTATATCTTTATTTTTATTTTGATCACTACATTCACTTTTTTTAAAAGAATTGCTTTTTACTAAATTGCTATCCTTTTTGTATTTATACTGTAAATTATTTATAAGTTTTTTTCTTTGTTTTTTATTACTAATTATTTGATTCATTTTTAACCTTACCGATATTTTAAACACACTTATTTTAATTAGGAACTGCGGCATGGCACATGTGGTTTTTATTAATAATATTTACACATTATGACAGTACATCGTTTACGAATATTTCACTTCGAAGTTAAAGTTCTATAATATAAACTTAAGCCGGTCATAAAAGCAACATTAAAGTACAACCAGTGTATGATTATAAAAGCTACTTTACAGATTACGAATTTTTGACTTTAAAGCCAGTGTTCTGGAATATTGTCATAAGCTTTACAGATCTTTGACGTTAGGTTAGTAATGTATTATATAGTGAAAATCTTAGACTTTGATGTCAAATATTTGTTAACTATACAATGATAAATTCAGCCACAATATAGTTTACGAATTGAGTTAGCTAGAAGTTTGTTATACGAGACACTTCTAAGTCAGTACTCTATTTCTATCATTAAAGTATATTTAATATAAAACATCGTGGTCCGTTTTCAAAAACAGACCATTATGTATATGCAATTCAGTAGCTTTTAAGTCAAAAATAAATAAGAGACGTGTATGTCATAAAATTGTATTCTAATAAGCGACTAAAGAGGTACAACTGTAAGAATAATCGAAATGTCTGTTATTCGACTGGACAAATATAAAATATCTGACGCAATGGTTTATCGGGTACTTCAAATAACAAATTTAAATAAAACTAAAAAATATTTCCAGTAAGATAATTTGAACTAAAATACATATTCTTATTCTAACTAATAAATATATTTTTAATTATTCTAGGCTAGACATGACATTGAACCAGCCAATGCATATGTAGCCAATGCATAATATGTATACATATCTACTTACTCTCAAAATATAAAATTTCTGTTAACATTTAAAAGTACACGCTTTTCAAATTTCTCATCTGATAGTACATTTCGACGATGTCCATTAACTATACCAGCAAAAGAAAACAAGCGTTCCACAGGCGCTGAAGATGGAATTTCATAAGTACGTACTTGACAAAAGGATAATCATGAGGCATTTCAAGATTTGTCCTTTTGTCATTTAAATATTTAAAAAATTCAACTCTGTTTGAGCTGTCTGATGTTGCAATTTGCTCTAAAAATAATTAGTAATTTTAATTTAATTAAATTTTAGTTTTTTATTTATGTAGTATTACTTTGATCATTAAAATCAAAGAATGAATTGAATTCTACCTCGGGTAGAATTCAATTCATTTATTTCATTTGGTGTATATAAAATATTTGAAATAGTATTGTATACTAAATCTATGTAAAAATTTGGTTCGATTTTCTTGGCAGTGGATACCCATCTAGCCTTCACATCTGGACATACTACGGCAGATATTATATATTTTTGCGAGTTGTATTTAGTTCCATAAGTATAAGATGTTATAAGCTCAGCGAATACAATATTTAAAATTTAAATTTTTCCAGTACTTTCCAATTTACTATATTTGTTAAATATCGTAAAAAGGGTGGGCGCAACATATCCCAAATAGCAAGATTTATCACCTTGTAAAAATCTAATACATTCGCTATTGGTGCCATCACAATACTCTTCTAAATTTAAAATTTCACTTTCTGTGAATATTTGTATATTCAACTGGTCATGAAGTTCATCTAATTTACCAACAGCTTTTAAAAATTTTCGTACTGTATCATAAAAACAGTTCTACCTTGTGATGCATGGATAACTGAGCGAAAATACTAAAAAAAGCATTATTACTTCACTGGTTTTAGGGTGACTTCAGATCGACCACTGTTTCGTACAGTTAGAAAAAACCTAAAATAATAAATTTTAATTTTTTTTATTATTTTATGTGAAATAAGTTTATGTAATCTTAGAAAATAGTTAATACATTACACAAAATTTGTCAAGTACTTTAGATATAATTAATTCAACTACTATAAATTCTAAATACCTGTTTATTATTTTCAAAAAGCTGCTTATTTGATTTTAATATTTTATTGAAATCTGTAGTAGCCAAACAAGTTTAATATGTGACACGAACATCTAATTTGAACAGGCAAAAATTGATCTGAATCTGTTATTTCTGCATTATTCTATTTCATTTTCAAGTTCATCATCTTCTGCGCCAACTACATTAAATTCATTTTCAGAATCGGATTCGGAAATATATATATGTTGAGCTGTGAATCCATTATTACCAATTCCAAATTCGTTAAATGCCTATATGAAAATACATTTAAACATTTCAGATTTTGATTATTTTTTAAATATATATAAATATATATATTATATATATATATATATATATACATATATATATATATATATATATATATATATATATATATATATATATATATATATATACATATATACATATAAAGTAACCTTGACAAAATTAGACCCATTGTAGGTAACTGTCGCAACAATATTATTTGGATCTAGTCTATATTTTAAGTGAATATACTTAAGGTATTCAGCAATGGCGTCAAATGTATGTGCTCCTGAAAATCTTAGGTAAGCTAAAGCAGCAGTTTTCGTCTTTAATTTCTCATCAACCCAATGGCAAGTTACACCCAAAAAACTTCTTCTTATGTATGATCATATGTCAGCAGTAGTACAAAAAAATTTGTTGTTATCTATTTCTTTTTTCATGGCTTTTGTAACGTTATTGTGAACTGATGATAATTTTGTAGCAATAGTTGTCCTCGTATACAACATTCTGCCCAGTTACTTAATAACGCACGGAAATCAGGATGTTCAACTATTTATAATGGCACCATACAATTGGTCGTCAAAAAAGTAACAAATTTTAGATTGAAAATCAGAAACTGAATTTCGAGAAAAGCGTTCAGTTTATTGCCACGTATTCTACATAGCAATAGCATTATTTTATGCTTGCGGTATGCGGTGTAGTGTAAATGTTTTAAAAAGTTAGAGCTTAATGAAACAGAACCTTGGATAATTGTAAACCTGGACAATTTAAGCATTTAGTTCTAAAAAAATATAACAATTCAAAAAAAAAAATATAATAATAACACAAATTAAAAAAAATCCAAAATACTTTATCGCATAATTTAAAACATTCACAGTGGCGGTTCGTGATCACAAATTTTGGGTGGGATAATTTTGTTTATAAGTAGTATAGGTTTCCACGTCACCTTGAGGTATTTTGTATTGTAATACATAGAAAAAAAAAACTTTTCTGGGCATTGTTGATTATTTGTGATTAGAAAAATGGAAATATATTATATTTTTTATTTTGTAATAAGCAATGTTATGCAAAAAATATTAAAATTTAATAAGAATAAATATTTTGCGTACACAACAGCCTCTTGTGTTTTGGTCAGAAAAAAAGTATATATATATATATACTGGTAACAGACCATATGTTTTTAAAGATATTATTATAGTTGGTAATGTAAAATTAAATTTACCAAATATTAAAATTTTGCAACTTACTTCTTTTATATCTAAAGGTTTAAATGATTGTCCAGTGAGAATAGAACACATCGGTTCCCTTGGCTCGAAACTGGTGCAATTATCTGAGGATGCGGATATGAACATCTCTTCTTGTACTGTTAAATCAATTTGTGACTCATCTAATTTTTTTTTCTGGCACACCACCTTTCGTATTTGATTTACGCTTTTTTGCATCGTACGAATTTTGAAAATTATCCATTTCTGTATCAGATTCATTGGACATTATGGGCAATTAATTAAATAAAGAATTATCTTCCATTATCCAACGAACATTTATATTATTTCATTAAAATTTCACTACTGATTAAATATATAAAAAAACATTTTTTTTATATAAAACGAAGTTATTGTGCACTAAAAATTAACAAAAATCACTCTTAAATTTCACAAAATTTATTTTTAAAAAATCAATTTTAAATTTAACCAAATTTATTTTTAAATTATTTCAAAAATTAACTTCGGGTTATACTCAAATTATAAATTTAATAATCAGAAATTACAAAGTTCGTTGGCAATTTTACTATAAAATAAATTATATTTTTTGCACATGTTCTTAAATTATACTATAAAATAAAACAACACATGCAAAAAAGCTATTGTTTTATATGTAATTCTATAATTCTATTCTATATAATAGAATACAGTACAATTATATAAAACTATATAAACAATGGGTCAAGGCGTTTGCTCGATTTATTTTTCATCGAAATCGAAAAAAATTGAATGAGCTAATGCCTAAAACATTATAAACGGAAAATTCATTAAATAAAAATTCAACGCGGAATATTTATCGCAGCAATTTTCCCTAAATTTTCGTAAATCGCAATAATATTATAATGAAATTCTAAATCATATTTATAACATAATTTTTAGGCATTACCGATTACCCGTATTTGTAAGTAATAGTAACTAACCATACAAATTTTTGATTATTCGACTTATTGCATTCGAAATATTATTAGCTCACCATCAGTTGCTAAGCTTTTATTTGTTATAATCTGAAATTAAACTTTAAAATTTACTATTTAGTTTTACCAAAAATTGAATTTTTTACTTAAAACATAAATTTGTTAAGTTTGTGTTAATTTGAAATAAAATTAATTGTGAAAATTAGTTGCATTAAAATAATAATGAGTAAAAAACAACACAATGAATAAGACAGTGACTCGACGTATTGCTCAGAATTTGAGAAAGGTAATTATAATAATTGATTGTTTAAACATGTATTAAAAATATTTTTTCAGATTTCGAAATTGATTCAGATTTAATGGAAACAGATAGCGATGCCACTTACTATTCAGAATATGAAAAAAGTAATTTTATAGTTTATATTTATATAATATGTAGTATACATATATTTGTTATATTAATTTCAGATACTGATGTAATCTACATTGAAAACAAGTCTGAAGAAATTATAACTTAGTGACAGTGACAGTGAGGAAGACACAGAAACCCTTTTTAGTAAAATGTAATTAATCTTTTTATTAAAATCCAATAAAAATATAATTATAAAATGGAAGAAAAACAAAATATTACGCATTTTTATACTTTTTAATAATTAAATTTATTTATATGTTTTTGGTAGTACTAATTGATGGTTTAGCAAAAAAAAAAAAAATATTCTCATAAATATTTACTTTGATGGTAACCCAAAACTTCGGGGATTGGATAAATGCGCACACGAAAAATGCGCACACAGAAAAATGCCCACACAGAAAATAGCGCACACGGAAAATGCGCACACAGAAATAAGCGGCAACGGAAAAATGCGCATCAAGAAAGATTTATACGAATTATACCTAAACAAAAATATTTAATAATGAAAATATTTTTCTTTTATAAATTAAATATATTATTGAAGAATTAACAAAATAATTTATATAAACAAATGCCAAATCTCGTTTTACTCTTAAGAAATTATAATTTCTAATCCTTTGTGACAAGGTAGAAAAAAGGTATAAAAGTCAGTTAAATATTTCTTGGCTGAATATAATCAGTTATACCATGTTCACACTTACATTCTATACACTGGTTATGGGCTTCTATACCCCTGGTATAAAAAATGGTGTTCATACTGAAAATACTTAATATATTTTAATTTCAACATCAAGTTTGCAAATCAGCTATGGTATTGAAAATATTAATTGTGTTGTGAAGTGTGATAATGAATAATATATTTCTAAATAAAAAAATTGATAATGAATTCAAATAAAATAAAATTATTGGCTTTATTTTTAAATAACAATAACAAAAATAATAATAATAACTTTTTAAATACACTATTTGTTATTAATAATTCCATTAATGTATATATATAATGGAAATAAAATCATTGCAAAAAATAAATTAAAATTAAAATTAATGATTCTGAAATACTTTGCCAAAATAAAGTATTATTTTGTATCATATCACAACTTCACAAATGTTAAAAATCAAAAAAGAGCAATATGGAATAAGGTATGATTTTTCCAATATTTATAAAATTGTTTATTGGCAAAGGAGATAAATTTTTCAAAGAAAATTTAAGATTAACTCGTGCACCATTTGATGAATTATGTGGTTATTTTCATGACTTAAGAAAAGAAGATATCTGTTTTAGAAAGGCAATTCCAGTAAAAAAAAGATTGCTGTAGCTTTATATGCTTTGGGATATTCGGTAAAATATAGAACTATAGCAAATGTTTGGAATTGGCAAGTCAACAGTTTGTGAAATAGTATTAGATTCCTGTTTTGAAGTTTGGAAACAATTAAAAAACGTTTATCTAAATTCATATCCATTGACTGACGCAACTATAAATAAAACTATTAAAGGTTTTGAAAAAATGATATTTCTGCAATTTATTGGTACTATTGGTAAAAATACGTACTCAAAATATTTACAAAATATTAACTCTTAATTTTTTGTAGATGGGTGCCATATTGAAGTCAAACCACATCATGAGGAAGCAACTGATTTTTATAATTATAAAGGATGGTATTCAACAATTTTACTCGCTATTGTTAATTATAAATATGATTTCTTGTACATAAATGTTGGATGTCCAGGTAAATGTAATGATTCAACAATTTATGAACAATCATCTTTAAAATCGCATGACATCAACAACAATTTATTAGAATAAAATACCAGAATAATTAAATCAGTTGCAGTATCTCCATTATTAATTTCAGATTCTGCATTTAAATTGAAAAAAAAACATGATGAAACTATATCCATTTAGAGTGGAAGTAGAAATTTCTCAAAAATTATATAAATTATCAAAATGCAGAAGAGTGGTTGAAAATGCATTTGGTCACCTAAAAGCGCGATTTAGAAGAGTTGGAAAGGGTTTAGATAATCATATTGAAAATACAACTATGATAATAAAAGCATGCTGTGTATTAAACAATTTTCTGAATGCAAAAAGAGATGAAAAACATTTACATTGGATACAAGAACAGATGAATGACGAAAGCAGTAGAAATAGAGAGCAACCTAATAATTTTGTTTTACATGTAAATGAAAGAAATTGTATTTTAATAAAAAATGCAATTACATTAAATTTCAGTAAGTAAAATTTTAATGTATATTTTTATTGTATTTACTTATACATACATTTAATTTTATAATTTATTAATTCAAAGTTTTTTTAATAATAAATTATTAAATTTTAAAATTTCATCAATTTTTTTTTCTTCCAAACTTAATAATTTATTTGTATTTTGCATCATTGCTTGTGTAGACTCTGCCAGTTTTTCATATATTTCAGTAGATTTTTTAATTAATTTTTTAAATGTTGACATTGCTGATTTGAAATTTTGTTCAACAGAACTTTTTTTTTCTTGTAGTGAATGCTCTTGCTGATGGTACTGGTGATGATGATGGTGATGCTACTGGTAATGATAGTACTGGTGATATAGATGCTGTATATACTATTGATGATGTAGTAGATGCAGATGATGAATTTGATAATGGATAAATAAAATTAAAAAACTGAAATAAATGTTATTGTTAAGTTAAAATAAAAATTAATTACTTACAACAAAAACTTTCTTCCATTAACTCAGCTGAATTGATAAATTTGCTGTTGTGAAAAATTTCATGCATATCATTAAACAGTAGCCAGTCTGATGGCGATCCTCCAAGATGGTCCAACAATTTTTTTTTTCATTTCTGAAAATTATTAATTTATAATTTTAAATTAAAACAATAAATAAATAATCTATATTTTACTATCAAATTATGCATTACTGATTTAATTTCATCGTTGGTTACATGAATTACACTTAATTCTAAAAAAAAAATTATTTCACAAATTACATGAATATTTCTTCTGAAGCTTTTGAATTCTTCTTTTTTTTCATATATTAATCAATACTTTGGTTTCATCATGTGATAAAACTTTTTTTTTAATAGCGGTTCCATTTATAATTAGCTAATTAGCTCGAAATCGCAATCACTAATTGAAAATAAAACAATAATATCAGTTGCTTTGATTGACAATTGTTATGTAGGGGTGTTAAAAATCATTGAAATATAATGAATAATATCGAAATATTACAAAAGAATCTATATTTTCTTATACCATGTTCAGTCAATTCCTCATTTCCCACTCGGAATTTTTAGTACTATTTTCGCACGGATCTCCAAATCAAAATTCCGTCTCTTACTAACACATTTACAGAATTAAAAAAAATAATTAAATTTTTTACAGGTATATAATACTGTACATTCAATTATTTATGAATAAAAAATAATAACCAAAGCGGTCATAGTGTTTTCTTTCTTTATGAAATTTGGTTGTGATATTTATTTTTCTTTAATTTTGTATTGTGAAAAAATTTAAGGTATATAATTTATTAAATAATTAAATTTGCTCAATAACAAAATATAAAAATGAAAAGCTATTTAATAGTTAAATTATTAAAAGGTAAGAGTACACATTTAAAAAAAAACAACAACAATATATTTACAAGTTTTATTTTATTTTCAAGATTCAGCATTACTATTGGAATCATGACATACTATATGTCTATAAATATCAAAATATTAGCTGTCAGTATTATTCGATTGCTATTTAGTTCACGTAAAGTTTTTATCAATTACTATTACGATGAATAATCGAAAATATAAATAATAATTAAAAATATGTAAATTAATAAAGTGGCAATTTTTTAATTAGGACTAATTACAACAAAGTTAATATTTAATTTTTTTTTTGTAACATTTAAATTACATATTTATTAATTCTCATAATAATAAAAATTATAGATTAAATACAATATATTTTAATTTTTGTTGAAGTTAAGAATTTATAATTGTATATTTTATTTTATTTCGAATTGTTTGTCCAATCCAATCCTTGTATAATTCGTTTCTTCCCAAGTATCAAAATCTTCAATTAAATGCAAATTTAAATACTGTAGTTAATCTACTTACTACCATATACAGTTTAAAGAATACTTCCCGTTTCTATTGAAAAACATATGTTCATTTTGAATAGGTTTCTGCAAATTAATATGTGTTCCATCGACACAACCAATCACTGGAAATTTTTAAATAATATTTAAGTAATTATTATTTTTTTTTATATATTTAAACAAAAAAAAATGAAAAGTTAATATAAAAAATTACCTCCTGGAATTTTGTATTTGGTCATAAACCATTCCTTACATTTTTCTGAAGATAATGGTTTAAATTTGATGTATTCAGGGCACAAAACAGTGTCCATATTATCTAATACATTACACACAACTCTTGATAAGGTACTTTGGCTCATTCCAATTAAATAATCAGCTCCTATAACATATTAGAAACATACGCTACCTAATAGATCTTAAATGCTTCTTTATTGAAACCAAATCTTTTTACAGATCTGAAAATGCATAAGTATAACTTTGAAATATAGCTATATACTATATATAATATAAAATTTATATTTTATATTTACGATTTATTTGGCAATGCTAAAGGTTTGCTTCTATCCATTAATTGTCTTATCACAAATCTTTCATTTGTTGTTTCTTCATCTTCTGATGAATATAACAAAAACAAGAACTCGGCCATAAATGAATAAAATTAACGTTTACAATAATTGATTATACCTATTATAACTTTACACAATAAAAACAAGTTTAAATTTTTTAAGTTTATAATTTAAATTAAAAAAAATAAACATTTTTAACTTCATATAAATCGTCAAAACTGACTTTTTTTTTAGTAAAATCTCGTAAAATCTACTCCTTCTTTTTGCAAATTATGATACGTTTACGATCGTGTGAGATGATACCAAAAACAATCGAGATCGTATTTTTTTCGAGATAGTTACGATATTCGATCTGGAAAGTCATGATTTGCTTCCAGTATAAAATGTACACGGAAAGTACACGGAAAACAATGTGATTTACGCACGGAAAGTTATACGGTGTTTACTTGGAAAGTTGTATGATTTTCTCATGGAAATCAATGTAATTTACGCACGGAAAGTTGTACGGGTTTTACTTGGAAAGCAGTATAAAATGTACACGGAAAGTCGTAAGATTTTCACATGGAATTCCCCCTAAATTTCCTCATATATATCTCACTAATACATTCACATACTCGGAATTTTCGGGACACTTTTCATAGGTCATACGCACGGATCGGACTGGAATCCACGTTCCGTGTGCTATTTTCGTACGGCTTTTCGCACGAATATCTGTGCGTATTGTTGGTTGGGACAATATAGAATGACACATTTTTTGTATGTAAAAATAAATCAATATCATGTTTATATTATGATATAGTTCTATAGCCAAGTTATATGCCCAAGTGTGAACATGGTATTAAGAATAATAAATTTTGGAAATATTGCCACTCGGGTTTATTTAAATTTGATGCACCACTAGGTTAAGTCATACTTTTAATTTCACGTATAAATTTATCTCGCAAGCTTTTCCATCTAGTGTTACATTCTACTTCTGGGAGATAAAAAACTTCTTTATTAATTTTATTTAAAATGCTTTTCATAAATAATTTATTTATGTCTTACCACTTCTTTCAAGTTTTTCCGAAATTTTTTTCAAAATTTCAGTTTTAACTTTTATATTTTTATAAAATTTTGATGATTTTTCATATAATATTTTATTCACCAGCACTAACTCTATTAATTCTTCCTCAAACGACATGATTTTTTTTTGTTTTTGTTGATTTTATATCATAAAATTTTAATAATTTAAATCAGGTATAACCGCTTAATTGTCTTATCTGAAATATTTTGATCCAAGTTCGTCTATTTCACAAAAAAAAAAAAATTAACTGAAATCGATTTAAGTGGTTAATACATCTTAATAACTGAACTTAACAACAAAAATAGTTCTTCAAGAATAACCGCATTTATTATATATAAGTCATTAGTACCAAAGACAATACACTAAAGATGTAGGATATTTACTGTTCTAAAACCGCGTATTATAGAATTAAATTTTCAAAAAAAAATCTGCAAGTTCTTTTTTGAATATGGAATTGAAAAAGCATTTATTTAAAAAAAAAATTAGAGAATATAAAAATAAAAAAAAACGTTCTCAGCGAATTCGGAACAGGTAATTGTAGGTTGAGGGGGGAACAAAATTGGAGTTTGCCGGTTCAGATTATCCGTATCCGATATCCGCGAATTTGCAGACAAAAAACCGTATTCGGTATCCGCTCAAATATACTTGCGATTATGGGATAGTGAATTATTTTAAAATTATGTATAGAATAAAATTTTCTTCATTTGGAAAAAAAAAATTGTTTGCAAAAAAAAATCTAAGTAGGTGTCCTGTTTTTTTAATATTTTATGTATTTTATTTTATTTTATGTCTCTTTTTCTTTTTTCTCTATCACTACGTAGGCAAACAAACATAATTTAAAAAAACTGTCAAAAACAAATTCATTTTAAAAAAAATCTAAGTAGGTTTTATTTATTTTAGTGCATAATTTTTTTTTTGCCGAGTCGTAAGTTTATTTATTTCATTTAAATATATCAGTTATCAGACGATTTATATAGATCAGTCGCATAAAAAATCAGTAACATTATTTAAAACTACATAAAAATAAAAGTAAGCAACTTGTTGTACATCGATATAAATTGTTATTGCGAAATTGTTAGAAAAACTTTCAAATAAAAGAATTGAAAAAAATCATAGGTAATTATAATTAATTTCTTTTTCGCCGTAAAACTTAAATTTATATTGTATTACTATTTAGCCCATGGCACCATCAGCTCCTGTTTGGGAATATTTAAAAAAAAATCCGTCTACCAATAAAAAAGTAGCCAAAGCTCAATTTTAAAGTGTATGGTTTTTATTTCAAATAGTAATGGAAGCACGGGTGGTATGTTAAAGCATATGAAACAGGTACACAAAATCAATTGTAAACGGGATAATGATGAATCATTAAGAGCAAAACTTAAAAAAAATCAAAGGAAACACGTTGATGGATTTTGTTAAACGGCAAAGTTTAAGTGAGATTGTTTCAAGATTAGCTGCTGAAGACGGAATAACGATTCGTGCAATTACAAATTCCAAGTTTAAAGATGTTCAATATATATATTAGATGTATTTATTTCGTTTTTTAAAAGTGATTTATTAAAACATTTATGTGAAATTATTAAAAAAGATTTTTGTGATAGTAAAAATAGAAAAATAATAGAGACATTAAATTAATTTTTTGAGAATCATTTTAAGGATATTTCTACTGAACACAAAAGAATAAATATGTTATTAGTAAACTCTTTGTATTTTCCTTCTTCGTCGCCAGCTATTGGAAATAGATTAGATTATGTTCATCGCGATAATAGTATAGTATTAAAAAATAGCAATGTTAAAGAAAAATTTATATCATTGAAAACTATTTTAGTAATGTTTTTAGAAAATGAAAATATTTTTAATAATGTTATAAAATATCTCAATACCTTAAATAGCGAAACTGAAACAGTGAGTAATATAATGCAAACTCCATTTTGGAAAGATAAATGCTCTAATTATAGTAGCGAAAGTATAATATATTACCACTACTGGTATATTTTCACGACTTAGGGCCGTTTTTTCAATGCGAGTTTAAACTCAGTTTAAAGTTAAACTAAGTTTAATTCGAAAATTCGTTTTTTCAATCGCTTAAACTAAGTTTATCTTCCTTAAACTTAGATAAAATTAAACCACCGATTTTCGTGGTTTAAACTCAGTTTATCTTTATTTTGTTATAGTGTGCGTATTTTACGCGTATGTATGTCAATTTTATCAGCTGGAAAATGAGATGACAATTCAAATGTGAAATTTACGAAATTTTTTATTGTTGTCACATTATTATTTTGGCATTAATTGTGAAAAGAAATTATTATTAAGAAAAGTAATTTTAAATACTTATTTTTAATGGAAGATTACCAAGATATGTTGGATGATGATGAGAATATTTTAAATTTTACAAACACATATTAAACCAAGCCCGGCGTCCAAAAACCTTTAATGAAATAATTGACCATTTTAATAAATGGGATGACTTTGATTTCTTTGCTATATTTCGGTTGTACAAGACGTGTTAAATTTAATAATGTAACATTTTGTTTAGTTGCTGTGGAGATTTGTTTTAAACAAAAGTTAAAAATGATTTTTATTTTTTTTATTTTTGAAGTTTGAAAATAATTAGAATGAATTGTAAATTAAAAGAGAAAAGACCTGAAATTAAAATATTAAAATTATTAATAAAATTTATAATAAAATAACAAATAATATATTAATTTCATTTTGTTATAATAAATAATGAAATTTTTTCTCTTTTCTCTAGAAGAAATAGTATCTGGTTTTTTTTTGCATTCAATTATATTTTTATATTTTTTTACACTATTAATTAATTTATCTATTTCTACACTACCGTAATTTGGGCATCTTTTTCGGGACTTCATTTTTTTAATTAATTATTTTGCTTTTTGCATTTATATTTTACCGCAAATTGACAACTATAAAAACATAAACAAATAGGCAGTTTTATTTTTTTAAAAAATCAATTGTCAAAGTTGCAGGTATTTCCATAGCAAACTTAAATTTCCCTGGGAAATAAATATTTCCTTTATTTAAACTCAGTTTAGTTATCCCTAGGATAAATTTTTATTGAGCAAACGAATCATAATTTAAACCAAGTTTTTTGGTATCTTTTTTATGCATTTTACAAATTCTACAAAAATAATTTACCGCAAAACTTTCGTTAAATCCAAGCATAGAATTCAGCCCTAAATTATCCCCAATAAAAGAAACTACGACAAAAAATATTCGTTTACCACATATATATAAAGGATTACTTTCAAGGTCCTTTAACTCATCAATAAGTGGACGAAAAATATTGTTTCCGAATACTTTTTTATCTAATGTGTGAAATAGAAGAGTGACAAATTTTTTTTCCAATTTTGAACGAAAAAGAGTCGGTAAAAAGGGAAGAAAACAACATACACGTATCCAAGTTTCTGATACCTAGTTCTAGAACCTAATGCATTATGTATCTCTAATTTTAAACTTAAGTATAACTAAACCGAGTTTAAATTTAACACATTATCTTTTATGACAAAAAACAATATTAACATCTAAAACTTTAGTTTATCAACATCTAATGTAACTCATTCCTCACAATATTATAAAATATTGAAATATATAGGTAAAAATGAACCAAAATTTGTCATACAAACAAATAATGAATCAAGTTTAAAATAACTAATCTATATTTGAATGATAATAGAATTAAATAATTTACTAAAAACTAAAATTAAAAAATTAGAAAATCAATGAATATCAATAACCACAACCAGATGTAAGATACATAATGGCACATATCATATTGATAACAACTAAAATATTCTAATCAACAATTTAATTTATATATAAAGCTAACAAAATTTTTGAAAGGGTTTTTGAGGGGTTTTTTATACAATTGAAAAATGATTAAAAAAGTACATAACATTGATCATAGGGGAATATATTTGGAGAATTATTTAGAAGACTAATTAAAAAAGAACATAACATTTACCATAGAACATATACATTATTTATGTTGAGTTGGTGACATTGAGAAGTATGGGAAATCCATCTAGGTAAAAACCAAAAAATTAAAATCCATCTAGGTAAAAACCAAAAAATTAAAAATGACTATTGGAATAAAATGGATAGCATGATTGAAGATGGAATAAAAGATAACACCTATAAATTACTACAGTCTGAAATAAGAGTTAAGGCAGGAATTAAACAAAGTTTTGAATATAGATTAAATAATCTAATAAAGAATAACGATAGAATTCCTATAAAACTCAAACAAATTATTAATAAAACATACTGGTCAAAAAATCATAAAATCTTCAATTTAGGAAGGATATATGGTAATATAAAACACCATAAAAATAACTTACCAATGAGACCAGTGGTGTCGACAATTGGGACACTTGGACATAGACTGGCCAAATATATTAGTCAAAAACTAACTAAATTAAGAGACATTAAATACAATATCAAAAATAGCAGAGAAATTTTAACAGACATACACAACATAAGAATGAAAGGAGATGATAAAATAATTAAATTTGACGTAGTCAATATGTTCACAAACATTCCTGTATATAAGGTACTGGAAATATTAAATTACAAATTTAGAACAGAAATAGAAGAAATTTTTCAGGTTAAAGCAAACAACATCATTATGATGATTGAATTTTATCTTAATGTAAATAATGTATTTAAATACAAAGAAAATACATATAGACAACTTAAAGGGATTGCAATGGGGACATCATTATCATCAATTTTGGCTGATATCTATATGGATGAAAAAATTGACATCAATCAGAATCTATTTATTAAATATGAAATTAAATTATTCAAAAAATATGTGGATGACAATATTGTAATAACCAAGGAGAACCAAATAAAGAATTTGAAGGACGATTTAGAAAAAAACTTAGAGTTGAAACTAACCACGGAAGAAGAAGATCAAAATGATGGTATTAGTTGTCTTGACTTGAATCTATATAAAATTAAGAATGACAACATATACATTATCAGAACAGAATGGTATAATAAACCAATGGCATCTAACAGACTCATACAACAGACATCACAGCATCATCCATCTCAAAAACCAAAACCTCCGATAGTGTATAAATACAAGCCGTGTACGTGTACATCATCAGCGCACTAATACTATTACACACCGTGGTAGTCCGACAAATTTATATGAGCGACAAATTGATATGAGTTTTTGTATGGTTTTTGTATTATTTTTTAAATAAAAAGAAATAAAAATCATTAGTTGATTTTAAAAAATACTTTATTAGACTTTATTTTTATATGATAAATATTTACATATGAGAATATGACAATAATTAATACGCTTTTTTTGGAAATGATTTAATATAAGTTAAGTACCATCAGAGTGTTTTGAAACCAATGATTGATTTTGCATTGATAAAAAATAAAAACACAATATCATCATTTGGCACTAAAAAAAAGCGTATTAACCCCTGAAAAAAATAAAGTAATTAAATTAATATTAAAAATTCTATTGATGACCTGAGCTTCATCCTTTGGTATATTTCATCCAGTCAGTCATAGTATTTTACATGAAATAAAAAAATTATCAAAAAATTCATATTTACATTTATATATTTAAGTAAAAAAAGTTTTATATTAAATAAAAATTAAAAAATCCATTGATGACCGTATCTCCATTCTTTGGTATATTTCCTCCAGCCAGTCAGTCATAGTATTTAACATGAAATATATAAAAATGTTATTAAAAAATTCATATCTATTTTTATATATTAAAGTAAAAAATTTATGTTTAAATTAAAAAGTGTGCAAATGAGCCAGAAAAACTCGAAAATTCAATAAATTAATATTTATTGATAACAAATATATAAAATAAAAAATAACAAATAAATAAAAAAAAAAACAAAAAGTTAATGCATAAATAAATTGTCTTCTTGACTAGTATAAAAAAATAATAATATAATTTATTTTAAAGTTAATAATTTCCGATTTTTTACCATAGACTCCTTATGTTCCAAATCATTAACATTTTTAATATAGTTATTTAATAAAATATTGGCGAAACATTTACTAATTTTAAAATACGTATCAAAACATTTAGTGCCACAATGACATTCATGATCTAAATCAATATCTGTTTCAAATTCATCATCCTTTTTCAAACTATTAATAGTCAAATCAATTAAAATACCTTTTTGATTTAAACTTTCTAAAAATTTTATTTTTAAATTCTTTTGTCTTAAAATTTCTTGAAAAATAGCGGACATATGAAATAAAATATAACCAACTTCATTGGAGGGAGTTGATAAACCGCCTCTCTGTAAATAATTGAAGTAATTATATTTAGATACTATTCCTTTATCTTTCAAAAAAAGTTCCAGACAGGCTTTACAAGTAATATTTTTAACAGCTTTATGTGAAGCATAACCACTGACATATAAATGAGAAGATTCTTCAGATGTAGCATTAGTTAAATATGAATTTGAATCTAAAATTATATCAAATTCTGATATTTCAAATGAAATATCATACAAAGAATTATCATTGTATTCTTTAACTAATTTCGTATAATCTTTTTTATTATGCGCAAAAACATTATTTATACGAATTTTTTTCTCACACTCGATGACTTCAGTGTAACTTATTTTATAATTGCAACCTGCGAGCGACCGATATAATCGAAATCTACTTTCTAAGTCATCGGTTTGAAGTTTACCTATTAAAAAGTAATCAACTTTTAATTGTTCTAATGAAAATTTTACAATACCGATTATACTTTTAGTTGTTAAAATAAGAGCTTCGCAGGTATCTTTAGTTAATGTACCGACATTATTAATGCTATCATTCCAAATTTCAAGCCAATCAATAAAATTTTCTAAAAATTTGATACTAATATCCGAAAGAGATTTCACTGGTTTACAAAATTCATTCCTTTTCATATTTCCCTTTAGAGTTGATTTTGTGTTAACAATATCCCACCATTTTCGAACTATTTCACAAAACTCCGCAGTTTCAATCGAGTTATTATCTCGCAAAGCAGCAATAGTAGAACAGTGGAATATGTTATCAACCAATGTAACGTTTTGTCTTTCTAAATTATTCGGAAATATTGTTTTATAATTCAATTTGTACGATTTTTTTTATTAGCAAATTTAATTCGGATTCATATAAAGTTTTTAAATGACTGAAAGATGCTTTTTGTATTTCAAAATTTTCAAAATTTGGATATAAAAATGTTTTTTCTAAATTACCAAGATTTAACCAATTGTTTCTTATATTTTTAAATAAATGAACCGTATCATACTGTAAGAAAATCTGACAATCTGGTAAATCTGGATTTTGAAAAAAAAAGTTATCGGAACTGAATAATTTAAACATATTTTGATTTATACGGTTATTATCTGTAATTATTACTAAAACCCGAAAACCAAATTGAATCACTTCACTAGTTAAGGAATGAATTATTTTTCCAGTAGGACGTATGACTGGAAAGAGACGAACTATTTCCTTGTAATCACCAAATATTGATTTGATTATGAATGCCATTACTGTTCTAGCACATTGCGAAGGATTATTCTCAGCCATACCAACAATATTATTTGATTTGTATTGCAATCCTTTATCTATATAAATTTCATCGATCAAAAGTGCGACATATTGCTGACGATCTGTTAATGATTTAGAAACATGAACTAAATAATGTTCATCATTGCTCGGTTGTTTATAATTAGGTGCTACATGCATTCTAGAAGATATTTGTTGTAAATATCTTCTGCATGGCAAAATTAGAAATTTTCTTAAAATTTCATAAGTAGCACTAGAATGAGCATAAAGTATGAATGACATTACTATGGTTTCAACATCGTATTTATATTTTTTTTTTATTTACAAGATCCACTTGATTAGTTAAAATAGCCAACTTGCCACAATGTAAAAAGTCTTCATCGCAATCTTGAGCTTTTTTCAAATAAAATAAGGCTCGATTTAAAAAAAAATTCCTTTTTCAAAAGCTAATTCGTGATTAAATTTATATCTAATAAGTAAATTTTGCAATTGTGACCAAAGTGTCAATTTCAAATTAGTTGGTAAAATCCAACTTAGTTCATTCTGTGGAACTTCTGTTTCATTTAAAATTACTCTAGCTGTTAAATTACAATCAACCGAAATTCGAGCAACAATTTTACAATCTAAGTCAGAACTGTTTTCTAACAAAATAAAAGTTATTTTGTCAACATTTTCATGAATATGATAATTTTTATAGTTAACGTTTACTTTAAAATTATTTTTAAAAACTTCAAAATTACAAATATTATCAGCCTGAATAAATTCCTCAGATTTTGCTTCTATAGAAGCGTTAAAATTTTCCCTACGAATTTCAGGATCTTTTCTGATTACAGTTTCTGGTACTGTTAAATATTGCGGCAAGTTGGGAAAAATAGATGGAATAGCACCATAAACTAATCGTGGCTGTTTATTATTAGTTGGCCTAGATTGAAAATCCTTATCACGAAAATGGACTCTACAAACAGATGAGCAACCAGTTGGCTGCCAATCTGCTCTGTGTATAGCATTAATCCATTTTTGCCTTATTTCAACATTTTTTGGAAAACTAAATGTTGAAACAGTTTCAGAAGTTGAAAAGTAATTGGATTTGCAACCTGGCACAACGCAATGACGAGGCATTGTCTTTATTGCACTAATAAAAAATTTAATTAAAAAATAAAACTATTTATTGCACTAAATTTTTTTTCTATTTTTGTAAACAAAAACAACGCCGATGTTGTGCTTTTTGTTTACAATAAATTCACTTTCAAACTGCAAAATCTTAATATTATTTTATATTGCACTTATTTGCACTCACTTTAATTACATTTATTAAATATTTAAATTAAATTTTCCGCGATATTACCTTGATAATTTTATTTTTTATTTGACACGTCAAAAATATTAAATGTATCGACCGGCCATTTTAATAAAACTGTCGGACTACCACAAAAATTCTCTAAATTATGTCGCACGGCTTGTAGGAACTAACACTATCGAAGGTTTTGCAAAAACACAATGTAATATACCAACATTTAATCAAAATTATAGAATACACAGACATTGAATATTTTACAAATAATTTCAAAAAATGTATTTCAAGAATCAAAAACAATGGATATGATAATCATATAATTATTAAATGTGTTAAACAATACTACAAAAATAATCAGGATATAATACATAATAACAAAATAAATATAATTAATAAAATACTCAAAACCAAAATCAAACCAACAAACGAATTAAATATAGAGAAACATAATATGACTCAAGAAAATATGAACATAACATGGAAAATATTAGATGAGTGGTCTATTGATCAAAAAAATAACGCAAACAAACAAAACAATGTCAAAGAAAAAAATAAAGACATAAATATAAATACAACAAAATTCAAATATATGAGAATACCTTATAATGTAGACAGATAAAATGTATAACAATCTAACTAAACATTTACCTTTAAGATCAGCATACACTACATATAACAATGCAAAATCTCTGTACCACACCAATACAAAAACACCGATAATGAAGGAGGACAGTGTCAGAGTCATATATATAACTCAATGCTCAAAATGTGACATACATTATATCCATTATACGGAGGAACTAACATTAAAGCAATACAGAGACTTAATCTACAAACTAACAACCAAAGATAATATTATAATCAAAGAAAAAGACGTATCCAAAATTATAGCAATCAAAAAAATAAGCATCATCAAAGAAATTTTGACGCAACAGTATGGTAACAATAACATCATTCACACTTACAATAATAAAGGAACATTACATCACAAATATAAAAATATTATGGATATAAAATAAAAAATTATAAAACAAGATTAAATAAAAACATCACATAGATATAAAACATAGATCAATATAAAACAACACTATAGAAGGATGAAAAATATTAAATAATAATATTTTTAACTAACAACAGAATAATTTAACACAATTGGTAACAATAGACTTTCCACAATTAGTGGGATGCATAAAAAATTTAAAAATAAAACTAAAAATCAGAAAGGTAATATAATGAAAATGAAGGTATAATGAAAATAGGCAAGAATATAAAGACAGAGTAACCAAAAATCAAACATATAAATTGGTGTTTCTAATGTTTTTGGTAGAATTACAAAAAAAATTGTTGATAGTCCAAAAATTTTTTTGGTAGTCCAAACAATTGATAATAGTTTTCCAAAAAGTTTGCAACAAAAAATTTTCCCGGCTTCATCTGTTATCTGTTTTAAGACTAAACATCTTACAGTTGAGTTTGATGACGCATTATTAATTTGCGACTTCCAATGAACATAATTCTGCTTATGTTTTATCGAGTTTTCATGACTTAACATTTGCTCCATCTGATGAGATTCTTTCAGGGATATCGAAATGTGAAATTTTAAGAAAAGCATCCATTTGCATAGCATTATTTTTATTAAGAAATGAGATGTCATCAGTTGGATCAATAGTCAAAGCGAACACATTATCTACATTTTTATTTGATTAATTTATATGATCGCATTCACTTTCCAGAGCACATGCTTCATCATCTGTTTGTGATACCGTTGGAATAATATCCAGTTCATCCACACTTGTAAGTTCTTTATTTGATGTAGGTATATTATTAATAGTTGTAGTTTTTGAAGAACTACAGGAAATCAAAACGTCGTCAACATCCTCGTTATTACCAGATGCTGATTCATTCACTTTGGATTTAGTGAAAAATTATGAGATCCGCGCAAACATTGTCGCTTTTTTCCAAATCTGCTTTTTTTCGCCTTTTTTCCGCTCCACTTGCATAAGTTCTTTTCATTTTAATACAAAAAGGATCGAAACAATATCGTAGTTTTAAGATAACTACGACTTTAAAACGGTAAACTCGATATTAAATAAAAATATATATATCGAAAGATAATTTGTATATCGTAAAATTCTAAAATATTAATGAAAACTAATATAAACTAATATATTATATAATTAAACTAATATAAGTAATGTGAAAATCTACAAATAGAACAAATATAAAAAATTAGAACTATGTACTACAAATATAAGGAATATGAATATATGAAAAATATAATAAATATAATGAAAAGATATGATATAGATATAAGAAAAATTAAAGATATATAAGAAAAATTATGAAAAATTACAAAAAGAATATAAAGACTAGAATAACTATGGAAAAAAGAGTAATAATAAAAAAATTCGAAATCGAATAATAAAAAGAATATAAAAACTACAAATACCAATAAATTACTACTATCCAAACCTCAAAATACTCTATATAACTCGCAAAAATACAAAAACGCAAAATCTAAATACTTGTGACTTCGACAAGAACCAAAATCATAATGACAGACAATATTGAATATTATTTCTATTTTAGTGATCTATTGAAAAGCAAAGCCTACTACATTAAATTTGGGAATTTTTTTTAATTTTTTTCTAAATTTTTTTTTTTTTTTTTTCTTATAACTTTTGAAAAATCAACTGTTTGTGAAAAAAAGCAAAGCCTACTATATAAAGCCTACTACTAATGTTTAATTTTTTTTTTTTTTTTTTTTTTCTATTTTTCTTACTATGTGAATTATTGTTCGTGATTTACAACAATATTTTTGGAAAGCAAATCCTACTAGATTAGATTTGAATTTTTTCTACTTTTCCTACTACATAATGAATAAATTTTAAAACCAAAGTTACAATTCTGCTGGAATTGTTTTTATATAAAAAAAATTGAATTTGGAGTTAAATTAAAATTAAAATATATCTGGATAATGTGTTTTTAATAAAATATTTAAATAATAATAAAAAAAAATCTTTAATTATATAGTTATCATTGTATATCGAATTAAAAGAAAATTATTTTTCTATCCTGTGAATAAATGAAATCTAAGAACTATAGAAACCAGAACAAAATATCTGTTATATTTCCTATAAAATATTGGTAAAATCTAGAACTGTATAGTTGTTTTTTCTATAAAGTTTACAATGTATTTTAATTCCATCAATATTTTTATGTTCTATTTCTTATACATATAGCAATCTGTACAAGTTTATCTATTGAATTTTTCTATAAAATTAATATTGGTAAAATCTAGATCTATATGGTTCTTCTATAATGTTCGGAACGTATTTGACTTCCATCAATTTTTTTGTGCTATATTTCCTATTTACACACATAATTAACAGGAATGATTTTAATTGGAAATATGCCATTGCATTTGATTGTCTTCCTATCATAATTTTCCAATAAAGTTTTAACGGCCCAAATTTTGTTGAGGAATTACGTATAACACTAACCTATAAAAATATCGCGTATGCAACTATAAAGTCTTGTTGTCCTAAAAACGGTGACCGGTCGATTCCACTAGAACAATTCCACTATACATAATTCCACAAGACACAATTCCACTAGAACAATTTCACTTGGCAAAATTTAACTAAGGAACAATTCAACTTGCGCAATTCCACTTGTAGATAATAAATTTTTTTAAAAATTATTTAAATTTAAAATTGATTTTTTTAAGTAAATTTATAAATTACTGTCAAATATTTTATATTTAAATTAAACCAAAAAAAATAATTAATATGGATTATCAAATAATAAAAACTGAGAAAGGACAAGAAGCAATATTAAAAGACGGATATATATTTGAACAAAACAGTGAAGCTACTAATGGAAAAAAATATTGGAGATGCAGTAGTTACTACACAACAAAATGTAATGTACGTATTCATACATTAAATGGATCAATTTTTAAAAAACTAAAAGACCACAATCATGCAGCGAATGCTGCAGACGTGGAATCAAAAGAAAATATGCAAATTTTACGAGGGCTAAGCAAAATATCAAATATAGGTTCAACACAGGAAATATTGACGAATGTAGTGTCAACAGTTTCGCCTGCGGCTTCTTTTTATATGCCACTCAAACGATTTATGCAACGAACTATTCGAAAAGTACGACAAAAGGAAAGTGACATTTATGAGCCAATTCCATTTCTTTTAAAGGATTTAATCATACCATAAAAATATAAATTCACTAAAAAGGGTGATTTGCTTTTAATAAAGGATACTGGTGCAGATAATCCATGCATCAAAAATCGTATCATTTTATATGGAACAAACGAAAATATTAAAACTCTGAGTCGCTGCGATGAATATTTTATGGACGGAACTTTTAAATCTTGCCCAAAGATATTCTCACAGCTATATATTATTCACGGGTTATATGAAGGAGTTCCTATGCCATTAGTATACGCTCTTTTGTGTAGTAAAACTAGTGAAATATATAGGAAAATGTTTGAATTATTAAATGAAATTTATCCTTTGAATCCAAAAAAAATCCACATCGATTTTGAAATGGCAATGATCAAAACTTTGACGAACATTTTTAAAGGCGCACAGGTAATTTGCTGTTTTTTCCATTTGCAAAAATCAATTTATCATCATTTGGGTGTTATTGGATCTAAAATTAAATACGATACAAATGTCAATTTCGCTTTCGAGGTCCGAACGTTAATATCTATTGCAATTGTTCCAATTGAATATCAAGAAAGATATTATGAAATACTAATGAAAAACAATTTGCTAAATGATGATGATTTAATCAACTACTTTGAGAGTAATTACTTTGGTTTGCTTCGTCCTAATGGGTTACGCAGAAAACAACGTTTTCCTCGTGAGCTATGGAACTTTTATGAAGAGGCACGAAACAATGGCTATAAAACAAACAATATTGCAGAGGGTTTCAACAATGCGTTAAACCACTTGAATATTAGTGGTCCAAACATTTGGCAACTTTTGCAAGTGTTAGGAAAAAAACAAGGCGAAATGGAATTTGGAAGAGAGCAGGTACGAAATCAAAGAGAAATTCCCGCAAAAGAAAAAATACAAAGATCTTTCAGAACATATATCTCGTGTAGCAAATAACTTTAATAATTATGATCCATTTGAATACATGAAGGCTATTGCAGCAATAACGAGAATTGATTTTTCCTAAATAGGTTTTTTTCATTAATTTTATATATTTGTATTCATTAACTTTAATTTATTCTGTTTCTATTCTACTAATTATTATTAATAAGCTAGCTCTTTTGTTTTTTTGAAAATATTATATAATTTAATTAATATATTTTATATCAATTCCACTTTTTATTAGCCCAACGCATTTAGATGCGTTAAATGCGTTGGGCTAATAAAAAGTGGAATTGCGCTAGTGGAATTATACCAAGTGGAATTGTTCCCTAGTGAAATTATACCAAGTGGAATTGCGCTAGTGAAATTGTGTCTAGTAGAATTATGCCAAGTGGAATTATTTCTAGTGGAATTGTGTCTAGTGGAATTGTTCTAGTGGAACGGGCCTAAAATCCCAAAAACGCCTATAAGTATCAAAAATTAATATATCGAAACAGTGATACAATGTAAAAAAAACTCTCAACTCGCATATGATTTTTAAATGGCTTAATTTAAAAAATAATAATTTCAAT
This sequence comes from Rhamphomyia laevipes, assembly GCA_963920725.1. NCBI lineage: Eukaryota > Metazoa > Arthropoda > Insecta > Diptera > Empididae > Rhamphomyia > Rhamphomyia laevipes. The sequence continues at coordinate 36,247,601 of OY987257.1, forward strand.
TATTTTTATGTTTTTCTTATCCTATAACAATTAATAAAATTTAATTTATATATACTTTTTGTAAAAAAGAAGACAAATTCAGTACACAAAAAAGGATAATATTTGTCAAGTGAATGAATATTTTTTCAAATATTTTACATAAGATTATACATATTTAGATTTCTGATTGACGGACTAGTTGGTAGATTCAAGATTGAAATGCGGACCAAGAAATGGTATGTCCGTATTATTTATCATCTTCTAGATATGTCGATAATAGATAATTGGTTGTTATAAAAAACTATATGCAAACAAAGAAAAGAAAAGAAAGAAATAATTTAAATTTAGCAGATTTTAGATTTGAAATAGCGCAATATATGTAAATCTGAAATTATATCATCTGCCAAAATAAAACGATCAGCAACAACATTTTGTTAATCTATTTTCCACATAACTTTATTTTATATTTTTAAATATATAAAATATAATAATATGATTATATTATTATATTTTATGTATTTATTTATTTCATTTTAATTTATATTTGATATTAACGAGAAACTTAATATTAAAGATAAGGAATTTTCCTTTACAACTATTAATATTTATTATAATCAACTGATGGTTTTTTTTTGTAAACATGTAATACATAATATTTTGAAGGAAAATTATCGAAAACCATTCTTAAAATACTTAACCTAGACTGTAAACTAACTTAAAAATTAATTAACAAAAACTCATTACTTAAATCAATCCCATTCATGCAATATCGACCTTACAACCAAAAGTGTCACAGAGATATTGGAGTTGATTCAAAAATGAGAAACAATTAAGTTAACAGCTATATATCGATTAAACTATTATTGAGCATAGTACATGAATTCTGGAACGATATCTTTAGAGATTGAACTTTGTCATAAATTTTCTGTAGACCTGAATTTTCATGTAGTGTAGTTGTAGACAAAAAAATTAATCATCATCTCAAGGATTTTGTTTTGTTTTACCTCTATCTTTTCATGTGGGTAATAGCACAGTCACCCCAAACTGGACAGCCATAAAGCAAAGCAATTTGAAACAGAAGTTTGTAAATTAAAATTTCTTTTCGATTGAGAGTTTTGACTTTCTGTTTATAATTGGATATAGTAATTTTATAATATTATCACATTTTTTAATTGTAAAATCAATGTGGGTTATAAATATAAGTTGTAACCCAAGATATTTGATTGAATCTTGCCATGGTATTTTTAAATTATTTTTAATTATATTTTTTATTCTAAATAACTGATCACAAGTAGAATATCATCCTGAACGAAACCTAACCGTTCGTCGGGAATTATTCTATCCCCGCTTTATTTCACGAATATATACTTATTTATTCTAGATTTAACACATTTTTCAAATATTTTACCTAACCCATCAAGTAGACTAATAAAAATGCTAGTAAAATGAATAAAAATAAAAATTCATCTGTAACTATAACCATCCAAACTACTAGCATTTTTATTAGGTTTGTGTAAGTATTTTAATAATAAATAAAATAAAATTTATTGTTGTTTTCAGCCATTTTCAACAAAAAAAAAAAACCTAAATAGAAAGAAATTAAAACATAAATAAATTAAATAAGAATATGTAACGATATTTAAAAAGTATAAAAGATAAAAAAAAAAAAAATTTCGTACATTATGTAAATGTCATTTAGATAATAAGTGAATAGCTAGCTTTAAGTTATTGTAATTAATTATAATTTTTTTTGGCTCAATAAAGCATTTAAAAATCAAATTTATTAGGTTTGGGTACACATACCAATCAGAGTTAAGTTTTTGTACAACATTAAGTGAAGTAATATTGGAAGTACAATTAGAAAGAACTATGTCTATAGTAGATGGAAAACGACTACAGTCTTCCCCCGAATATAATACGCGCGTGTTATATTCGAGTTTCTTTAAAAAATTAAAATTTTTAAAACCTATAGTTTAAATCGAGTTATATGCGCATTCAAATATAACACGCACGCGTATTTTATTCGAATATTTAGTAAAAATATTTTCGTAAGTTCTATACAAAAAAAATCAAAATCAAATGTAAATTTAATGGCTTTATTTCGTAGCTTTATTTCATTGAAAAAATAATTGAGAAAAATATATAAAATAATAATTTATCTGTAAAACATAACAATTGAGAAATAATAATTTATCTGAAAAAAATAATAATTTGGTGATTTTATAATTCTAAGCCAAAATATTCATTGTGCTTAACAATGTGAATGATTTTTGCTGGTGAAGCGACTTCATAAACAAAACTTGAAACTTCACATGCTTCCTCATCTAAGGTGGTAACTCTAATTTTCCATTGGTTTAATGTTGAAACAGAATATATTTCCAAATTGGTACCAGTAGATTCACCATTTTCCAAAGACATTTTTCCAGAAGCATCAATTAATTCCTTACAATCGGCATCTATATCAATAAATTCTAACACTTTGCGAGTAAATTCAGGAAGCCAACTTTCGAAATCTTTCGAAGTTTCATTACTCGCTTTCCAAATACAATGAAAAAAACTCGTGCGGCTATTCAAAGGCCAGTGCCAATCAGCATCGGTGCCCAAGAAAAAATTATTATTTTCTTTTAATAATTGTCCATAACTTATCTCCCACTCTTCTAAATTAAATTCTGAATCATAAAAAAATTTTTTTAGTGGCTCATGTAATTTATTAATGTCGAATTCATTTTTTGGTACAAGCCCGCAAACTTTAAAAGCTTTCTGCACAGTTTCATGGGACAAAGAATCAATCCATTCGAGAATCCACTTGGAAACCAAAGAATAATTAGGTGATTTAATATTACCAGCTTTGGTCCGCAAATTAGGATTATCATCTTCTAAGGCATCCGCAAGATATTTATCATAATTTGTAGCATAATGTTGCTGAAAACTTCTATTAAGTGAGACATCTTCAGGCTGCAACAACCCGGTCATATTTGGTGGTATCAACATGAAATGGATGTTATGTTTAGAATATTTATGTTTCTCTTTTTCAGTTTCAACAAATTTTACATGGGTACCATAAGAGTCTAACAAAATGAGAACAGGTTCTCTGCCGAAAGCTGTTTGTCTCCTCGTCATAATTGCATCAGTAATGAAGTTTGTTAAAATTCTTTCATTCCACATACCCGTGCGATTTACATCAACTAAACATTGTTTGTCCACATTAGGTTTATTCACAAGTCCGGAAAAAAGCAGGTGGGGTTTTAAAACCTTACCACTACCACTAATAGCGTATGTAAAAGTGAAGCGTTTGTGCGATGTCGATGATTTGCGCAAAAAAACTTCTCGGGTCCCTTTTGTGGTTATTGTAGTTTTGGGTTCGCACTCAAAATATCGTGGAACTTCATCGAAATTAATTATATTTTCTGCCTTCACATTTAATTTTTCAACAATATGGTGGAAATTCTGAATGAAACTTCTACAAATTTCGTCTATATTATCTGGAATCTTCTTTGCTGTGGTAAAGCGTCGTGAAATCAAATTGTTTCGCTTTTTAAAACGTTCCACCCATCCGGATGATGCTTGAAAATTCTTCAAATCCTCATTATGGTTTTGTGCCATAATTTCATTTCGAACTGAAAGAGCTTTCAATTGAATATATTTCTCTTTTACACGTATTCCCTTTTCATTTCGTAACAAAACCCACTGCAGTACTATTTTCTCAATTTCCTCAAATTCAAGTTGCCTTCCACCACCAGGTAATCTCCTGGTCTTGCGGGTACATATATTTGGATCACTTAACGCTTTAAGAAGATCTGTCTTTTTAATCTTCCAACCACGCAATACAGATTCGTTAATTCCATGTAGTTTAGCAATTGCACGGCAACTTTTTCCTGGCTCACCTGTTTTAATTTGACTTAAAATATCAAGTTTTTGCTTGATTGTATAATTCTTTCTACAAGAATTTTTTGTATCGATGTTCATTTTATGCCTGTTATGAAAATTGGGAAAAAAGGGTCCACTTCACTTAAATAAACTTTTATTTTCAAATTAAAATAATAACAATGCTGTAAACTGTAACTATTTCAAACATACATAAATCCTATATAATTAAACTTGTTAGTGAAGTCAAATCATCTAAAAAAATATAAGTATACATAATTCTGAATAAAAACTGTGAATTATAAGTAAAAATAAGTAGTTTTATTTTTTGGTGGTGAAAATTTTCTTTACTCAGAAGTAAGAATAAATATCAAATATAGTGCGCGCGTGTTCTATTCGAATAAAATGCGCATGCGTGTTCTATTCGATTAAAATGCGCGCGTGCTATATTCGGCGGAAGACTGTAGAAGCTTTAGGAAGTTTATCGTTAAACAAAATTTTAACAGCAATTATTGTCTCAAAAGTTTTTGTCTTAAGTGCAGGCAATAATTTATGCTTAATAAGTTTTTTTAATACCAACGCCATCCAACCGTGTAACCTATCTACACGATTAGCTCGATGACAAACATAATTGTCATCATATAATTTATTATTTTATTTAAGCCAGGACTCAGAAACTATACCAATATCAATATAATCTTCATATAAAAAATTAAAAACCTCAACCGATTAACTTTTATTACAAATGCTTTGAGCATTCCAAAAAACAATTTTAATATTATTAATATTAGTCCCCATAGATATATTTGATAATTAATTGTGCTAACACTATAATTCGATCTTTTTTGGATCTACAATTTTTAAGACTAATTAACATTTCGTTAAATAGAGTAAGTAACTCATTAACAGAGAAAAGATTTGATACATTATTTCCACTAGATACATATATTATATTTAGTAACATTAGCATAACTAATTGGAAAATTATTATTGTTAAAATTTGCATAATATTGGCAACTCTATTTAATATTTGAATCATTATTAATTATTTTAAAATTATTATCAAAATAAATATTTTGATTACTTGGTAATTTAGGGAAATTTGTCGTCTTCAATGCATGATTGCTTATCAGAGGACTCCCTTAGTTACGAGCCCATTGTGTTTTCTTACGAAATGAAGCTTAGTTGAAGATATTTTTCTCTTGCTGGACAGTTAACATCACTTTAAGGATGACTACCTTGACAATTTGCACATTTCACCCCAGTAGTTTTATCAGCTTTAATAAATTTATAGAAATCTGGACAATCATTAGATTTATGTTCGCCAGCACAAATATTACACATGGTTTTTAAATAGCAGCATTTCGAACCATGACCAAAAGTTTGGCAGTTAAAACAGCGGGTAGGATCCTTCTTAGTTGGGCGATAAAATATAAAAATACCATTTAACCATTGTATAAAATAATGCTTTGCAGTTTTTTCTCAGCTCACTTAATTGCATTACACCACGATCAAAATATAAAAGATATGTTGCTTGATCTGCCTATCCTTGATTTTTAACATTCATTTTCTTTGCCTAAATACAATTCATAATATTTTTGGATTTTAATTCATTAATCTCAACGGAATATAAACCATACTGCACAACTTTAATTGGTTTAATAATATTATTGTCACGGCTAAAAAATTTTATATATTTTTTTCTTAATAATTCATAAAGTTTATTATATTCAGTATGACTGAAATAAAATATTTGTGTGCCAATACTTGTATTTTTAATATTGTTACCGCTTGTGAGGGTCTGACATTGTAAACCACAGTGAAACGCCTGAACTTCATATGCATAATTGCTTGAACGTATGATTTCACTTAGATTTTTAAAAGTTTTTTAAATTCTTTTTATTATTTGTTTTGTATGTCAGAAATTTTATTTTGAAATTATTATTTTTATAAAATTTGAATTGAAAGGACATAAATTTATAAAATTAGTTTCTTAGTACTAGGAATTGAATTCAAAAACTGGAAAACTGAAAGTATTTATTATTAATTTTTTATTTCTTATACGTAAATATAACAAGAACAACTATAATTTTAGGAAATTTGTAGCATTTCTAAAAAGCTCCAATAAATAAAAATACAATTGACCATGCCAACGAAAATGTTCCCGCTAGAGGCGTGAAGTGTATTTGTAGGATATAATCTGACGTTTAAGTAAAATTCTATCGCCGTTTCAACCAGTATTATTGATTGTTGTTGAAAAATGGAGAAAAACAATAAAAATATAGGTAATATTTTATAAATTTTATTTTAAATTACAATAAGAATAAATCTAACATAATTAAAACATATTTTTAGCTGAGTTGAAGGCGAAACTTAAGCACAAGGGCACCAAAACTTCTGGCGACAAAAAAAAAACCGATTAAGAGGTTAGTTAATTTTTTTCTAAATAAGTAAACATAACTAATTGAAAAATAATTTCAAATTTTTAGACTGAATAAATAGAATAAATACAAATTAAATAGAAAACTATATAATAGTATACCGTCTGTACCAGGGTTGTAAAATAGCGGACTCATGATTCAGAAATCGAATCACCGCTCGAATCAAAATATGATCGAATCAGTTTCCTAAAATCATAAAATCGATCTACTTTTGAGTCCGATCAAATATGATTCCGCTCAAATTTGAGTCCGATCAAATATGATTCCGTTCATATTTTGAGTCCAATCAAATACTGATTCCGCTCAAATGCTGATTCGAGCGATGATTCGATTTGAATCAAACTTTGAATCAAATTAAATAAAACACTTTTGATATAATATATTTTTATAATTTTTACATAATATTAGCATATATGATTAGTAAAAATAAATATTTGTGGAAATTTAAATTATCAATATGTATGTTAAACATTTTTATATAAAATTAAATTTTTTTTAAATTATTAATATGTAGCAACAACTGTTTTTCAAAATTTTCATCTTTCAATTGGTAACGGTTGGGGGTGATTGTCAATTTACCAATGCTAAACAGCCTTTCAACAGAAGCGCTGCTCGGCAAAGCTGTGTTGAATTCAATAAATAATTTTTTTAATGGATGAAAATGTGCATTTGTAAAAATTTTAATTGTTTTGTCAGAAGTGAAATTGAAATCATTTAAAATTTTATTTGCTTCCATTTCATTTTCCAAGTCATCGTCAGAGTCCCAAAAATGATCTTCACTATTTTCTTTTCTTTGAAAAGAATTTGGTGTATTACATTCTATTATTTCATTTAATTTAGATGTTATGTAATTCTCAATCGAGTTTAGTTTCTCTGGAAAATGTTTTTTTACATATTGCAATTTAAACTGGGGATGAGTAGCTGTTGCCAATAGGAAATCAAAATTTTGTAGAACGCTGTTAAATCTGCAATAAATTATAACTTGATATTACAAAAAACATGTTTAGAATTGAAGACACCAGCGCGAAAACAAGATAAATCAACTTTTCAAAATTCGAGCATAATCGAGACAAATCCTTCAAATGTCTTATTCTTGCTCCGGATGAAAATAAACGATGACTCCAATAGTGTAATAACTAAGGACTTACCTAAATGCCTCATTATTGCACTAAACGATGCGCATTTTTTTATTTATTTAATAAAAAATCGTTTTTCGCAACAAATGCAGTTATCTTGTGTTTGCGCTGGTGCCTTCAATTACAAAAAAAATATTATAAACCTTTTTTTGAAACATGTTTTAAAAATTGTTGCCAAACCATAAGCAAAATATATATTTGTTTTTTCTTCAAAAACTTCAAGTTTTTTTATCACCTTCATTATTATAGGAATTAACGTACCGATAAACATATTTGAAACCCCTGCATTAGATATTTGTAAAATATCTAATGCAGATGCTACTGGCTGATAAATCTGAAACATTCATTTTTGTTAAAGCTGTTGGTAAATATGTCAAAAACATTTTTGGTAACACAAACTAACATTACAAATATTTTGAAGAAATTCAATTTCTTCATCTTGAAATTTTTCTATCTTTGCATATTCACAAAATAAATTAAAATCGTTTCTTTTTGTTGTTGCAGTAATCAGAATATCCTTCAACGAATCATATGTGGAATTCCACCGGGTTGCACCTGGTGTTGTAAAATATTTACCCAATTTCTTTTTTATGTAATCTGCTTTTACTGTGGACGTATTTTGGAATTTCCAAATTGTATTACATTTTTGTTCCAAATTTAAATATTCTAATTTCAGCATGTCGTTTCTATTTAGACCTTTAATGAAATCTGTCGTTCAAATTAAATTTATAGTATGGCTTGCACAACGTATTTGACTTGGCAGCGTAATTATTCCGTCAGAGTTTAAAGCCATGACATCGCTAATATCAATATTTTTAGCTTTTAATATATTGCGGACATGAATAAAAGTATCATTATCCTCATAATCAATGCTACAATATAAATTATTTGTTTCTTCAGTTGCCAATCTAAATGAATAAATTTATAAAATAATAAAAAATTAAAGTATCCGAATCCAAATAGATATTACATATAAATTCGAACTAAAAAATTAATTTAAAAATCAACAAACACATTCACATTGCCTTAAATAAAATGCTTAGAAATTTTTCAGCACGAACTGCCACTGATTCTTTACCTGAAAGACTTTGAGAAATTTGAAGCATTATCAGTAACTATATATTTTGAAGTTTCAGAAATATTGTATTTTTGCAAAATAGTTACGATTTCTTTTGCTAAGACATCAAAAGTGTGGGAGCCTGTAATTCGTTTACAAGCCAGAACACAAGATTTCCGCTGTAAATTGTCATTTAACCAATGACAAGTCATTCCGAGGTAGGATCGGTGATGGACAGACCAACAGTCCGCAGTTAAACACAAATGCTTATACGGTTTTAAGGTTTCCCGAATGGTTACGATCATTTCCTCGTAAAGCTCATTTAAAGCATTGTTGAATGTAGGGCGGCTTATGATCTTCACATTTCTTTTTGCAGCAACGTTAATTAGATTTTGGAGCCCTGGTGAATCAACTGTTGTAAAAGGCAATAAATTTGATATAATATATTGAACCACCGCAGAATTAATATCTTTGTCGTTTCCACGTTTAAGCCTTTTTACAGGTAATGTAATATTATCCGGATCTTCAGCAGAAGTTGAAGACGTTGAAGGTTGACCCGGTTCAGCCATATCGGGATGAAAAGTCTTTTAATTAAAAGTACAATATATTTATTTATTTATATATTTATTTATTTATACTTAAATTACCCTTAAATGTCTCAGCATATTAAAACTTGTTTTCGCGCTAACTGCAAAAATCGATTTTTTTTCATTATTTGAACAAAACTTGCACCTAACATAATAGCTACTAGCCGATAATATTTTTCTTGACGAAACTTCATTTAAATCTTCCACTTTCTCAAAAAATTGGGAATAAAATTTAGAAATAGTAACCATTATGTTGTAAAAGGCAATACTGTTGTACACGACAATTATGAAACTTAGAATTGCACTGAATTATACGGTATTCACATTAATTAAACTTACTATAAATTAAAATTACTATTTAATTAACTGTTATTATTAAGAATATAAAAACAAGTATACAGGGTGTCCCTTTTGGAATGTTTTCCATTATGGTATGATATCTTAGTTCATTTTGGAATATATAAGATTTTCAGGTCAAATTAAAAAAAATTCATTTCAAATCCAAAATTTTAAAAATCAAATTCAAAATTTTTCATATGAATAATTTTGAATTTGATCTGAAATTTTTTGAATTTTATGTGCAAAATTTTGAATTTGAAATGAAAACTATAACTATAAATATAGTGAAACAAGGAAACGGTTAAGGAAGGTATTTATCACGAAAATTATACTTTTCAAGTCAACTCAGTGCGTGTTCCAACTGACCGGTGCGTTTTTTTAAACGACCTAAGGAATTAATCTTGTAAGTACAATGAAAATAATTTTAAAAGTAATAGCTAAATAAAATAGTTTAATGTTGTTTGAGTTTACCAATAATTTTCTATTTGTATTACAATATCAATAATTTGCTATATATTTTTTTTGGTCACCATTATCAAATTATGGTGAATTATTTATTTGGACTTATCGGTGCCATCAGCATTTCCGAAAATTATTATAAAGAATTTGAAAGGAAAAAATTTATAAAACGCTGGAAAATCAACCTATTTTTGCAAGAGCTAAATTTTCATTTACGAAATGTAGAAGAGCTGCAGACAAAAATTTGGCAATATTCTCAGGCGAACCTATTAAATTTAATTTTCGATGTAAAAATTCAAGCTGCTATCAACAAATGCAAGATACTAACAATTAAATATTCTAATTGTATAAATGTAATGTGTAATTATGAAGAATGCGACACTGATTGTGAAAGTGAAATTATTGAAATTTGTTAAAAATAAATTTAATTTAATTAAATATTTATAATCATTGTATTAAATGCATTGCATTTTTCTTTTTATAATTTTGATTCAAAATTTGATTCAGATCGAATCAGCGCTCAACTCAACATTTGAGCGGACTCAAATTTTGATCGGACTCAGATACTGAGCGGACTCAAATTTTGATCGAAATCACAGAAAAAAAAAATGATCAGATCAAAATATGATTCCGCTCAAAATTTTAGTTGAGCGCTGATTTGATTCGAAAATTGATTTTTTACAACCCTGGTCTGTACAAATTCAACGTGATGGTGATCCATTTTTACCAATTACCAATTGGAAGACTTTAAAAAGTACATACCCCAAAAATATAATTTTTTCATTACCCGCCATAAATAATTGGTTTAATAAAAACCTAGCTTAGGTAGTTTAAAAAAAGGACGCACGATGGGATTAAATGGATTTGTGATAAGTGTTGAATGCAACTTAGACACAGAAAATGAATTGTTTTTTAAATGCAAGTGCAAGGCTGAAATGAAAAAGAATTGTATTTATACCAGGGCCGGCGCTTCTTTGGAACAGTATGAACAGCTTGACGGGGCGCTGAAATTGGGGGGCGCAAAATCATTAAAAATAAATAAAAAAAAATAAAAAAATAAAAAATTTCAAAAAATTTTTTTTACCGAAATTGTGAACAAATATTTTTTCACTGTGTAAAAATATATTTTAAAAAGGCAAAATATAAATTTTTTGTCGTTGCACAGTAATTGAACACTGTGCATAATCAATATGGAAAAGAAATATATCGATAACACCCCTTTCCGTTTCTTAGTTTCTTATATGAAAAAAAAACCCCTCAAGCACAATATATTTTTACTGTTCATAAAGAATTCTTCAACCGATGATATGAAAATATAAATTTGTCTTTATACTCTTTCTTCATACAAATATCTCACAAAAAAAAAATAACTTAATATAATAAAGTTTCTCTTAAAAAGGAGAAATATTAAAATTGTTGTCGTTGCACAGTATTTGAACACTGTGCATAGTCAATATGGAAAAGAAAAATATCGATAAAACCCCCTTCCGTTTCTTATATGAAAAAAAAACCCTCAAGCACAGTATATTTTTACGATTCGGTGATTATTGCCCACACGAAAAATGCCCACACGAAAATTCCCCACAGAAAATTGCCCACAGACAGTATTGCACACATGATTAATGCCCACACAGAATAATACCCACAAGGAAAAATGCCCACAAGGAAAAATGCCCACATAGACAAAAGCCCACATAGACAAATGCCCACATATAAAAATTCGTACACGAATTTTTTATATTTAAAAATTATTGTAAATATTATTTATTAAAATAAAATTTTATTTTACAATGAATTTTGTTTTAGTAAAGAGGTAAATATTGATTCGGTGATTATTGCCCACACGAAAAATGCCCACACGAAAATTCCCCACAGAAAATTGCCCACCGACAGTATTGCACACATGATTAATGCCCACACAGAATAATACCCACAAGGAAAAATGCCCACAAGGAAAAATGCCCACATAGATAAAAGCCCACATAGACAAATGCCCACATATAAAAATTCGTACACGAATTTTTTATATTTAAAAATTATTGTAAATATTATTTATTAAAATAAAATTTTATTTTACAATGAATTTTGTTTTAGTAAAGAGGTAAATATTATATAAACTGTGAATGGGAATTTTTTGGGCAAAAGGGTAAACATTATTGTTTATTAATTACCGACTATTATTAACTAAATATTACAGGATAAAAAATCTACCCAATTATGGGTTTTTAAATTACAGAATTAAAAAATGCTGCTAATGATTTCAGCTTTAACTTCATATCCAGGTTGTTTTCAAATGTAATTTTTAGACCAACAGAACTATTTTTTTCTTATTATACTCTGGGCCAAATGAACATAACAGCATCTTATATCAGTCTATGGAAATGCGATTCTAGCTACATTCATCTCTGCTTTCTCAAAATCTACCAATATCCTTTCAGGTGCCAAATTTGGTAGCAAGTTAAATGGTAAATATCCATCTCTTCTAAAATTCAGTAGATTTCTTGATATTGAAGTTTTCTTCGGCTTAAACGTTAGTGCTTCACTGCTCACTTCTACTAAAATACTCCCCATTACATTTTTGGAGTAGCACCAATTGATGTCATCTTTTTATTATGTAATTTAAAAACCCATAATTGGGTAGATTTTTTATCCTGTAATATTTAGTTAATAATAGTCGGTAATTAATAAACAATAATGTTTACCCTTTTGCCCAAAAAATTCCCATTCACAGTTTATATAATATTTACCTCTTTACTAAAACAAAATTCATTGTAAAATAAAATTTTATTTTAATAAATAATATTTACAATAATTTTTAAATATAAAAAATTCGTGTACGAATTTTTATATGTGGGCATTTGTCTATGTGGGCTTTTGTCTATGTGGGCATTTTTCCTTGTGGGCATTTTTCCTTGTGGGTATTATTCTGTGTGGGCATTAATCATGTGTGCAATACTGTCTGTGGGCAATTTTCTGTGGGGAATTTTCGTGTGGGCATTTTTCGTGTGGGCAATAATCCGATCACGTATTTTTACTGTTCATAAAGAATTCTTCAACCGTTGATATGAAAATATAAATTTCTCTTTATACTCTTTCTTCATACAAATTTCTCACAAAAAAAAATAACTTAATATAATAAAGTTTCTCTTAAAAAAGAGAAATATAAAAATTGTTGTCGTTGCACAGTATTTGAACACTGTGCATAGTCAATATGGAAAAGAAAAATATCGATAAAACCCCCTTCCGTTTCTTATATGAAAAAAAAACCAACAAGCACAGTATATTTTTACTGTTCATAAAGAGTTCTTCAACCGATGATATGAAAATTGAAAATATAAATTTGTCTTTATACTCATACAAATTTCCCTTCCGTTTCTTCTATAAAAAAAAAATGTATGTATTTAATTAGGCTTATTTAAGTGTAAAATTTATACATAGATATATTAAAAATTAGATATACATATTAAAAATTATTTAAATTTTTTTTATTATTTAATATTTCAGTTCGAAGATATATTTTCAGTATAATTAATTACCAAAAACATAATATTTAAGTATTTTAATGATTAACAGACTTATTAATTTTTACGAGGAGTAACTAATAAGTATGATGGAATACAAATACAAAATTTTTCTTTATAATTAGTGTAGATGTAAATTAAAAAGTCTAAATTCTCATCGCTTACTTTCTTGTGTACACCATCTATACCTTTTTTCATAATCTTATGATTTACAAAGTATTAGCTTAACAAAGTTAAATTTTTAGAGAGTTTTATCGTTTTATCGTGGTATACCTCGTTAAAAAATGCATTGCAAATCCTACCTCTTGGGTGATGTGGAATGGAAACGGATTGCATTCGAGAAAGCCCTATAGAATCATTAGATTTTATAGTTGAATAGAAATTAGAGCCGATATTACCAAATGTAGTTGTAGCTCTTAGAATTTTATTGACAATACCAGTCACAGTAGCTTCCGGGGAACGTAGCTTTTCTAAATTAAAAATTATTAAAAATTATTTACGTAGTATAATAGGACAAGAAAGACTAGTAGATTTAGCTTATAGAATATGTATAGAAAGTCAATTTCTGAACAACTTGGATTATAGTGACTTATAGACGATTTTGCGAAATTAAAAGCTCGTAAAATTAATTTTAATTAATTATTTAATGAATTTTACAATTTAAAGTAGCACGCTTGAATTTTAGTGTTTTTTATTTATATTTTATTAATTTTTTGTTATTGAAATTCGTACGCTGGATTAGTACGATAGAAATATTTATTTATTTATTTTTTAAATATTTATTTTTGAGGACTATGTCTACGTGGGATACCTCCTTAAAAAAACGCATTGCAAATGTGGGAACGGATTACTTACGACAAAATACTGTTTTTTTTTTTGGGGCGCTATTTTAGAAAACTGCACCAGGCGCCAAAATCGTTAGCGCCGGCGCTGACCTCACTAATTTGTATAAAAAGTGATGAAATCATTAAAGCCAATTGTCAATGTATAGCAGGAGATGGACTGTCTGCTGCTTGTAAACACGTAGGAGCATGCTTGTATATTATTAAACAGTTCTCCGAAACAGGTTAGTGAGACCAGATTTAACAAAAATTGGGTTGTTACTAATAGCAAATTATATTTTTAAGGAACTTCTTTAGAATATGCGTCTCCAACATCACTACTGCAAACTTGGCATAGACCGGCAAACACTTCTAGTGAAGTGCAAAGTAGTTGTTTCGACGATTTTATGGGTGATGTTAAAACTGAACAATAGGAACCATTACAAAGCAAAAAAGACCATTTCATTAATCTTTTTATCAATTATGGTATTGATATAGATATTAGATATAACTGCCAGCAGAAAAGTGCACTTTAATGGATATTTAAATGATCACTGCTACACAGAATTTCCTGCTTTCGATATACTTAATAATGTAAATAAAATATCGATGGAAGATCAGAAAAAGGTTGAAGAAATGACAACCAGACAATCAAATTGTAAATTATGGAAAACTATACGTCTCACCAGAATAACAGCTTCGTTTGCAGGTGAAATTGTTAAAACTGTTAAGTCAGACAATTTCTTCACGTCAATTAGTAAAAGGATTTATAATCCTCCAGTATTGTATGTTCCTGCTGTTGTTCATGGTCGAAAAACAGAACCCATTGCTTTTAAATTATACGCTTCTATAGTTAGTAATTTTGTAAGTTTAAAAAAATGTGGATTTTTTATAGATTCTGAAAGGAATTATTTAGCAGCATCACATGATGGTATAGATATCCACAACAAATTCCTAATAGAAATAAAGTGTCCTTATACTGCTAAAAATTGTGATAAATTACCTTATATAAAAAATAATAAATTGTTAAAACACCATAATTATTATTACCAAGTGCAAATTCAATTACACGTAACAAAATCAAAAATGTGTCACTTTATAGTGTATAGTAGTACTGTAGGTTTTTTGCACATAGAAACATTGTTTTATGACGAAATCTTTGTTAATGATTGTATCAATCATATTGACTTATTTTATAAGAACGTTTTTTGTGCAGAATATATAAAATACAAATTGTTGTGATTCTAGATATAGTTTATTTTAAAAAAAAGGATTATTATATGTGTATAAACATATAATATTATAATAACAAAATGAATTTATATGTTATTTAAATGTTTTTTTTTATTTTATTTGTTTTTTTACATAAACATAAACTTTTTTATTATTTTTTACAATTTATGTTTATTTTATATATAAAAAAATGGATTTATGTTATTAAATTAATGTTCCTTTTTCAAATGTACCAAATAATTAAAACTATTTCAAAACTCTATTTTTTAAATTGCACAGCATATTACTTTATACACTATTTCATTAACATGATTCCAACATGATGCAGTTATAGTATTTGATAATATTTTATGTTTTTTGGTCAGGTTAATCACACGTTCAACATGAATTATTCTCTTAGGTAAGACCCGTGTTTCTAAAACTTCTTGGGCCTGAAATTGTGGAGCCGTTTTAAATGGAGGTAAGTTAATTGTAACATTCTTTTCCTCCAAAAGATCAGAAATATTAAAACCGCGGTTGCCAATATTATGTCATTCGATTTTAGTAAATCTATAAATTTACTATCCTGAATAATAAACCTGTCAGAGTTTGATCCTCCATAAACTTTAGAACAAAACGTTATTAAACATTTTTCATCAATCGCCACAAAATACTTAAATGTATTATGATTTTTGTAATTAGAAAAAAGCTGCTGATTTACATTTGGATTTGATGTACTTTTCTCGGTGAAAATTTCGGTACAGTCAATTATTGCTGTATAAGCATTAGGTTTGCAAAACCTTAAACTCCAGAAATCGACCTCTTTTAGACATTTGTATATTATTTGAGTTCAATAAATAAATATTGAGGAAGCAACGTTATATAACTTTGATATCATTTTAAAGTCTGTTCCTCTTCGATATTTTATTAATGTCAGTATAAGTTGATTTTTACAACACATATAATTATCATACGGGCTATCATATGTTCTTAAAAAAGCGAACAATAAAGAAAATCGTCTTTTTTCAAACCCAGAAAAGTATTTAATTTCATTTTCCGTCAAATTTTTAAAAAGCATTTCGGAGTGGATTTCTTGGTTCAATTTTGTTGTCTGCGGCCTTGTCTTCCAACGAAGGTTTTAAATCCAAATCTTCAACAGTTTCCGATGTGGTATTTCCCGAAAATGATGCGTAAAAATAACAAAAAAATATTATCAGATGGCTGTAACAAAGCAACGATTAAAATCAAATTATACTTTTTGATCAACCGTAATAATATCTTCTTGTTTATTAATTACACGTCTTTCGATTATCGTGTATTCTTTTTTGTAAATTTTGACTTGGAATTGAATTTTTTTTTAATGTTTTGTTCAATCCTGGAAAAATATTCACATATTCTTATAAAGTACAATATGTTGTACCTACCTGACTGCGAGTCTTGGTCATCCACGTCTTTAAAATGTGTACTGCATACAACTGCTGTTAGTGAAGGTTTCTTTCCTGTTCGAATCGCAAATATCCATTGTTTTGTAAGTGCAGGTAATTTTGGAAATATATGAAATTTAATATTTTCTCCCGCTCGATGTAGGCTTCTGCATTGGGGTACACAACAAAAAATTGGCATTTTCAAAATTTAGTGATTTTAATTAAATAAATTTGTATGAAATTATAATTTATTTTGTACTGCAGCCACTTTAATTTAACTATTTAATTATTACAAATGGTAAACAAACGCATACAATTAGTATTATATAAAATGTCAACCACATTATGTTATCCTATAAACGCTTAATGGGACATCTGGTGGGTGGTGGCAAACAACTTGGCTTGATCTATTAAAAGAATTATTGTGTTTTATTTTGCAGTTTGATTGCTGACAGAACTGAAATATTTCAGTTTGAAGACGACCGAATAAAGCTAACAAATATAATATTCACTGATATTTACCAATTTACAAAATTATGAATATATTCATTATTTTATTCTACAATATTAATAGGTGGTGGACTTTTTATCACTATCATAATTTGCACATAATTCGACCACATCATCCAATAGTTGACTTAATGGCAAAAATCTATTATTATAATTATTATCAGTCCAAGATTATTTTTATTATTTTTAGCACTTGAACTACCACACTACCAGGCATAATGTTATCTTTGGTAAGACTGTTAAATGACAATTTTTTTTTTGGCTTTTTCCTTAACAAAAACCCATCATCATCAGATAAATAATCTCTAAATTTTTTAAATATATTAAACAATATTATTTGCTTTTGCAGCCAAATTTAATTTTTATATAAAAAAAAAATTTCTTTTTATTATTTTACTGCAAATTTTATTTTTATATTTTGAAAATAATACTTTATTTTATTTAATTTAACCTTATTCACGCAGCCTGTGTGATCCAAATTTAAATTTATTTTAAAATGAAATATAACATACAATTTTTATAACATTTAAGAAAGGAAATATGTAAATTTATCATTTGCTATTTTTACCAAAGAAAATAAAAGAGATTTTGGGAAATTTTACTAACACGTTATACATTCCAATTCGATCCTATAAATGCCTTTATATAAATCTTAATAGTAATCCTTTTAGTATTATTCAATTATATGTAAAATGGGTAGCCGACGACTTTATCGAAAACGAGTTCATCGAAAACGAATTTATCGAAACGAGTTTACCAAAAGCTAGTTTATCGAATTATCAATTGATCGAATGACGAGTTTATCGAAAAATATTATTTTTAAGGATTTAAAAACTTTTAATTTTTTTCTTTATATACAGAAACTTCAAATGTGTTTATAATAGCATTTGTTGGAAAAAATGCGTTTTAGATAAAAAATATTGAAAAAGTGTTAAGACAAAAAAACGAGAAGAAACATATGTACGTTTTTTGAAAGCAGTAAAAGAACTAACTGGTCATTGCAATCCTCAAACAATAATGACGGATTTTTAAGTCGCAATGATCAACGAATTTCAACGAGAATTTCCAATATCCAGACATTCTGGTTTTTTTTTTTTTCATTTTAATCAATGATTCGGCGTAAAATACAATTATCTGGACTAAAACAGCAGTATGAAAATGATCCAGAATTCGCATTGAAATTTCGAATGCTTGCTGCAATGGCATTTGTTCCAACAAATATTATTATAAACACATTTGAAGCTCTATGTGAAAGTAATATATTTACTGACGATATGCTACTCGTGGTTGATTATTTTGAGGACACATGGATTGGGCGACCTAATCGTCTCATAGGACGCCGCCCACCGAAATTTAATCACCAATTATGGAATTGCAGTATTTTAGAATTTCCCTAAGACGAACAACCATCTCGAAGGATGACATAATGGATTTCAGACATTGCTGAATCCAGGAATTTGGAAATACATCGAACTTTTAACACAAGAACCAAGCTTAAATGAACTGAAAATAGAACAGTATTTAAGTGAACAGCAACCTCCACAAAAGAAGAAAAAATATCGTGATCTAGAAGCAAGATTGTTGCGGGTTTTCGATCGTTAGCATGAAAATATTGATATAAATGATCATTTACGATCGATTACTCACAATCTTTCATATTAAATTTTAAAATTAAAATATAAATATTATGTACATATATAAATAAAATATTTAAAATTTCTATATATAAATAAGATATTTAAAAGTTTTTAATTTTTTAAAGAGACATGCTTTTATGAGATAAAATCCACAAGTTCCTTAAAATAATATTTTTCGATAAACTCGTCATTCGATCAATTAATCATTCTATAAATTCGTTTTCGATAAACTTACCGGGAATCGTAAAATGTACGTACAGTACAGGGATGATATTTTAGGTACAATTGTACTTTTTTCGGTACAATTAGAAATTCAAAAATCCATCGGAAAAAAACATTTGAGGTACATTTTAAAATTTTATTCCTTTAGAAATTTAATTTTTCATAAAATTATGAATTCTGCCCAACTAGTTAAAATTATACGGAACTCGTAATTTTATTTAACTAACTTAACTGGGATAACCTTACTCGGATAAACTTAATACGAAGAAAATCCGCTTGTTGGGAAATTTTTTTAGCGTGATTTTTTTGTAGTTCTCAATGACAACGACAACTACCAAAAAAACAACCACTAAACTGTCACCGATTACTGAAATGTTGTCTATAGATTTTTTTACTTGAATTCATTTGAAATTTGAATTGGTTTTTTACTGGTGAAATGTGACAAAGTTTTTTTTTTTACTTGAATTTGAATGAACTGAAGTGAAGGTGCGAAGATGGAAAAGTAAGTTATTACTTTAATTTAATTTATGGAAATAATTCTTATAAATTAAAATTTCCAGGTGGTTAATAAAAAAGCCCTCAGTAAATATTACAGAATTAGAACCACCAGATTTACAGGAAGAAGAAATTTCATATTCAACAAATATAGAAAACTTAACATGTAGCGATGGCGACGCAAATAATGAGTGAGCAAAATATTTCCATTATAATTATTTTTCGACATTTTTGATCCAACTATTTCTGACTAACTTTTAACTAATTTAATATAATAATTAAAGTTAAATTTATAGGGCAGCAGAACCAAAAATTAAGAAGAAAAAAAATAAAACTAAAATTCTTTTTAAAGAAGAATGGAAACAACAATGTAAGTGGATGGTGCATGAAAATAGCAAACAAGGAAAGAGATGTATTGTTTGCAATAGTTCTATATCTGGTAATAAAACACATTTAGAAAGATATGCCTTAAGTGACTACCACAAAAATGCAATTATTGCGGCCAATATTAGTATTCCTATTCAAAATATACTCCCATCTGAAGAATTACAAGTTATTTCTCAAGAAGCTAAAAAATTAGAAGTAACTTTAAGCTTATTTATTGCTGAGCATTTAAACATGTGCTTAAAAAATGCAATAACAGATTCAAAAATCGTAAAAAAAATGAATATCCATTGACTAAAAGGCCAAAAAATAATTAGAAACTCAACAGGTGTAACATCGGAAATTATCTGAAAAGAAATAAAATAAAGTCTAATTAGAAAATGTAGAAAATTAATAAAATTATATATAAATGTTGTTTGTTTACCTTTTTCTGTATTGAATCCATGATGGCTGCACATGCACTTGACATTGGTTGACAGAATTATTGTTTTTTTTTTTTTGTTATTTATAAAATTATTGTAGTATATAGTTTAGAATTAGAACTAAACACCTAGCGGTTAAGTAGAGAATTAGTATATAGGCGCCGTCACATAGAGTGATCATACTATTTATATATAGATGTCGCGGCACTACATCTAGTAAATATAGATTCGGTATCGATTACTTTAGAGATCAATTTCCCCTTTTGTAACCAAAATTGAATCCGAAGTTAATCAGCCCTTCGGATGAAAATTATTTCTGATTGGCAGAAAAAGATAATTTTATTGAATCTTTCGGATGGGGTGATTCCTTCGGGTTGAATTTCGGAGACAACAAAGGGATTGATGTGGGGTGATCGATATCGATTGATGTTGCTAGGTGTAGTGGACGACCGAGATGGGAGTATGTAATTCTAATTAGACGTAGAGAATATCGACGGTATTCTAAAATTAGTTTTAGTTTAATATTAGTATGTAGTTAGTTTTAAAAATTAAATTAAAATTAATAAGTGTATAGTAAATAATTTAGTACATATTAAATAATTTAGTATTAAATAATGATAGTGTTAAAAAAATAAATAAATAAACGAATATTATTATTATAATTATTTATAATAATAATAAATTAAATATAAAATGGTTACCGTGGTATATTAAATTAAATAAATAATTAATTTAACCAATTTAAAACACTGTAAAATAAAAATAAACTATATCACAAAAAAAATATGTAATTATAGTTATACATATTATACAAAAACATAAAATTATAGTTACAAGTTACAATAAATAATAAACATCAGATATTATTTAATAATAAAATAGTAGCAACATTAATGTTATATGTGCAAAGCACATATCATATAATAATTACAACAATAATGAATCCAGGGCAGAACATGAACAACATCGGGAAGGTCATTCAAAGACACCTTCAACATCAATTTATATATATATATATATATATATTTTTGGTTGGTGATAAAATTAGTTTTTTTTTTGTTATTGGTAAAGTAGCTTGTTTTTAAATTTTCATATTTTTTTTTTTTTGTATTATAGTGTAAAATTAGTTTTTTTTATTAAAGTAGTTTAAATTTTAAAGATTTTTTTTTTTGTATTTAAAAGTAAATTTTAAAATTATAGATATAATATTAAAATAAATTAATTAAATAAAATAGTGGGTATTCGTCGGCCGCTGAACTGGATTAAGTCCAGGTAATTGAACATAATAAAATAATTTTTTTTTTTTTATCTAGTTTAAAATATTTTTTTTTTGTATTGATTTTTTTTTATATTGATTATAGTAGAGTAGTATAATTTTTTTTTTCTTTTGTCTTTTAAATCATAAATAAATTATATAATTGATGTGCCAACCAATTCAGAAATGTTTTATTTTCTTTTTATTTAATTTATTTTGTGATTATGGAATAGTTTAGGAAAACTATGTGATTGAATGTCCTGGATACTTAACCCTCACCATTTCTTTTCCCCATCCCTTCCTTTTCTAGGTGAAGTTTACCCAATGTAAGTATTATTCTTGAATGGAAAAATTTGGCCCTGGATATTGCTCAGCCCACGCCCAACCGCGTAACTAGGCCTGGCTGAGAAGGAGGACGTGAGCAATATCCTAAATCTGTTTTGTTGTTGAAAATATTCCTCCCTGACAGAATTTTATGGCGTGGAAAAGGGACCGTGGCCTGGTCATTTTTATTCAAATATGATTGGATTTACTGCTGATAATTGTTCAGTTATGATGGGTAAAAATAATGGAGTTCAAGCTAAACTAAAACAAATTGCTCCAAAATTGTTGGTCAATGGTTGTGTTTGCCACAATATTAATTTAATGTCTATGGCAGCAGCATCTGCATTACCAAATACAATTGATAAATTCATAAGAGAAATCAATCATCACTTCTGTAACAGCGCTAGCCGAAAAGCTGAATTTATCAAGTTTCAAGAACATTTTGGTTCTGAACTACATACAATTTTAAAATATTGTGCAACACGTTGGCTATCACGACAGGTTAGTTAGATTAATTTTTAAAAATAATATAATAATAAAATATTTTAGGCTCATATTTGTTCATATTTTTGTTTTTATTTAATTAATACTTTTATACCATAACAAATTTTAATTAATTTTAAATTTCTAAAAAATAATAAAATTTGTTTCGCAACATATAATTATAGTAGATCTAAATTTATTGTTAGTACACTTATTTTCGTTTTTTTGATTCTACAAAGCTGTTAACTAAAATATATTTTAAATATTTGAAGAAGCTATTGATCGAATATTGGAACGGAACAGTGGATTTCATTAAAATATTATTTTAATTTAACTGATTTCGAAGCAGGATTTGGCAATGAAAATATTAGTTTTATCGCCAACAATTTTAATTCTAATTTAATGAAAATGTTTTTTTTGTTCTTGTTATATGTGCTAAAAATTATAAATGATATTAATATAGAAATGCAATCAGAACAACCTAGAATGCACATTTATATCTCTAGAATGGAATATTTATTTAAACACATTGCAAGAATTTTTTTTAAAAAAAATATAATAAATAATGAAATAAAATCTATAAATTTGAATGAAAACAAATTGTCATTAAATGAAATTTATTGTGGCACTGAAGTTGAAATATTTTACACGAATGAAAATGTTTCAGAAAATGCCATAGCTGAATTTAAGTCAAAAGTCAAAAAAATTTATATGACTTTCTGTGAAGATTTAAGAAAAAGAATAGATTTTGATATTGCCTAAATTTGTCCCAAAAAATGTATTATCAGGTGAAACATAATAGTATTTTACAAATAATTATAAAATTATTTCCTGATCATGATCTAATTAAAGCTGAAAAGATCAATGATGAATTCAGAGCAATTGCGAATTATCAAGAATTAAAAAAGTATGAAAACGCAACAATTTCAGAGTTTTGGGCCAAAGTTGGTAAAATTAAAAACGAATTGAATGAATTTCTGTTTAGTAATATATATCGTATTATGCATGGATTATTATCAATACCACATTCGTCTACAAATGTTGAAAGAATATTTTCTATTCAGAATTTAATTAAAACAAAATGCCGAAATCGTCTGCAAGTGGAAACTTGCTCAGCTTTAATACAAACGAGAAATTTAATTAAATACAGTTCCTGTCACAGTTTTGCAATAACAAATGATCTCATCAATAAAAATTTATTAAATAATTTAAATGATAATGAATTAATTGATTAATTCTAATTTATATTTTTAACGTTAATTTTTTATGATAACATTCCAAGTTAAATCGGTCCTTTTCCCAAGTCTGCAATTTGGGAAAAGGACCGATTTGAGTTGGAAATGTTATAATAAAATATTTATATTTGTTTTGTATTTTTTAAGCAAGGGAAGAACCCTTTTTTGTTTATTTATTTTATAATAAAGATAATAATATATTAAAATATATAAAAATGTATCATTTAATAAATTTTTAGGTTTTATTAGTTATTTTTAAAAAAAAGTACAATTTAGTACATTTTGATTTTTGTACAATTGAAAATGCTCTCATATCAACCCTGGTACAGCACATGATAATTGATAATGTAACGAGTATCGTATACCTTACCAGTTTGTGAATATTATATTATCCGAGGAAGAGTACAAAAAAATATTCTCTTTGGTTGTTTATAACACATAATAAAAAATTTAAATATTAGAATATATAATAAAATATAATTTTTTAAATATCTTGTAAATATACAATAAAATTAGAATTTATGTAATGTAATTAATGGTTTTATAAATTGATTTAAATTTATTTAAAATGATCTTTGAAAGCATTTCAAATAAATAGAAAATTCTTAATACACTTAATTATCATAATTTCGAAAATTTATATAATTGAAAATATCAATAAGGTTGTCTTTTTAAAGGGTAACGTGTTTACTATTATGATCCTACTAAGAAAACGGATCAGTCTGCATTCATGGTACATGTGATAGATTAGTTCGTAGAAGTAAATGATTCGACACGTATTTATAACCTAACAAAACGGTATAAGTGTTAAGTTAAATATTTTTTTTGTTCTGTATTTGTTTTTTTGAACATTCGGTTCAAAAATATATTCTGAAGTATAAAATGATTTTTTTTTAAACATATTTTTTATTCCCCTAAATCACAAAAACAAAATAAAAACTCAGCATAAATAGTGCTAACCGCACAGACAAAATAAAAAACTAACAAGAATAACCATCATACAAATTCTATAAAAAACTTATAATGGCAGCATTTGTTGTCTTGTTTTTACTCACTATCATCATCTAAAGGTTGAATTCTTTTTCTTCGAATGAGCGAAAGGTCATCTTCGTTAGAAAAACTTTCATTGGTAATGGAACTGCTAAAATATTCCAGTGAAAATAATAATTCTTGATTTGCTGATGTCTTTAAAATTTTCTCGTATAGAACAAAATTTTTAAATTCGTGTTAAAGGTTCTTCTGCGCTATAATGAAGTATCCTTTTCCAAAGATACTTCTTCTTTAATTTCATAGTTTGAAAAATTGGAAGTAACCTCTTTGCAAGGCCTTTCTGTATTTTCATTTACAATTATTGGTGTGTCATGCCCCATTATATTAAGTAAATCATATTCATCCAAAGTTAACTTGTGATATAACTCATCACAGCTATCGTGTGTGCAATATTGAATATCTGATTACGGTCATCTGCAGATGAATCAAAATATTCACATCCAGCAAATTGTGCAAGTATTCTTGAAAAGATCAAATTTGTTGAAAAGATTTTCGTATAAAATATGTTTTAAATGTAGCGATTGCACCTTGATCTAATTGTTGAATTAGTGATGTTGTATATCGGGGTAGGAATAAAATCTAGACATTCGGATATAGAAGATCCTTCGGATGACTTGTGGCATTTATCTAACAACAACAACACTTTAAAACTTAATTTTTTTTCTTTCATATGTCTTTCCACTTCATCAATAAAACACGTTTCAAACAATTCTTTAAACATTTGATCTCATCCATGCTTTACTGTTTGGTCGCCAATATACTGGCAGCTCAGATTTATTTACATTTTTCATTGAGGTTCATCGTCCACGATTCCCGGGGACAGTCTCCGATTTTATGTTGTTGTCCCCGGGAAAATTTTATGAAAAAGCTGTCCCCAATTTTCATCAGATGTCCCCGATGTCGCCGTTTTCTAAAACTATACCAAAATGTGTACTAATTATAATGAAATTTCTCTTGACATAAAGCCGTCTTCCGCTACGTTTAATTTTAAATGCAATACAATTCCGTGTCGAAACAATATTATAATTCCATAATGTAAACTTGCCTGTAGCTGTAAGGTTTTCAATTTCGTGTGTAGCGTATTCGCAGATTACTTCTGAATCTCAAAATTTGATGTTGTCAAAATTATGATTTGCAAAATTATTTAACGTCAAAAAGTAGGCACATATTTAATTTATTTAATTATTTAATTTTTAAGAAATAATATATTTTTTAGTAGAAAAATGTCAAGAAAAAGAAAATGTAATTTCTCAAATGAAAATGAAAAAAGCTGCCAAGTTGGAAGAGTGCTTCATATCTTTTGTGTTCAATCACCCTTTTGTGGCATATATTCGCATCCCTTTAAATTATACCCCTGTAAAATAGCGGCGGTTGAGGTTAGAGGGTTGATTTTTTCGGTAAAGTTGTAAGACTATATTATTAAGAAACTAATTTCTCAGTTTTTAAATCTACCCCTCCGCAGAGGTTAATTTCCATATAATTTCAAAATGCTTTTACCCTCTCTACCTTATGAAGAAAGTACAATATCCTAGTTTAAATATAGAGGATTTTATAGCTATTTTAAATTTCCAAAATTCAAATTTCAAAGCCCCATAAAAACGTGGGGCTACGTCCGATATCCCCATTTTTTAAAAAAATTAATTAGATAGTGTGTATGTACGTACTGAGGAAACGGCATTAAAATCCCATAATATATAGTGTTTTTTCGTGTGCATAAAAAGGGGTGTGTTCGACCCCTTTTTTAAAGGGGTTGTAATTGACTTACTTGAAAATGCACCCCTCCACGACATACTTCCAATATTTGTTTACATTTTTATAAAATTTTGTCAAAATCGGATTTGGTTTAGTACTATTTCCAAGCATTGCAACAAGAGCATTTTCAATTTCAAATAATGGAAGATATTCGATAAAGGAAGATATTTCTACAAAAAAACAACAACATATAAATGCATTAGCTTTATAGCGATAATTGATAATGCTATTTTAATGTTTTTTAATCTGAACGACTGCTCACGTTTAATATATTTTTACAACTAACCTTTAACATTAATTTCTTATGTCACCTAAAATAATTTATCATGACATATTAAGCAAAGCCGCCACATCACTCCCCCTCAGACGGAGCAATGAGCGAGAAAAAAAAAATAATTAAATAACAATAATAATAATTTGCAATATGAAGAAGTAATATCACAATTTTAAGCGATCTGGAAATCGGACTTTTCTACCAGACCTGGTGATTCTATGCTTTGAATTATTTTTCTTCATAATTGGTTTAGGTACTGAAGATGCTTTTGACAAGTCTCCCAGTCTAGAAAGCTCCTCAAAAGTCTTGAGAGGAACTGATACAGGAACTTCCACTGGTAATTCTTCAATAGATTTAGAAAGATCCTCAGTGGTATAAGCAGCTTTCACACGATCAATTGTAACGGTAACTTCTTTCCCTTTAATGATTAGGTCGAAACACTTTTCGTCTCGTTTGACGATTAAGTATGGACCATCATAAGGTGGAACTAATGATATGGGAACTGTATCGTTCCTGACAAAAGCATGTGAACAAATCTTTAACTTCTGATCAATAAAAATTTTGTCTTTTGCATGATTTGATGCTGGAGTCGGACGCAACAATAACACATGCTTCCTCAATGATTTAACGAAATCCGACTGAAAGACTTGTATATCATTTTGCACGAAGAATTGGGCAGATAAAGAAATTGTAGTGCCATATACCATCTCCGCCGGAGTAGCTTTTAAATCTTCTTTGTAAGTCGATCTTAAACCAAGAAGAATAGTTGGTAAAATGTGATACCAATATCTAGTGCTGTGGGTCATAATGGCAGATTTCAATGCACGGTGCCATCTTTCAACCATTCCATTTGCTTGTGGATGGTAAGCAGTTGTTCTGAGATGTTTGATGCCAAGCAATTTTGATAATTCGTTGAAAATTTTCGACTCGAATTGCTTCCCTCTATCAGTTGTCATGCGAAGAGGTACTCCTAAACGTGAAATCCAATTCGAGACAAGCGTTGATGAAACTTGCTCTGTGGTGATATCAGTTAACGTCATAGCTTCAGGCCATCTTGTATAACGATCAACACAGGTAAGAATATATCTATAACCATTTGAAACGGGTAATGGACCAACAATGTCCAAATTAATGTGTTCGAAACGACGATCAGGTAAAACGTAAGTTGAAACTTGCGATTTATTATGTTTGTGGACCTTTGAACGTTGATATTGAATGCAACGACGAACAATTTTAGCACAATCTTGATTTATACCAGGCCAAACGAAACGCTGTGAAATTAATTTAGTCGAAGCCTTGATGCCTTGGTGTGCGAGAACATGAAGTTTTTTAATGACAGTTTCACGATACTTCCCTGGAATGTATGGACGAACAATACCAGTCGATACATCACAAAAAACTTCTGCATTCAAATCCGAAAATGTTAACGCTTTTAATTGCAACGAATTACTAATCTGATTATCCAGCAGTAGACGAAGTTGAGGACCGGTTTCCTGTTCTTTTTCTATAAGAACATAATCAATTACGAAGCCACCATCAATTTGACAAATTCTTGACAAAAAATCTGCAACGATGTTACTATCCCCAGAAATGTGTCTAATATCTGTAGTAATCTGACCTACGAAGTCCAAAGATGTATCTGTCTTTTTCAAAAATGACCAATGGTTTGTGATCAGTGTTGATGTGAAATTTTCTGCCATTCAACATGTGACGAAAATGTTTAACACCCTTGTACATCGCTAACAGTTCTCTATCATAAACACTGTATTTTGATTCTGCTACTGTTAACTTTTTTGAGAAAAATCCAATGGTTCAGGTGATTCATCGATATATTGATGTACAACAGCGCCAATTGTAACATCCGAGACATCAACACTAAGTGATAATTGTACATCAGGTCTTGGATGAGCCAGTAATGAAGCGGTTGCCAAATCCGCCTTGCAACGATCAAATGCAACTTCAGACTCAGCATCTCAATCAATTACTGTTGTGTCATTCTTCTTATTACCAGGAACAAGTTCTTGCAGAATCATTTGATTGCCAACAGCGTGCGGAATGAAACGATGATAAAAATTGATTGCAACCAAAAAACGTTTTAAATCTTTTGCTACTTTTGGTAATGGAAAATCTTGGATAATTCTAACACGTTCAGAAAGTGGCTCGATGCCCTTCGATGTGACCAAATGACCAAGAAACTTTAATTTAGGTACACCAACTGTACATTTTTAAAAATTAATTTTTAAATTAAACTTGCTAAGACGTTGAAGTACTATACGAGGATATAGCAGTTTGATTAATTAGTGCAATGCTGACACTTAGTAGTTTTGTACACATTTTATTTTCCTGTCCATAAGCTTTTTATTTTTAACTTTTTAGATTTTTTTTTAGAATTTTTTTAAAATTTTAGAAAATCGACACCCAAAATTGGAACCTCAACATCAGCAATGACAAATGTCCATTCAACTTCACGACGAAGGCCAAAGTCTAGCTGTAAACGTCGTTCACCATATGTCTTTATACGGGATTCATTAGCCGCAAATAAATATTTCTTCAAAGGACATAGAATGTCAAAAAAATGAGACGGAAGTACAGAAATATCAGCACAGGTATCAATTAAAAACTTTTTAAACGATTTTTTATACGAAATACACAGATGGTTTACATTCGCAATTTCATCGTCCTTGTGAAATTGCAAACTTAATTTTTTGACTGTAAATAAGTGCATGGTGAAATACGTTTATTGGCTTTATCACCATACTTGAAGTAGTACCAGCAAAACGGCTTGTCAGTTTGCGATGAATTCTTCTCTTTATTAATTGATGACGGTGATTTGGATCGTGATCTGGAACAATTCATTGAAATGTTGCGAATGTGTTTGGATAACTCTTTAATTTGTTTCTCGAATCTACCAAATCTTTCATTTGTAGCAATTGTAGCAGAAGATTCCGCAGAAATAGCTGTTATGTTGCCACGAAAATCACTAACTTCCATTATTATGTCTGCCATTTTGGCCAAACCTTCCAAATCAGCTTCACTAGTCGATAAAATTGCACTACCACTGTTTGGTAAACATCTTGTCCATAAAGTACGCATAAATTCATCAGTAACTTTGTTACCCGCCAGCTTCTTCATCTCATTAAGCAATTCCGACGGTTTTCTATCTCCTAATACAACTTCAGACAGCAGTTTGTATGATTTCTTTTGATTTGATTCTGCAAATGTTGCCAATAAACTTGTTTTCAACGTTTTGTATTTGTCTGACGCTGGTAGATTAATCACAATATCACTGACCTTACTCAATATTTTTCCGTCCGTATTCCCAATCACATGTGAATATTTTGTGTCATCAATCGTTATCCCTGCCGTAATGAATTGAGCCTCCATCTGCGCGAACCATAATTCAGGCTGTGCTTCCCAAAATGGTGGAATTTTTGCCGAGACTGGCATCACATTTTGTGTAACCGGTGGTGTTCTTGTCATTTTGTAATTAGTTTGTTCGGAAATTTGAAGGTGCCAAATTTATTCCAAACGAGAAATTATTTAACAAAAAAAAAAATTTAACACAGAAAAAATGTTTATGGAGCACTGTTAATAATTTTGTATTGAAAACCAAAAATAAGTGAAAAATTAATGCAAAACAACACCAAATACTTTCGAAATTACGAAAAATGTTTATATTTACTATTTAAAATGATTTGTTGCATTAAAATGATTTTATTACTGAATTTATTAAATGTTCATATTCAGTTAGGGGTCACCACAGCGATAATTGATAATTCTATTTTAATGTTTTTTAATGTGAACGACTACTCACGTTTAATATATTTTTACAACTAACCTTTTACATTAATTTCTTATGTCACCTTGTTTTTATAAAATTATTGTTTTTATGTAAATTGTTTTTATAAAAAAATTATAGAAAATTAACACCCATCTTACAAATTAACCAAAGTGAATGTTTTTAGCACGCTTTTTCGTAAAGGTAGACTTTTTAATTTTAATTAATACAATGATCATTTCATTTATTTTAAATTTTATGAATTCAGCCATAGCCATAGAATGTCAAATAACCTAAAAAGAAAAAATTATTAATTAAACATAAACTAAAAATTTTAAATGAATACAACTTCTTCAGACTTTAAACAATCAATGCGTGCAAATAAAAGTTGCACGAAGATTAACTGGTGGTGGACGAAAATTTCAATTTCCTGAAATTGAAAATGAAGTCTTGCAATGGGTACTTGATAGAAATTCTAAGGGCTTAAGGGTTAAAGATAATCACAAGAAGTTTGTGAACGTTTGAAAATGATAGATACTGAAAACAATTCCAAGTGGATTAATTTCAAATATTCATCAGGGTAGTGTAAACGATTTTAAAATCGCCATGAGTTAGTATCTTGACGTCAAACCATAACAAAAAAAAATCCCTGAAAATGTTAATGCTATTGTAAGCAATTTTTTTTAAATAATTCATGCCAAAATTTAGGAAAAACAAATAAAAATGTGCAATATCATTAATTTCGACCAAGTACCACACTATTTCGAATCCGAACCAAAAACGACTATAACCCAGAAAGGATGCAGAGAAGTTTTAATGAGAAAAGCCGGTATCTCACATAAACGTTTCACAACCACATTAGGTATAGTATAACTTAACTTTAGAGGGTAAATTTTTAAAACCACACGTTCTGTTCTCGAATTTAAAAAAAAAAAATGGAAACAAAAAGTGCCCTGTAGATGTTTATGCTACTGCCTTAAAAGAAAAATGGTGCATAAAAGTTATAGAAATGGACGAAAATTGTGTTCAAGTTGAAGTAGAGTCTCCAAAAAAATCTATTCTGTTAGTCAGAAACGAAAATTTTTTTGCTTTAAATTATAATCATAGTTTCTTTATATTTACTTAATTTTATTTCATTACATAATTTATGTGAAAATTAATGTTTATGTTCCTATATTTAATATTTTTATTTTTATTTAATATACACACATATAGGAGTTAATAATCCTAAAATAATATGTATATTTATGTGAATTCTGAAAAGTTATGTTTATGTTATTTTTTTTTTATTAATAAAACTTAATAAAAAAATGTGAAAAATTTAAAACCGAAATAAAAAGCTTTCCCGAATATAACGCCTAGGCGCTATGTTTGGCGGAAGACTGTAGTTGAATATTTGATATTTTTATAAATATTAACAAACTATGTATATTACATATAAGTTTTTGTTTTTATTTTATTATATTGCAATTTGGATGTTGAATATTTTATGTTTTCGTACTTTTTCTGGTTTTGAAATTGTTTCACCAGTTGGAACTTATTTGCAAATACTTATTCAATGCCACCACGTTTTTTAGTCATTTTATAATCGCAAATCACCAGAATTAAAATATTTTTACTTTTTGTTAGCTTTTTTGCAAACTGGTGAATGTCCTCCAGGACAGACATTCGTATTTTTTATTAAACATATATTATAAATACTATTATTAAATATGCAACTTACGGCTACGATTAATTGCTAATCATTACTTATATACTTTTTTAATATTTCTGGAACAAGAACCAACAAAAAATATAAAAATAAATAGACGAAAACAAAAATACCGACATCCTAGAATATATACATAGTTAATTGACGTTTCTCTTTTACGTTCTTTAAATTCTAAATTGATAGGTATTCCAAATTCCAAGAGGTTGTAGATGTTTTTAGGGAAACCAAAGATTATATAGCTATAATTTATAATTAGCCTACAGCTAATTTTCCATCCCAGCAAAAAATATAATGTAGATTTAGCACTACCACGTCAAATATTCTAGATAAAACTGTTTTTGCTGGGATCATTGGATATTTTCTTATCATGAGTCACTATCACTACATAAAAAAATAGTTATACGTGTTTGCTTATATTGTTTTGAAATTGGAAATTGTATTTACTCAAAGAACATTTCGGTTAATAAATATTTACATATATTATATTATAGCTGTAATTTGAATTACACAAAACCGTCTTTATGTAATAAAATAAATTATATATTTTGTAACTTTTTTTGTACGTCAGGTACAGCTTCCAAACCTTCAGTTTTTTGATAGAGAATAAAATGCCGGTTAATTTAAAATTTGATTTTACTAAAAAAAAAATACAACTTTGAGATACTAAATTTGCACATTGGCAACACTTAATATCATCACATGAAATAAAGCTACGACAATTACCTGTTGAGTAAAAAAAAATTAAGAATCTTGATTAAATAGTTTGCGAGATTTGCGAGAAATGTAAATTTTTTTTAATGAATCACTCTGTATCTCGGTACCGGTGTATTTTAGACCATCCCTGTAGAACGATTTTTTTTTGTTTTTCGTCATGCCCTGATCACCTCCCGTAGTTAATGCACTCGTAGCGCGGGCACCCTTTATAACAAAATCAATAACAAATTATTCTTAACAAATATAAATAATTTATATATAAATTTGATATAATTTGATAATACATTTCAATGATCGTCACAAAAATAATGTAAGTATTTTCTATATTTTAATTAATAATTCGAATTTTAATCTGATTGTTCTGTTAATGTTTTCTTATAGATTTTTATCTTGAAAAACATTTTTATTTTAAAAATCAATCTTTCCTAGTTTTTCCATACATTAGATATTTTATAATTCTTATTTTAAAAAATATGTATATAAATGTATAGGTAGTATTGATTCCTGCAAAATAAAAATGGAAAAATAGAAGAATATTGTTTTCGATAAATTTTTATATGATGAGGAAAGAAAAGTAAATAAGTGTCGGCTTTGTGACATAGAATGTAGAAGCAGCCACGCAGAAAATTTAATGAGGCATCTCAAAAGATACCACCAAAAGAAACAACGTAATTTAGTACCAAATAGTAGTCAATCTGCATTACCAAATTTTGCGACTGTAGCGGAATTTACACGTTTCAAGTAATCGTTCAAGTACCACATTCAATTAGAACGATTTAACACGA
Source organism: Rhamphomyia laevipes (assembly GCA_963920725.1). Taxonomy (NCBI): domain Eukaryota; kingdom Metazoa; phylum Arthropoda; class Insecta; order Diptera; family Empididae; genus Rhamphomyia; species Rhamphomyia laevipes. Next base: position 36,281,472 of record OY987257.1, read on the forward strand.
TGCGCAATTCATCTTTTTTATATCTACTTGAATCTCACAAAATAAAAATAGGAATGCCTTTAAAAATTAATTATATGAAAATAAAGAAATAATTTGGATATTAGAAATTTCAATTATGAAAATAAATTGTTTAGAGACAATGCAATGGAAATTCTATTAAAAAATGTTCAGAAAGAAATTTGTGTAGATACCAATATGGAATCACTCAAGAATAAAATTAAATCTATTAAGACAATGTACTCAGCAGAAATACAAAAAATAAATAAATCTAAAAGAAGCGGATCCGGTGCTGATGATGTTTATATACCAAAATTAAAATGGTTTGATACGACAAATTTTCTGAAGAGTGTTACTTCTTCTAATTTAGTAAGTTATTTTATGTAAATAAAATAAATATATATAAATTTTAAACATGTTAAAAATAATTTATTTATTTAAAATGTTTATAATTATACATTTAATTTTTTTTATTTTACATAATTTTTTTTTTTAAAAAGGTGAAAATCATCATAATTTGTTTTTATAAATATTATTTGTTTGCATTTATATTGTTGATAAATATAATTTTATATATGTATTACTGCTACTGATGGATTCTGATATATCAGCATCATCTTCTGATTCTTCCTGTTGAAAAAATTAAATGTTTTTATCAAATTTTATCAGAAAACTAAAATATTTACAAATATGGCAATCATTTTATTTTGCCAGGTACTTTTCCTTCGCCTAAAAAATAATCAGCATATTTTTCTCTCTTGTCGATTGCTGCATTTGAATTATGGTTTGAGCCGAAGTGTGTTCTAGGATTTCGTTGTAAACCACTGACTGTCTCGCGCCATGTACCTGGCATAATCGCACCAGTGTTGTGGTCTTCATGATCAGCTGATAAGCTGGGCAAATATATATTTTCACATGTAGTTCTTAACCAATTATGTAAAAATACATGAAGCTTTTACAACCAGGTAAATGGTTTCTGTTTTTAAATTTATTGGGCCATCAAAAACAGCAAACCGAGAAGCTAAAATACCAAATGCATTTTCAACAATCCGGCGAGCTCCGGAAAGTCAATAATTGAAAATTAGTTGCTTTCTTCAAAGGCGACGGCATATACTGTACGGTTTCATGATGTTCTTTGTCAGCGGAAAAGCATCATATGCAACAATTGAAAAATCATCCGGGATGTTTAATTCGTTATTTTCCAGTGCTATATTTAATGATGAATTTTTAAATATGGCACTGTCCTTAGCACGTTCATTGCATCCTATATCTGCATAAATGAATTTGTAACCAGCATCTACCATGGCAAAAAGTATAACAATGTAAAAATATTTAAATTAATCATCATTTATTTTTAGTTTTTTAGTAATCGTTCCGGGGAGGAGGTAGCCCCTAATGCAAAAAGAGCCATCAGGGTGGAGGGGCAGTCAGAGTCTAAGACTAGGGCTGTTGGTCCACCTAAGGATGACCCTTTAAAAGTGGCTCTAATAGCTAGAGGACATCCAGAGGGTAAAGTTCCCGGTCATTACCAGGAACTATTAATGCAGAAATATGAAGATTGGCAGGTAGAAGTCCTATTGACTGAACCCGTGAATTTTGTTCCACAGTTTATGTGGAGTAAATTCAAGGGTGATGTACTTAGGATTACCTGCCTAAATGATGAAACAGTTTCCTTCATTAAGGAACAAGTAAAGATGTGGGAATCACTGTGGCCAGGTGCCGAACTTTCAGTGGTGGGTATGTTGGAGGTTCCGCGTTTGGCCAGAGTAACACTCTGTCTGAATAACGATAGAAGGGAACCGAAAGATGTCCTTAAATTGATTGAGGTCTTAAACCGAAACATCAATTTAAAGACATCGGGTTGGTCGATCTACCATAGGGAGATCAAAGAAGAGGGTCAGCTTCTGATTATGGGAGTCGACAACGAGTCTCTGATGACTCTTAAAAAAGAATCTGGAAAAGTTTTTTACATTTCTAGAAAGGTGATAATTAATCTCCCAAAATCAGATGGCGATGACCAAACTGGTATACCTACCAAGGATATCGATCTTGATTCCTTGTTGGGTGGTGTTGGTGAGTTAAATGTTGCGTCATCCGATGTTGGCACTGATTTCACCAGTTTATATGATGAAGATACGCTGACTGACGATGAAAATGTTTTAAATAATACCTGAGTATTTATAGAAAGGGCAGTATCTTCGGATACTACTGAAGAAGAAGATAATCAAGAACATTAGATGAAGGTTGTCCAGGCAAACCTTCATCGTAGCGCGGCCGCCACAGCCAAGCTAAGCCTTTTACTAGGTGGATTCGATGTGGCAATCATCCAAGAACCTTATACTAGTGGTAGCAAAGTTCTTGGGTGGAATGCAAAGGAGATACAGATATTTATTGCAAAAGTAGATGCAGAAATATTACTGAAAGAACAAAAACAAAATATCCCATCTCAACTAAACTCATCACATTTACCTCTACCAAGATTAAAAATTATTTCGGAAGCAAATGAATCAAATTTAAGAAATGAATCATCAGCTACCGACAGCAATTCAAATACCTCAAATACAATTTTGCAAATGGCAATGAATTCAGTAGATTGGACTAGCTATTCGGTCTTTGAAGATCAGTAATATTAATATTACATATTTGAATTTATTTGAATTTATTTTTATAAATATAAATAAATATAAATCAAAGTAATATCAATTTATTATTTTATTTATTTTAACTTTGAGATAGTTTATAACCTTCATAAATTCAGCAAGTTCATTACAAATTACTTGGAATATACTTCGGGTAAAATTTTTGATATGGTACAAATAGGTATTCGATACAAGGAGCATAGAGATGGAAACTTATCACCAGTTGCTAAAAAACGTAATGTTATATCTTTTTTAATTTTGGCTGGAAACGCAGCTCTCTTTCTCGTATCTTGTTTTTGAATTTTTGATTTAACTTTATTTAATAATTTATCAAATCTTTCTAGTGTCATTCTCATTTGATTTTAAAAAAAAATTAACATCTTCAGTTCTTAATTCTTCTATTAATGTTACTGATGCTCCAAGTCTTTCCCGCCTTACTATCCATTTGCGAACCCATTCTCTCTTCTTCCTTTGCTTTTCTTTTTCCAATTCTTTTTTAATTTCAATAATCATGTCCTTACTGATTTCTTGTACACACATTAATACTCCTCTTCTTAGAACTGGTAATCTTTTTGCTTGCATTTTGTTTATAATAAAATAAATTTATTAATTTTATTTTATATACAATTTATGTATTTAATAATATTGATATTTATATAAATCTATAATTACATTTATTATTGTTATAATATTGATGATTTTATGTTTTACCACAATATTAATTATTGTATTTTTAAATAGTATTTGTTTTATCACAATATTATTGTATTTTTATTATAACCACAGTATTAATTATTTTATATTTATATTGTTTAATTCCAAAATACTAATGATTTTATATTTTATGAATATTAATTTGACACTGAATAACTTGAACTGAAATTCCGCTTGTAACGGAAACAGACTTGCTTAATTAGCACTTTTGCTAACTAAGCAAAGTCTAATGCACAGGTAACAAAACGACGATAATGAGACCTGGATTATTATTCGTGAGAATAAAAATCAAGGTCACGTTTTGCCAACATGGGTTGACTTTGATTTTAATATTGATAAATAGAGTTGAGTTGATCCGAAGTCGTGTTATAGTTAAGAGGTTTTTTCATGTCTGTCCGTTGGTGAATATTATATTTAAGATTTGCATTTGATTTACATAAAATATTTTAATAAAATAATTAAAATAAAAACTTAAAAGTGTTTCTTTATTTAAATTTTAAAAAGAAGTTTTTTGATGTTAGAAGTATAACATCACAATTGTGGTTTCAGAAAAATTTTGAATCCAATTTTAGATGGCCTTGCGCCTTGGTAATAATAGCAAGACAATAACAATAAATAGACACAATATTGTGGATGAAATTAATATTAAAGCACAAGTTCTTCGTAACGAAATAAAATTAATTTTAAAAGATAAATTTATTTCATTGAAAGTTGACAGCGCAACCAGGTTAGACATATCCATATTAGGCATTAATGTACAATTTATAAAATACGCTAAAATATGTATATGTAAAGACATTAGCTATGATTGAAATAAAAGAAAAACATATACTAGTGATAATTTAGTTGAAATAATTTTAGATATTCTGAAGAAATATGATATAAATTTAAAAGTTTTTTATTCATTCACATCAGACAATGGAGCTAATATGTTCAAAACAGGAAAACTCTTAGAGGCAGAACAAGGTGAAAATATTGAAAATCAAGAAGATGATATGGAAATTGAAGAATTTTTAAATGATACAATAGAATCTGCAGAAACGTCGATATTTTGATTCTGCAACAAAATTCCAGAATTCTATTGGTGATTGTGATGTTTTATAGTGCCTCTTTAGATCTAGGTCTTCCTGAATTTCTATTAATTCTATTTGTCCGGCAGATGTTCCAGGTATCAGATACTTAGGAATAGTCAAGCCATCATTGATTACGTCAACTTCAAATGGATTTACGAGAAAATTGATGCAAGTCTTAAAAATTTCTAAATCTTCAAACCTTAATTGGAAATCGTTTATCAATTCCTGTAATTTTTTTTGATATTCTTCAAGTTTTGGATCTTCTATTTGTGAAGATTTACTTTTCAGCCGCGGAAGATGATTAAGGTTTCTTGTAGTTAAATCATTTTTAAATAGCATCAACTGAAAATTGTTTGAGTAAGATTAGCAATAGTTTTCTGCTTTCCCTGTAATTGTAAGTTGAGCGATTGTAAATGTTGCATTATGTCAGTTAAAAACGTTAAATCATTTAACCAATTATCATTTTCTAATTGTGGATAAGACTTTTTATTTTCTTTAAGGAAATCAATAACAGGGCCGATTAAATCTACGAAACGGCTTAAAACATTGTAAGTGGATAACCATCTTACACGGCAATAAAAAGGTAAGTCATTGGGATGGTTTCCAGATCCAGCTCTTCAAGAAAGGTTTTGAATTGCGATGATTCTTTGAGCTTGTTCCGAATTGTTGTAGAACAATTTTCATTACATTTTCATATTTAAAATATTTTGCTACCAAATGTTCGCGGTGAATAATACAATGAATTGGTAGGAAATCTGGAATTTTTGGATCACTTCTTAAAAGACCGATAAGACACATATATTTTTACTTATAACATTGCAGGTGCTCCATCGCTTGCTACACTGACGAGATTTTTTAGAGGTATACCAGTATTTGCTAATATTGTATCAAGTGCATTCTTAATATCGATCCCGCGAGTTGTGTCTTTAAGTGTTACTAAATCAAGTAATTCTTCTTTTACTGTAACATCTGCAGACACATAGCGAATAAATACCGCTAATTGCGGATTGTCTTGAATATCCGTAGATTCAGCTAAACTGAACGCTACACTGTTCTTTATATCGGTTATTAGCCGTTCTAAACAATTTTCACTGATTTCAGTAATACGTCGTTCAGTTGTATGACGTGAAATTGTAATTTGATTGATCAATCTATGTAATTTTATATTCTTCGGATCTAAAATCTTTACAACTTCCTGTATATTTTTCTTAATAAATTCACCTTCGGTATATTTGCACCAGCAATATTCGAATATATAGCAAAACTAGCCTCGGTCGAACTTTTAGCTTCTGTACTGAATGGCAACAATACTGTCTGCTGATTACATAGCTCAGATTTAAATCACTTAATTTCTTTGTCCTTAAGTTAGATTTTTGTGGATATGTAGATATAAACTTACCATGGTTTTGCTCGTTATGCCGTTTTAAGTTGCTAGCGATTACTTGCAGATAACACACAATGGTTTTGCATTCTTGTCGATGAATCCATAATCTTCTTCCCATTCAGATTTGAAGCTTCGATTTTCTTCTTTATAAGTTCGCTTCATATTCATAAAATAGTAAGATTCTACAAATAAAATTTCCTTGCATATTTGCTTTATTTTTATAATTATTCTTAAAAATAAACAAAAATAATAACTTTATATAAATAACAACTTTATACTTAAAAAAATATCAAATAAAACTTTACTATCGAAACATAAAAAAATTCACTGAAATTCGGTTTTCCGTTAGAGTTAGATAGCCAGTAGTTGTCATGACAATTTTAGAACGTTTTTACGCGTTAATTATTTCAATAGGCTATAAATTTTTTCAAAAATTGAATCTAGTTGGAATCATAGATAATAGATAGATAACTTAGATGGCTGTCCCTACGATATTTTAATGCAGCGCCAATTGTAGACGTTTTTGTAAAACAAACTAAATTCCAGACCATGCGCAGTTTTTTTCATAATTTTGAAGAAAAAAAATTGGAGGGAATAAATTGTATGAATAAATAAATATTTAGAATGAATTTTGAATGAAAAATAAAAACCACTTCTATTGTAAATTTTTTACTTTATTTATTTTTTTTTCTTTTTAAATAATGAGTTTTGAAATACACACATCAAAAAAGTCTAAGCAACACCATGTAATTCCGCTGTAACTTTTTTTAATTTTATGGGATTACCTCAATTTTTTTTGTCAAATGTAGGTACATCGACACATCGTCAAATTTACTTCAAAAAGTGCAAAATCCCATTAATTAGGGAATAAAAACCAAATTTGTAATGTTTTTCAAATTTTAATGTAAATTATTTTATTATAAAATGTACAGTTCATTTTATTTTTATTGTTTTTGATAAATTAATTAATATGAGGTAATGCCTCCTCTTGCATTTAGAACAGCCTGGTACCTTTTGGACATTTAAGTTATTAAATTATTAAAGAATTTTCTTGGTATTCGAGCCCAATTCTCTTGAAGCAGATTACAAAGCTGATCTCTTGTTGTAACTGTCGCCAAATCATTGAGAATGCTTCTTTGAAGTCTATCCCATGCATGCTCAATGGGATGTAAATCCGGGGATTGTGCTGGCCAGGGTAACACCCGAATATCTTTATGGTCTAACCAATTTTTTACAATTCGTGCCGTATGTAGTCTGGCATTGTCATGCATTAAAATAAATTCTGATCCAATTTCCGATGCAAATGGAAGCACAACAGGTTCAAGTATCTCATCAATATAAGAAGCTGCTCTTAAATTCCCATTTGGAAAAACGAGATTGGTTTTTCCATCAATTGAAATTCCTGCCCATACCACGACAGTGCTTCTGCTATAACTGTGGACTTCCTGCACATTTCTTAACCTTTCTATGTTGCCAGATCGCCTCCAAATTCTACTTCTTCTTGTATCTGGATGAAATCCGAATCGAGATTCATCGGAGAACAAAACTGTAGAACATTGTTCATTTGTCCAATTTTTGATAATTTCACACCAATTACTTCTCGGCTTCATGTAGTCTGTTCCTGATAGTTTGGTCACTAACAGATATGTGTTCAGCTCTATGCAACTCCGACTGTAATTGCCGACCTGTTAAATTGCTGTGCCGGCTGGCTTCAAGTACCAGATACCGGTCCTGCTGTGAAATTGTTGATCTTCCACGACCTGGATATTGCTCCCTTGGGCTTTCAGTGACACATTGCCGCTGCCATTATTCCCTAATTAAGCGGATTTTGCACTTTTTCAGGTATCGATGTGTAATCAATGTACCTACATTTGACAAAAAAATTGAGGTAATCCCATAAAATTGAAAAAAGTTACAGCGGAATTACATGGTGTTGCTTAGACTTTTTTGATGTGTGTATTTTGTTGCGCTGTTTTGGATTTCGTCTGTACTGGTTAATTGAGTTCCTAAAGTTCCAGTTAATACCATGTTAATAGTAGTACAATGCTTATTAATTAACAATCTTACAGAATAATCTAAAAATAAAGTAATAGTTCTTTCACCATGATGTTCACAACCATTACTAAAATACAATTTTGAAATAACATTACTTTTCATGCAAGAACACACATTATTTTTGAAACAAAATTTTGGAAAATTTCGAATGAAATATCTATTAATTATTATAAAAATATTAATGAATTGTTTTTTAGGATAACATAATGAACGTTTTTTTCTTTATATTCTCTAGCCATTATAAAACTATGATCTGCTGAATCTGGTGCACTGAAAATAAATGATTGGCAATCATCGCATTTTTGAATTTTTTTATAAGAAATCCATCAATGTAAGCACATATTTGTTTTTCTAGTCGTACATGAATAGGTTTTCGTAATAATGGTGATTATTTGATATACATGATATACATATTCCTAAATTTTTTGTTTCGAATGTTTTATTTATTTGCTCAACAGATTTTGTGACCACAAAATCTTTCAAATTATCTATTAATATTACGTTTTTATCAAGCATGCAATTTGAGCCAACAGAATGTGCTGAGCTCATATTATTAATTAGAATGGTTTTATAATTACTTGTAAACTGAGTGCTGTTTGGATTCACATTTCTAAAGTTTAAGGCTCGAAATGATCCAAAAAAGTTTTCCAATGGATTTTGATTAAAATTTCGCAAGTAAATAAATCTAATGCCATCTTTCTTGAGCTTATCACAAATTTCATTAAAATTGTTCATATTTTTTATGAAGTTTTTAATGCATGGTGGATTATACAACTTTTTATCCTTTTTAAACTTCATATTTCTTAATAGTGACTTCGCCTCATTATTCCAAAAATCTTTTTGGATGTATCTAAACGCTCCTCGAAGCTCTTTCCCTCTTGCAGGTCTTGCATTTCCATTCATCGAGTCAAACAACTTGTCTAGAAACTTAACACAAAATTCAGTTTTTTCTGCACCTTCCCCTAAATTGTTGGATAAGCCAGTGTATTGTTTTCCTGAAATTTTAACAATTAATATAAAGTTTAATTTAATTTGCTATTAAGTATGTAATATACTTGCCTGTATGTATTGTATACGTCATTAGTTTTGAAACTGTACTACTTAAAGCCTGCACACAGTATGACACTTTCATCTTTTTAATTTTCTGCTCAGTAATATGTTGTTCTGTTAGTTTTGTCATCTTCACTCCTGACTCTGCTGCGCTTTTTACGTCCCAATCATAAAATTTTTTTATGTGCTCCCACTTGGCTGTTTTGTATATTTTCCCATTTCCTTGCGAATTAAATATCACTATATCTTTTACTAATAAATGATTCCGCATTACTTTTATTAGATGTGATGGATCTATAATGGGATTAATAATTTCTCCTTTTACTTCAAAACCGGAACTTTTAAATTCAACACCAGATTTCGCTGCTTTCAATTGTGATTCTTCAATTAGATTTTTAATTGCCTTAACATTTGTTGCTCCTCCATCACATACCGTTGACAAAATCTTTAAATCACATTGTTGTGCTGTATTAATAATTTTCTTTATAGTTGCAGCAATTTGGTAGGCTCAACAAGTTGACTGTACCAAGTAGTAAAGCACTGGCTGCTTCCAGTTTGCAATTACTCCACGAAGCATAAAAACTATTGCATGGTCAGCGAACTTTGCTGAATTTTCATTATTACCATAGTCCTCAAATCCATATATTTTGTCTTCCGTCCTTTTGTAGTCTACATGAGTTGCCAGATTTACTTTGCCAAAAATTAGATTACAGTAGCACATCTTAATTGGCTTGTTATGAAATTAACTAGGGTCGGAGACAAATTTAGTTGCAGGACAGTAAAAATTTTTGTATTCAGCATTTTTATCAACTTCAAAAGTTTTACTTATTCACCTTCTCTTAATTTGACCATTTTCCGCAACTCCTTTTCTAGGATGTTCACATGTTTGGATAGCTTTGTCTCACACGTAATTCCAAATTTTAGTTAAATCTGTACAGCCGTTTAGGAGGTATGCCCAGGTGAAGAAAACATGAATTGTAAATTCAATAAAAGGAAAGTAAAAAAGGCTCATTTTCAATTTTCGAATAATTATCCGGAATAACTATGTAAGTCCAGCAGAGATGTTGGATTAACAAATGTAAGATTATTCTTGTTTCTAATCCTTTAAGCTACTTAAGGGGAATTGGTGGTAGTTGTCCACATACAGCTGCAGAGGTAACATTATATGTCTCAGCACACACAATTTGATGATTGCTTTCTTGACATACCGAGGTCGTTCCTTGATATTATGTAGCACATCCCTTTTTTCAATCTTTGCTTTGTGTGATACGTGATTATGAGCCGTCGATTTTTTAATTTGTCCTTCCGAAATTATAATACGTCCGCGACATTTTCCAGCAAGACATTCTACGCACTTCCAATAAACGCTTCCATTGTTCTCTTTGTCCTTCCGGAAAACCATTGTTTTTTAAAAGAACAAAACGTTTTTGGCTTCTCGTATATTCAAGCGACATTTTTAAAAAAATTATTACAAATATTTTGCACGAAATTATATTTATGAAAAAAATATTTTTAATATTACCAAATTTGCATTTTGCATATAATACATTATACATGGCAAACTTGTTAAATTTATAAAAACAACAAGTATTAACATTTTAATTCTTGTACAGTGCTTGTAAATATACAAAATAAAATGAGCGAAATCCGATTCATGATCATCGCGCGATTTTTTTCATTTCATAAATCGGATTTCGCTAATTTTACCTTTCGCTCATTTTGCATTCGCTCTTATTTTTTCGCAGTTTTGGATTCGCTGTTTTTGTTTTCGCTCTTATTGGGTGGAAGCATAAAATATAAAGAAATGATTATGAACTAAATCGTTTTTTGCTTATCAACAATTTGTGTAAGTACTTCGTCGAAAAACACATGGAGACAAAAAATTCTACTAATTATGTAAATTTTTTGGGGGCTTCTAAAATATATCCCTTCTTATATCGCGACCTTAGAATAACACAGTGTTAAGTGACCGCAGGGTAGTTTTGAGTAAATCGACTTACAAAATTAAAAGTGTCAGAACTTTTACAATTTTAATCGTAATAACTTGATTTTTGAGACCCCATTTCAGTGAGAATTACACAATTGCAACTGGTAGATACAAGGTAATAGTTTTGTATAATGCAAAACACAATAAAATTTGCAGATACAATTATATTGAAAATAAAAACTATTATTAAACAAAAAAAAAAAAAATTAATAAAAAAATTTACAAATTCCATCCTTACTGTATTTTAAAAAAAAAAAAAAAATTAAATCACCAATATAAATTCTTTTTGGTATAAACACGTACAAACTACAAAAAAATAGTTATTTTTCATCACATTTTTAAAATCAAATTGATATACCTATAATTAAATTTATTTGGTATAATAATAACTATTTGTTAGAAATAAACTTAAACGGTTAATAATTTTGTTTTTAAACAATTAATACTTTGTTAATTTAAGGCACTAATTTTAGGATTGTTCTTAATTTTCGATTTTTTCTTAATTTTTGATGTTTTGTCTTCATTAACTTGGATTGAATTTGAATTATCTGTGCTCGTAGATAGTATTCCAACTAACTCTGAAGGCATCTGAAAATAAAAAAAAAATGGATTTTTGTTATTCAAAATTGAATTTGTATCATAGACTATATAAATTCATTTACTTCAAAAACTGCATCATCCAGTTTTAGGATTACTTTATAGTAATTAATATCATATGGGGACATGTACTGAAACATTGCTTGTAGATGTTTTTTTTTTTAATTCTGACAATTCTGTGGTATTTTTAATAATTTGTAATTCAATAATATTTAAAGCCAGTGCAGATTTCTTGCTTCTTTCTACACGTCTAATAGTGTGCTTAATAAATTTACATTTGTCATATCCGAGTGAGTATTCAATCTCATATCAGCTTCTATTAAATTTCAGCATTTTAACCTGTGTGAATGGTAATTTCGTAAAATCATATGCCATTTTTCCATAAGCTCCGAAATCAATGAAGTCAGCTGTATACATTTGCATTATAATCAGTGTGTTTTTTCGATTAACAGTTTTTAATAGACGAATCAAACCCATAGGCGAAAAATACTCATTAACAGCCTAAATCAAGAGAAAATTATAATATAATCACATAGAAATTTAAAAAAGAATACCTTTTCTATGGTGCTATGAATGTGATCCACTTCTTGAATTACTCCATGTCCAGCAACAGAATATTTCATGCAAATTGAATTAATTTGTGGATTTTTTTGAATAAAATTAATAATAGCTGTTGCCATAATAGAGTTTTTGATCTGTGGTACGCATGAATCACTCCAAGTAAGCAGATCACAAATTTCACTATTTTCTTCGAAAACTCTAGTCAAAATTTTTATCAATGCAGAAGCTAAATCATTTCCACAATATGTTTTTTTTGTAGACATAAATAGGCAGTTAAGTTATAAATATTCAATTTTGATAAGTAAAAAATTGGTCCAATTTCTGCTCTTGGACAATTTAAGACATTCTGAAGATCAAAACTAAGTATTGGAATTTCACCAGTTTTATCATGAGCTTTGGTATCTCTCATTTCATTTTTTAACTGGATATGAAGCTGTTTGGCTGCAACCATTTGATCAGTCATAAGATCTTCTTGTTCTGCAATTTTATATTTTTGCACAAACCACATCTGTCCGATTTTGGACTTTGAAATCCAATATCAAATTTTGCGCAAAAAATATGTCTGTAAAAGCTTTCCTTAACTGGACTAGGATAACTGGTTTGATCTTTATATAGGTCATACATTTTTGAAATACTTAAATTTGGTTCTGAATTTATATGCTTCATAATATCATCAACTATTTCCTGAGATGTTTTTTTTTGAACTAGTTCGTCCCCGCATATCTATTTGTGATGTTCCAGTTTGCTTACACTTTTTTGGTGTACATTATAAACAGGTGTATGGGATAAAAGTTTTTGCATACCACCAATTTCAATATAATATGAAAAAGTGAAAGACCGAAGAGATTCCTTCTTTGTTGTTTTTCCACTAGTCAGATTACGTGAAGTTGTTTTTAAAATGTAATAGTGCTTACGCTGTGAATCTAAACTATAAAATGAATTAAAAATCTGTGCCCTATCTGCCTCAGATACTTTTTGGGCACACAAATATTGTTCAAGCAGTATTTTTTTGCTTGGTATTACTTTACCACGAGCACTTTTGTATTCTTCACCAGCTTGGCACTTTCGTTTCCCAATATTAATTTTCCAATTAGCAGGATTACGTAGACGTTTTCTTGATTTAACTTTTGGAGACAATATTATTTCTGCATTATCTGAATCCTCTGCTAAATTATTGTCAACATTATCAATTATCACTTCTTCAGAAATCAACACAGGATGGTTTAATATGCTTTCGTCACCATCACCAAGAACTTCTGTTAAATAAAATTCCAGGTCTATTTCTGGTTTAGTCATACTTTTATTTATTAAATAAAATTAGTTTTATATAAATATTATATTAAATAATATTTAAATATTTAATTAATCCATAATACAACTTACATGAAAATTGCACATCAGCACTTATTGAGAACTAAAAAAGAACTGTCAAATCACATTACTTGGACATTACGAAATTCTAACTGCGCGTTATATTTAACATATTATAGAATAACAAAGTGGTATATACGAATTAAAGGGTTACAGAATGCTATCTGCAAAAACTATATTTTTTCTCAGAATTATATAATATTATGTGGTAGATGCAGCTTTGTTTACTAAATGATAATTACAAAACGACTAGGAAAAAACGTTACTTACAACTAAAAATCTCCGACTATATACCAAACTAAAAGAGATAGATGAATTTGGAGAGTAAAAACAGAAAGAGCACACTGAAATTAATAGGAATGAATATATAACTCAAATACCCAAAAAATGTTAGTTAGAACTGTGTTATTCTAAGGTCGCGATATTCAGGTTGTGCCAGAAAAAAATCGTTCCATATGTTAAATTCCTACACTATTTGTTTAAAAATTAATAGATATAGTATAACACTTCAGTAATACTATTATTATATTTTTTAAACGATTCTTTTAGTTTATAAGCAATCGCACAAAATGTTTTGGAGTAGTAATAGATTTTTTGAATTTATTTCTTAAAAAATTTACAAATGCAAGACCAAACTTTGGGAAAAAGAGCAAAAAAATTTAAATAAGTTTGCAATGCCAGTATAATTTTTCTTATTCTTTCCGAATAAAATTAATTGGGAGAACATACTTACAATTTCACAGCGGCAATAAAAAAATATTCAGTAGTTCTTAAACTATTTTATGAATATGGTTAATAACTGGAGTAACACTAAAGTTTTTAAGACACTTACGGAGGAAAAATGTATAAAATTACTAGGAACTTGGTAAAACCAGTAAGAAAAAAGTATGAATTGGTAAATTATTTTACAGATATCATTAAAAAAAATTGTATATAGCATATTTAAAGTATCAAGGGACCTTAAAAAATTTTTATCTAAAAAAAAAAAAAATATATAATTTCTTTTATTAATCCTCGGACATTTTCTATTTAAATTTTCTATTTATGTATATTTTCTATGTTAATTGTATTAACATAGAAAAGTTTAAGTTTTTTGTTAATTTCGAAATACTACGGAGTGTAATCAAACAATTGTTTAAAATATACATAAGATAGCAATGAACGCATTACTGATTTTTCAATAGCATTTTAAGGGAAAGATTATATAGAAGCTTCGTGCCGTACTTTAAATTATTTATAAATTTTAAACTTTTTAATTAAAAAATTTATTTCTTTAAATAAAATTTTCAAATTAATTTTTACAATTTATATTTCACTGTTATGGGTTGGCAATTTGCATAGTAAGCGCGAGTGATTTATTTTTTTATATTTTAGTAAACTAAAATTGGGCGCCAAGTTCGATTACAAACTGCGACGGAACTTCACCAAACCTTTGATAACATAGTGTTACTCTTTCCTCCTTCGCAGCTGGGCTTAAAGCTCTAGGTTGGTCGTGAGCTTGAATAACACCAACACATTTTTTATATTACAAACATCATAAATATATAACCAAAAAAAAACACAATCAACTAATGACGACGAAGGATGTGCGTGTGTGTGAGATTGGCGTCCTTTAAAGGATTTATTCATTCATTATATCCTTGAATGAGGCTAATAAATTTAAAATTTTGCACATGAAGGGATATTATAAATAAATAATTATAAAAATTATAATAAATTTTAATTTATTTAATATACAATATTTTTATTTAAATAATTATAGAAACAAAAAAAAACTTTTTCTTTTATAAAGGTCATTTCAATGACATAATATTTAATGAAAAAAAATGTACTTTAAAAAAAAAAGTTTATAGCTGATTCATAATGTAACTTCAACGCAGCGTGATGCAACGCTGAAATGGAACTGCAACGGAAGTGAAAGTTTTCAATTCACAATACTTGTTGGATTTTCTGCGTTGATACATATTTGTCTATTTATTATTGCTGTCATTTTATATTTTTTGTGAGAAATAAAATAACAAACTTTTGTGAAAAATAAGTTAATAAATAAACATATAAATTATCTATTATATAAATTAAAAAGTTTGTGATAATACATTTTTAAGAAATTATTAAATTGTTTTAATTAAATTTTTGAATTTTAAAAAAATGTACGAGGAAATGATGGACTTATTGGTAGTTTTCTACAATATTTGACATGGTCTTTCAAAATGGGCAGATCATCAGTCCATGAAATTATAGAAGAAACGGGCGAAGTGATTTGGGACACACTTGCTAAATTTTATGTTACACAACCAAATAAAGAAGATTACAAAAATATTTGTAATGATTTTGAAAGAATGTGGAATTTACCAAATTGTGTGGGAGCATTAGATGGTAAACGCATAAGTATGCAGTGTCCACCAAAAAGTGGATCACAATACTACAATTACAAGAGTGATTTTAGTATTGTTCTGATGGCAGCATGTGATGCCCGTTATTGTTTTACGGCTGTGGACATTGGTGCTTATGGAAGCCAAAGCGATGGTGGTAAGTAGTTCAAAATTTACTCTACAAACAAAAATACAAAAATTTATGTCTTTATCTGCTCTCCTTCAATTGTCCTTGATTAATCTTTTTTGGTGTTGCGTCATCTCATCGTGATCAGGTGATGTTAATTTTCTTAGCTTTGCATAATTTATTTCATGCAAAGCTCGATGATATTATTTTGTACCAATTGTAAATATTTTATAGATTAGTAATTGTAATTATTTTATAGATTTCTTATTTTATACAATCACTAATCATACTGCCTATCCATAACTGACTGAAACTCATACATTCAAATCAAACTGAAAAGGGAAGTTCAGTCAGACTGAAACGGGAAGACTGATAAAAGCAGATAATATTTCCCTTCGCCTCCTATAATGTAGCACAGGCACTACGCGGACTGATGTTCTCGGCACCTGACTGCATTAATCATCCGCGCCTTTTTTAAATAAGGGAAATTTTATAGTTTTTACTATTTTGTAAATTTTAAATTATATGCTTATAATTTATATGCCAGTTGAAATTGAATAAAACGGTTTAAAGTACAAGTAAGTAGAATAAATTTAAATATTTAAATGGAGAATTTTATGGAAATTGATGAGGTAAGATTAAAAATTTATTAATAGTACTTAGATTTAAAATATAATATATATTTTTTTTTCAGCAGGGCCATGGTGGCCACTTAGAAAAAATTATAGAATTTATCAGAACTAAGCCACATTTATATAATATCCGGCATAAAAATTATAAAAATATGGACAAAAAACTTAAGGAATATGATGCCTTTGGTAAAACATTGTGTCCTCCTATGAAAGGTTAGTATTCATTTAATTTATTTATTATTAAATTTAAAATTAATTGAATTTAAATTCATAAAAAATGTAATATGTAACAATTCTTTTAGGCGATGAAATTTTAGCCAAAATTAAATATTTGAAGTGCCAAGTGTCCAAATGTAGGAGGAAAATGACGAGTAAGAATGGAGCTGAAGGTGTCCCAGACAAACGGCAATGGGTTTGGTACGATGCCTGCAAGTTTTTGATAGATGCAGTGGCGGGAAATGAAATCACAAGCTCATCAACATTTATATTCAGAGCGTCTCCAAATTTTTTGGGTGAAGGTCCAAGTTCTGGTTCATTAAATGAAGCTTTGACCGATTTGCTGGATTTACCATCAAAAACATCTGAATCAATCACGAGAGCACCGATAGCCATTAGTTTACCGCCAACACCGAGGAGTCATCGTGATATAATTGTATCTTCTTCTCCAAATGTACAAATATCTAGAAATTATATAACTCCGCCATTTTCGCCAATTACTTGACAACATACCACTCAACAAGTATACCGTCCTAGCACGAGCAGAAGCACCGCTTTAGTTGAAAGTATATCACCTCCAAAAACCCACAAAACAGCCAGATGAAATAAAAAACCAACTAATAGAAAATATGCTGAAATTAGTAAAACTGCGGCTGAAGGTCTAAGCAACGAGCAGTTATTATACTTACATAATTAACATAGCAGCTTCCTTTTAAATATTACAAAAGAAATTTATATATAAAAAAAAAACAGTAAAAATTAGATTAAATACATAAAATATTACGATGTATTTTCAAAATATTTATAAATTTATTTTAAAAACTTCTATGAGAATTTAAATAATTACAATATATGTATGTATCTTATAGTAGTTCCAGTTTGGTTTGGTCTTCCTCTGGCTCTTTCCATTGGCATAAAGCTGGTATTTGTTGGTACTGTTGATGATATTTCTGGGGTCTCATTATCCGCTGTTGCTCTTATGAAATTATATAACGTCACACTTGCCTTCACAATTTTTTCAGCATTCGCAGTATTAGCTATAATTTCTCCTCGAAATATCCGGAACATATTCGCCAGAATACCAAATGTTCGCTCAATCACATTTCTTGTAGAAGCCAGACGATTGTTGAAATTAGTTTTTTCATCTGATAAATTCCTACCACTATATGGACGTAATAGATGCTTAGAAATAGGAAAAGCTTCATCTGCAATGAGAAAAAAATTAATAGCGTGTTAGAGTTTGGAAGATTTTTTTCTGTAGGCCAATCAACTTCATTTGTTGTTATGGCACGTCCTAGAGGTGCATATGACCAAATGTTGCCATCTGATTCGGAACCATATCCGCCAATATCTACATATATAAAATTGGCGGAGGCATCACATGCGGCCATAAGCATAATACTATGGTAGCCTTTATAATTATAATAAAGGCCACCACTGTTGTTTGGCTTTTGTATTTTTATATGTTTGCCATCCACTGCACCGCAGCAATGAGGAAGTTTGTGTATTGTTTCAAACCACCTTATTTAAATCTCCAGGCCATTGAATATATATTGGCTGCAGAACTTCTTGGCACGTTTCAGGAACAATAACTTGAGCAGTAGAGTGTCCAATTAAATATTCTAATGCGATGCTCTCATAATCAATTCCCGTTGCCAAAACTCTTAATGTTACGAGAAGTCTTATTTCAGGAATAATGGCAGCTCTAAATAAATCACATTTTTTAATTTTTGGTTCTATCATAGTCAGCAAAAACTTAAACTGCCTTTGCGACATTCTGGTATATAAATGAAATTTTTCATCTAAAAAAAACAAACGGTTAAATAGTATCTATGCAATAATTAAATTATAAAAAAATTAACTTACCAAATTTTTTTAATTTCCGCAACAATATTTGCATAAAATCCTTTCGGGACTCTAAGCTGATTTATTGGATGAACTTGCCACCTACGACGCCTTCCAGAAATTATGGGTGATTCATCAACTTCAAGAGCATTCTCCAGCACCTCTTTTTGTCCCAATGCTTTTTGTGTAACCACTGACACCTTCATAATAATATTGTGTTCTTCAGCAAATCTCTCCAGATCTGTCGGAATTCGATTTACATATTGTTTGTAATAACCAAACAATATTCTATTGCCCATTTCTATAATGGCGTTACATAAACAATACCATTTGCAGCGTCAGCTCCAAAATTTGTGCGAGTTCGGATTTCATCTTGAAATTTTGTAGTTTCGCCTACGACATTAAATTCCATCCAATTTTCACTTTCATCAAAGTTTTTATCAATTAAATAATAATAAATATCACAAATATGTCTTTTGTACGCATTAACACTTTCTTCAGGCAACATTTTAATATAATTTATACACAAAACTAATATTACAAATATAGCTTAGTACGCTAGTGAAATGAAGTGAAATTTTAACGCGATCTCCAAAGCTCTCCAAAGTCTCCGGTGAAATAGTCGTGAAAAAGTTGTGAAAAATAGACAGGTTAATTTGAGATTCTAATATTTTGATAATTCAAATGTTTGCTTATGTTTATAATTTTTTTTTAAATTAAATTTGATTTAAAAATCAAATTTGAGCAAATTTAAAAATCAAATTTAAATTATTGAAAAAAAAAACGTAAATGTCACAATTTCATCGTAAAATAATGTTCAAAACATTATTTCACGATGAAAAATAATTGGAGACTTTTGCGCGCTATCTGTTGGTTGTTAAAAAAACTAGGTTTTTTCACAACTATTTCACGATGAACTGCGTACCACTTCAGCGAAATCAGAAGTGAAATTTTTCATTTCTGATTTCACGATGTTAAAAATTTATATGAAAATTTCATTTCATTTGACTAGCGTACTAAGCTTATAATAATAATAAAAATCTTTTTGAAATTAAAAATTTCTAAACAAATAAAAAATCAAATTTTAAATTTGTAAACAAATGTGACATTTCAACCATGGGAAATTTATATCAACCGTGGAAATTGTATGCGTACACGAAATACACTACTACTAAAGAAAAATAATAATTCAAGCTTCAATTAATATCGGAGACTGATTTCCAGACTGATTTTTTCAGTCTAGACTGATAGGCAGATAATGTTTATTTTATAAATTTAATTAAATTTTTCGGTGTGATTTTTTTAATATTTATTTTTATTTTTAAATTTAAGTTCATATTTAACTTTTAATAGTTTATAATAGTACATAAAATATGTACACTTTTATTTAAACATATTCCGGATACAATTTAGTTTCTTTATTTATTTTTAAATTTTATTGTACCGGTACTATCTTAACATTTTTGTATTCATTTTTAATTACTAAAATGTTATACTAACTAAAACTATTTTATTTACAAAAAAAAAAAAAATGAACTTCTTATTTTTATTTTTATATATACATTTTTGTTCTTACTAAAATTCAACTCTGCTCTATCAAAGTCTATCTCTAACTCCTCGATCATCCTACATCATACCACCTTTGACCTTTTTTCATCCTTCAAATTTCCTACTTTTCTATTTCTAACATTTCCTTCAGTCTTACCTATTTTGATTTTCACCCACACCCAAAATTCATAATTAATAAATATACATAACATTAAACTACATAACCTACACGCTACATTTTACAGAATGTTAACTTTAAATAACATATACAGAACAATAACAGCCTTTCTTTTTACCGGAATAATTAATTTTGTAAAAATTTACAAAACTAAAATTCTTTTATTCCAGTATTTTTCTCAAAAACATTGTTCTGACCATATGGTTTACAAAACGTCGTTATTAGTTTATTCACGCGGTCAATAAATAGCATATTATAAATATATTAATTTTTGTAATTAATAATTATAAATATAAATAATTTTAATGATTAAATAGATAATATTATTAAATATTAAATTTATGGGTGAATTATTGAAATTTATAAAAAATTAAGTTTAGTGAAAATAAAAATGTGATTTTTGTGTTGTGATATATATATAAATAAACCATTGAAGAATTAACAAAAATCAGTGGCAGCCCCCATTATTATTTAATAAATGATGGAGTAATACCGAAGTGTATGGTGATAAATAACATAACAACAATAGAAATAATAAGGATTACGCTAGGATAAAATAAAGATTACGCAACAGGAAGAATCAACAAATTTTCATGATGCAATTAAGTGAATTTTGTGTTGGATATGGTATATGAACTGGTTGCAAAACATCCCAAAGCGCCTCAAATTTTTCTTTAACACTGTAACCAACTGTTTTTCTACTCATCCTGAATGAAAACCCAAGAGAAGTAAAAGATTCTCCAGTTGCTAAATACCTACAATAAAAGACCATTGAATTAGTTTTATACTTAATTCATATTGATATCTTTGTTTAAGTGTATATTCGTATTTAGTACGGTCTAACAAGATATTTACTCCGTCGTTATGTCTTTTAATCGAGTTCGAAATTAAATTAATTTTATTTCATGATAATTTAAAAAAAAAATATTTGTATTTATACTTTCTTGGGTACTACCAAAATCTAAAGAAAAAGTGGAAATATCTTCAAGATCAATTTAGGACCGAATTAAGAAAAATTCCAGTTTCAAAATCGGGGGATGTCGGCATTTCAGAGTCTGAAAAAAAATCGTATTCTAATTGGCCGTTCTTTAAATCTTTATGTTTTCTCAAAGCGCAAATCAAATGGCGTAAAATGAGTGGTAATTTGAAACCAAAAGAAGGTCCGTAATATCCAGGACAATAAAGAAAATTTAAATGGGCGTTAATATGGAAGAAAACTTTATAGTTTTGAAAAAAAGATTTTTATATCTATATTTTGTTTTTGTATTTTTGTTGTATGAAGGTATAATTTATTTATATTGAGAATGCTTAAAAAATAATGATAAAATATCTTTAAAAAGTGAGTAAAAATATTTCATTCATTTTGAAATAAGGGCTGTGTGTTATGATAAAAATATGTATGAATGGAAGGTTTCACAACATATGTTATATTACATACATTAATGGATGAATATGGTATGTTTGAGACTGTGTCTTATTTATATGTTGTTGGTATTGAATGAAGTTTAATGCAATGGGATTTTAGTTATGGGTTTTGGTAAAGTATGTGTATATATTTTATATATTTACCTGTGTTTATTGTGGATGTTTTATATTTTGGTTTTAATTTTAATTATTCAGAGTATTGTTAACTATGTATTAATCTAACATTCATGACAATGTTTTCTATTTCTATTTTTATAGCTTCACTATTTTTAATGTTATATCTTATGTCTTTTAATATTGTTAATTTGTTGCTAATATATCTAGCTAATCTATGTCCAATAGTACCTATGGTTGAGACTACTGGTCTCATTGGTTTATCATCCTTATGGTGTTTAATGGTTCCATAGATTCTACCAAGATTAAAGTTTTTGTGATTATTAGGCCAATTGGTTTTGTTAATTATTTGCTTTAGTGTTGTTGGTATATTTTCATTATCTTTAATTAAACTGTTTAATCGATATTCAAAACTTTTCCTTATTGCATTTTTAATTCTAGATTCAGAAGGTAATAGTTTGTATGTTTTGTCTTCTATTCCTTTATTAATCATATTATCCATTTTTTGCCAGTAATAATCTGTTTTGATAAGGCATGTGGATTTACCTTTATCAGTATCTAATATGATAATTTCTTTATTGTGTTCTTTGATGAACTTGGAAGTGATATCGGCATAATGGTTAATTTTGATATTGATGTTGTTTTTGGGATTCGTCCCTTTAAATTGATTGATATGGTTCCTTATGTTTCTTTTATTATTCATAAATATGTTAGTTTGCTCATTCATAGTGTAGTCCAAAATATTTTCAAGAGTTTCGATGGTCATATGTCTTGGAAAGTTTTTATTAATATTTGGCACGGCGTATTTTGGGCCATATGAAAGGATTGTGGATACTTCTTTGGGTATTTTTAAATCCGTCATATTAATGAAACCTTTGAATATTTCTTGTATTTTATCATTATGGTTATTAATTTTATTTTTATTCTTGATCTTTTTGATCATTTTGTTGATATTGTAATTTTCCTTTGTTGTTTTTAATTTTGGTTGTATTATACATTTATGTATCGTTAGGCGGTCTTGGTTGCACGGAATACTTTCATCACTGTAACTAGATGTTGGTGTATCTTGATTATGTGTGTGGATATTAATGATTTTGTTGTTTTCATTTTGATCATTGTCTTTGTTTATATTGTTTGTTATTATCTCTTCATTTTGTGATGTATCACTAAAACTGAAATCGAAGGTTTGTCCTTCTTGTATATTTATGTTTTCATTATTTTCAAAATCTGTTATTTCGTTGTTTTCGATATCTGTATTGTTATTTTCACCAATGTTATTTAGCCATTCTTGGATAATTTGTTGAGTGTTATGAACTTCTATTGTTTTTGTTGTTGTTGTGTTAGATATTATGGATGTGTTAGCAGTTTTATATTGATTTTTGTTATTATTTATATTTATGTTTGTTGTTTGTTGTGTTTTTCTGTTGTTTATAGGTCTAATCATGGTTGTTAAACATATTGTTTCATCACTATCATGTGTACTAGTTAATGATATGACACTTATTGATGATGATGAGATGGTTATGTTGTGTATATCTGTTGCAGCTTTAGATGTTGTAGGTATTTGTATGTTGATCGGTTTAGTTGTTGATTTTATTGTGTTATTGTTGTTAATTTGCTCATGTCGTGATGCTATATTTGTTTCTGAAATGGTTTCTTTATTTATGTTTATAGTTTTCTTTATTTTTATTGGTTGTGTTGTTGTGTTGTTTTTGTTGATTTTGTTAATTTCATTATTGATGTTTTTGGATACTACTTTCATTATTTTTATTTTGCTGTTTAGTATGTTCAGCTGTAGTTTATATATTGTTGTTTTAATTTCATTATTGTGTTCATATTCTTTGTATATTTTTTGTAGATTTTTTGTAATCCTTTTCGTGTTGGTGTCTATTATACCTTTTGAATGTAGTTTGTTTAATCTTCTAATTTTGTTGTTGATCTTCAGCATCTATTGGTGATAATATTATGTAGTTTATTATTATTATATTTGATGTGGATCATGCATTTTATGTATTTCATATGGTGTTATTTATTTGTGATGTTAGTGTGTTATGTTTTGAAGAATTGTTTAAAAATATTATTATTATTCTTTTGTGTTGTTAATGAAGTGTTTGATGTTGTTCATGCAAAAATTTTTGGTTGTATTGTATTATTTGTTTAATTTGTTATATATATTGTTGTTGTGATATGTTGTTGATGTAGTAGCTTTATATCCTTTTGTTGTTAAATAGTGTATATATTTTTCATATTACATTTTCAAATAGATTGGTCAATATAAGTTCCATATTTTGTCTAGGATTTTTAGTTATTTTTATATCCCTTTTTGAGCCTTAGCATTTGTCAACCGATCTATCAACCGGCAGGATGGTATGAGTAACATATTTTATTTAGTTTTTACCTAGATGGATATATCTTATACTTTCCGTTCATTTTGTCATGTAATATGATATATATATATGTTTTTCAAGTTCATGTGTTGATCTTCTTGGTTGTGTTGTTGTATATAATGTTTTGTGCTTTGTAATTTTTTGTTCTATGATTTGTCATTTATGAAAAAAATTAATTATGTGAAAATTCAGTTTTGAAAATTTAGATTAGATGTTTTGTGTGAGAAATAGTTTTGATTTATTCAATTTGTGGAGATTATGTAAATATACTAATTTTGATGTTTTGGTGGAGTTGTTAAAGAGTTTGTGATGTTAATGTTTTGGGTTACCTAACATTACTATTGTGGTATATAGATGTGTAGGAGATTATATGTAGTGGATGTTCTTGTAATACTGGATAATTATATATTGTTATTCATGTCATTCATGGTGGAGAAGAAAAATTGGTTTAATAGATGCATTTAATTGCATTAAATGAAAAAATTCATTTTATTAGTGGTGTTTTAGTGAAAATATTTTTAATTTTGATTAAAATAAAAAATGAAAAAATAATTTTTAAAAAATAAATTTTATTATTTGAAAAAATCTTTTTGAAAATTTTTTTTTGTAGTTTTGAAGATTAAATTTGATAAAAATATTTTTTTAAAAAATTTTAAACTTTTGTAATAAATATTAAAAAAATAAATGATTTTAATTTAATTATTTTGAAGGAGTTATTGAGTTTGAGGATTATTTTTATTGAAAAATTACAATATTTAATTTGAAGAAGTTATTGAGTTTAAATATTAATTTTAATTTTAATAAAAAAAAATTTTCAATAAAAATTTTATTGAATATTTTCATAAAAGATTTTGTGTAATTAAAATTTGAGAATTCTTTTTGTGAAAAGGTATTTAAGGGGGATAATTCTTTAAAGATTTTTCATATACAAAAATCATTTTTATTTAAAAATTTTTTTAATGAGGTGGTTATTTGTAATTAGTTTTAAAGATTTTTTTAGAAAAACTTTTTTGTATGGTGATGATTATGATCGCCACGTTACGGTGAATGGAAATCGCTATCGCACCATGATAACTGATTATTTTAGGCAAGAATTGAACGGAATAGACCTGGACGATATGTGGTTTCAACAGGACGGTGCCACTAGCCACACAGCAAACGCTACAATCGATTTATTGAAAAGCATATTCGGTGAACGAGTTATTTCAAGAAATGGACCAGTCAATTGGCCGCCTCGATCATGCGATTTAACGCCTTTAGACTATTTTCTTTGGGGCTATGTGAAGTCTTTTGTCTATACCAATAAGCCGGCGACGTTACAAGAGCTAAGAGCAAATATCGAACACGAAATTGCTGCGATTCCGGTCAATTTGTGTGAAAGAGTGGTGCAAAATTGGGTTCAACGATTGGATTTTTGCAAACGTGCCCGTGGTGGTCATGCGAATGAAATTGAATTTCATACATAATTGCCACTAAATATACTTGAACACATAATAAAAATTGTTTGGATATCTTAATCCATTTTTGTTTTATTTAAAAAAAAGTTCGAGCGTCCCTATTGAAAAACCCTTAACATTGGGTAAGAACAATAGATATTTTATAATTTTTGTTATTATTTGAAAGCACCATTATGTAAATTTTTATCATTTCACTAAACAATTTAGAAAAATATAATATGGATGAGAACGATGAAATATTTTTTGGTTTACTTTTACTTGGTACGGCGTATTTAAAACTTAAAAAAATTAAGAAAAATAAAAATAAGAGACGCAGATGGGTTAGAAAAGTTAATATAACCCGAAATATAAACGGATATTTTAATGCATGTTTTATTGAACTAAAAAATAAGAATCCTGAAGATTTTTTCAGACACACCAGAATGTCATTGAGTTTATATGAAGTGTTATTAAATTTGCTTACACCATATTTAACAAAATGTTTTATCAGGGAGTCTATAAGTGCAGAATGTAGACTTGTACTTACTTTAACGTAAGAATTTAAATTGTGGTTATTAATTAAAATAATAGTGTGATGAAATTGCAGTTCCCGGGCAACCACGCTTTAAAGACGACTTTAAAGCATGACAAATATTTCCGTAAAGCTATATATAAAGATCACGGTTTTGATAAAAATCGACACCGAATTTGGAACGATAGTTGATAGTAAACGGTGGCTATACAGCAATTGTCCAGGTTAAGATAACGATATATCTCATCACTTATGTAAAATACTGTATCTGTAGTTGACGTTTTTTTTACATATTTTTATATGCAGTACACTATAAATGTACTGGAAGTTTTCTGTAAAAATTTTTAATTAAACTTCGGTAATAAACGATTAAGCTATTTACACAGATATCGATAAGTCTGTTTAAGTTCACTTCGTTATAATTTTTTTTTTAAATAATACAGAAAGAAGATATAAACTTTTATTAACTTACACATTATTTTTTATTTATATGTAATTTTTTAATAAATTTATTTTTAATTTCATATATAAGGTTATTTTATTAATTATATTTTCAAATAAGTATATTATATTATATTCAATAATTTTTAAAATTTACCAGAGTACATCCAATAATTAACTTATCAGATAAACCATCAATATCAAATTCTTCAGAAATATTTTCTGATTCATCATCATCAATTTCGATGTAATTTTTTTATATGTAATTTTTTAATAAATTTATTTTTAATTTCATATATAAGGTTATTTTATTAATTATATTTTCAAATAAGTATATTATATTATATTCAATAATTTTTAAAATTTACCAGAGTACATCCAATAATTAACTTATCAGATAAACCATCAATATCAAATTCTTCAGAAATATTTTCTGATTCATCATCATCAATATCGATGTCAGATATAGAATCAGAAACTTCATTCGTTGATGAAATATTACATAATATAAATATGGAAAACAATATATTTTCTTCAACTGCAAATCGAAAATCTAAAGTAAGTAATTTTTTAAAAAAAATAAAAACCATTTTATGCGTATGTATATAATATTATTTCGTTCATATTTTAATTTAAGACGATATTTACAAATCAATTGAAGATCAAATTAGCTGAGTGGGCAGTAACAAGTAACATAGCACTGGTTGATATTTCAAAATTATTAAAAAAATTAGTGGAAGATGGTAATATTAAATGTTTACCTAAAGATGTTAGAATATTGCTAGAAACACCACGTAATGCTTACTCCATTCGGAAACTTGATAATGGATTTTATGTTCATTTAGGGGTAAAGAAGTTTTTGGAGCGATTTTTACAGCACAACAATATAACAACTGATACAATTTGGCTGTCTTTTAGTGTGGATAAAACCCCACATGGAGGTTATTCTGCTTGCACTAAAAGTGAAACAAGAAGCACTTACATTATTAATAATTCTATTGTATACCCTGAAATTAATGCTCCTTTAAGAACAAATGAATCATTTCGTCAACGAATTTCTTCCAAAAATGATGATAACCATCATACTTTAAATGAACATACTATATTGGAAAAGTTACCAATTGATATGATTAAGGACTTCCCTTTAGATAAAATGCATTTGGTAAATGAAGGTGTTGTTAAAAAGATATTAATTTTATTAACTTCAAAAGTTAATAAACAAAAATTACCTTAAAAAAAAGTATGATTATCAACAATCGCTTGAAAAACTGTGCTAGTTACATGCCAATAGAATTTCAACGAAAACCTAGAAGTTTAAAATATGTATTAAAAATTAAAGCAACAGAATATAGGTAAATTAAGTTTTCTATATATAATACAACATATATCGTATTTTGATTTTTTTAATTATTTTAGAGATTTTTATTGTATACTGGCCGTTCAGCTTTAAAAGACGTAAATTTTTCCAAAAATATATGGTATTCATAACGTAACGTCCATGGATTAATTCATATCGCTTCAGATGCAAAACGACATGGACCATGTGACAGTTATAGTTGTTATGCTTTCGAAGCTAGTATTAACTCATTCAAATGCCTTGTACGGTATACCGTACATCGAATCTAAAAGCATGTAAATTCTAATATAAGCAGAAATAAATATTCATGGCATAATTTTAGGCGTTATTACAATGATTATTATCAGAATTAATTAAAAATATTGAAAATGAAACCAATCAAATGCAAGTGAATCCAGATGACCAATTTCAAAGAGTTCAAAATAATTTTACGTGGACAAAAAAAGAAAATATTCAGTGGCGTCGAAGAGCATTTGAACGACCACAAATAAGTTTTGAAGCATGCAACGATAGTCGACATGAAAAGGAGCTACCTAATCCATTAGATTATTTCCTCCGATACATACCTAGTGAACTATTTGAAGAAATTGCTCAATTTACAAACTTATACGCAACGCAAAAAGATGTTGCTACCTGGAAACAAACAAATAGTGACGAAATAAAAACATTGTTTGGATTACACATTGCAATGGGAAATTTGAAATTTCCGCGTGTAAAAATGTATTGGGAAAATGGAATTCGAATTGGATTATTTTTAGACAACATGTCCAGCAAACGTTTTTTCCAATTGAGAACAAATATTCACTTTGTAAATGTGCTTGAAATACCACTAGATAACAAAGATAAATTTGTCAGAGTTCGGCCATTGATGAATGCTGTTCGAAGACAATGTTTGTCGCACAAGGTAGAGGAATTTTTATCCATAGATGAACAAATGATTCCATACAGAGGCAAATTGAATATAAAGCAGTATGTAATTTTGATTGGTTTTATTTTTATTATTATTTTATTTATGTTATTTTTGCAGGTATGTAAAAGGAAAACCATGTCCATGGGGAGTGAAAAATTTCTTACTTTGCGGAAAAACTGGTTTAGCTTACGATTTTATTTGCTACCAGGGAAAAACTACAAATTTAAATCCTGAACATTTAAGAGATTTTGGCTTGGGAGCTTCTGTAGTCCTTCATCTTGTACAACGAATAGTAACAAAAGGACACAAATTATTTTTTGATAATTATTTTTCCACTTATCCTCTATTTGAGATATTACTTGATAAAGGAATTTATGCTGCAGGAACCATACGAATTGATAGATTTGCTACGCCAGCTGTGATGCAAGATATTGCGTTGAAAAAAAAGCCCGTGGATTTTCAGATGAAGCAGTTAGCAGAGATGATAAAATAGTTTGTGTCAAGTGGTTTGACAATAAGCCAGTTACTCTGTGCTCAAATTTTGTTGGCATAGGACAAGAAGATGTAGTGAGCCGTTGGGACAAAAAATCCAATAAATATATTGAAATAAAACGTCCAGAAATAGTTAAATACTACAACGAGAGCATGGGAGGTGTAGATCTTTGTGATCAGATGATCAGTTATTATAGGATATTCATCAGATCCAAGAAATGGACTTTACGAATGGTAAGCCATTTTATAGATTTTGCACTTGTGCAAAGTTGGATTGAGTACAAAAATGATTGTAAAACTGAACAAATAACAAAAAAAGAAGTCATGGATTTGTTAGAATTTCGTATAAGAGTAGCAGAATTGCTGGTATATTTTAAAAAACCGGTTAATAATAAAGGAGGAAGACCGAGTAGCTCCGTATCTATTCAGTACCCAAAACCATCAAAAAAACCAAATACTGAAATAAGGCCTATAAAACCCATAAGAACTGACCAAACTGACCATTTTCCAATTCATGACAAAAAAAAAAGAGTCAACTAGATGTAAATACAAAGATTGTAAGTTCAGGTCGAATTGGTGTTGTGAAAAATGTAAAGTTCATCTTTGTACAGAAATTGTTTTTATGATTTTCACCATAATTAAATTATATAATTATTTTTTTTTATGACGTCATAAATTACTAATACAATATGTTTTATTATATGGATTATTTTTTGTTATATGAATTATTTTTATGTTATATTTTTCGAAAATAAATTGTTAGTTTAACGATTTTTTTTCTTTTTTTATTGCACTTGATAGAAAATGTACGGTATACCGTACATAAAAAAAAACATAGTATAATTAATTTTTTTAGGATTTTTTTTTTTTAATTTTGTTGTTTTAATATTAATATGCATAATTTCGCAAAAAAAAAAAATTTTGGATCACGCATTTTAATTGGCACCTGCATGGGTTAAGAAATTTAAAAACTGACACACACTCAAATATGCCACTGCAACAAATTTTTAATAGAATAAGTGAAAATATAAAATTTCAAACTTCTATAATAGCAATGAACAATGTAAAAAAAATTATTTATCACGCCCATATGAGGATGGCTCCAAATATTTTAAAGTCGAGTTTCCCTTATTATTAATTCGAGCAGAGCGATAATTGTATTATGTTGAAAAACAAAACCATATTACGAGTGCATTATTTTAAAAAGGATAATTATGAAAATGCGAAATATGTTTTTGGTCAGATTTTGTTCAATGTAAACCCTTTGATCCGGGAGAATTGTATGTTATTATTTCATTTAATGACAAAACATTGCTTGGATGATGTCTCATGTAAAATGTGCTACATGCCATATGACTTAGACGATGCACAATATTTTGTTTGTCCAATCAATCATACATTAAGAGAATAAAACAGAAAAATTAATTTAAATTTTTTTATTGTCAAAAAGTATAAATTCAAGAGTTCAAAATAATTAATTAAATATATTATACATATATATTAGTTGTAACTATTACACATTTATAAAAAAAATTCTTTGTTTTTTAAAGTATGTACTTCTTTAGAATTTGCAATTTAATTCTGGTTCACTCATTTTATTTACATAGAATTAAACTAATGAAACCCTAAATACTTCTTTAATCAGGTTTTCTGGTTAAAGAAGTATTTATGGTTTGTTTAGTTCACTATTTTCATTTACACCAGATATTATTATTAAAGAAGTATTTATGGTTTTTTTTTTTTTTGTATTATTTGCTAATTTACGTTCAATTGAACGTTTTCTGTCGTAATAATGTTGTAACTGGTATATCAACTCGGCTTCAGCTTTAAGCATCTTTTCACTAGATTCCCCCAATAAAATTAGTTCTGGCATAAACTCACATATAGTTTCTGCAATCAAAAAAGAATGGATTAAAGTTAAAATAAATCATAAAAAAATTTATATTTTTTGTGTGTGAAAAAGTAAGAATTATTATAGTAACTGTACTATTATAAATATTGTTTTCTTTATAATAACTTTAGAATAGATACTCACCTACTATTATATTTGTAGACAGAAGAGTTTTTATTCCTTGCTTGCCTTTGACACCTGTATAATTGATTTGCTCCTGCAATTTAAAGCTATAAACTTTTCCAATAATTAATTTGGTGACGGATCTCAAGCCCTTTGCTGTCAATTGGCTCAACAAATAATGTTTCTGAAAAAAAAATTTTTTTTAAACAAATATTGTTTCTGAAAGAAATTATTTATATAAACAATATAATTACAAAATCTGAACCTAAATTTGAATAATATTCATCATTTGATATATACTTATCAAATTGCAATAAATCTGATGTACTTTGCAGAGGAAGTAATTCAGAAGATTTATATTTTTTATTATTTAACGGCGTATTATTATATTCTACACCTACTGATTCTTGTTTTAGTGCTTCAACTGTTTTTTGTAATGTTTCAACCGATTGTTGCAATTTATCTAACTTTGCAGTTAAATCTGTATATACATCTGATGGCGTAAGTATATATGATAAATTATTTTCTTTATTAATATGTACTTGTTCAGAAATGAACATTTGTTTTTAAATATTCTACAAAAAATATTATACCGATCACAACACTCATCGTAAACCACTTGACTTTTTTACAACCGCTTTACAATAAGACATACAATATTCTTTAAACATATACTTAAATATAATGTAGCTCTTTAATTGTAATAAATTGCTAATTACACTATATAATTCTAATTATTATTTGGTATAGGTGCTTCCCGCCAAAATTGTTGCTTACAATTTTAATGCAATTGTAATAAATCTCTCTTTAGCAGATTTATATACTCTAATTAATTTCTTACAAAAATTAATTAAATACTTTCGATTGAGTTCCCCAGTAAAGCGGTTGTAAAAAAGGTCAAGTGTCGTGGTTAAAAATTATTATTAAAAAATTTAAATTGTTTTGCCTTAAAATTAAAATTAAAATTAAAATTAATAAACATATAGATTAAAATAACGTAAATTTATAATAGTTAGTTATATTAAAATTTTGAAATAAAGTTAAAATTAAAATGTTATTAGATTAAGATAAAAGTACAGTCACGTCAAGTGGTAACAATTTATATATTTTAACAAATCCTAATTAAAACTAAATAACTTTGTAAAATTAAAACTAAATATAAATAATAAATAAATTAACGTATAATTAATTGCTAATAAGTTAAATAAATTAAAACATATACAGTCCACAAAAACATTACATAAAATTCAATAAATTACAACAAATATTACAATAAACCTGAAAATAAATATATATGTGTATTAAAGTTTAAAAGTTTGGTTTTTTTTTTATTTCATATTTACAAATAATTATTTTTATGTTCGTAATACATTACGAAACAGTTTGGTCCAAATTCGAACCGGATCGGTGAAAAAAATGACGGAAAAACATAAAATCATTCTTAAAAAATATTAATTTATTGAAAAATCTAATTATAAAGTTCTTATTAAAAGTAAATTTATTCAGAAAAAATATAAATGTCATACAGTGCAAAGTTTATACAGAGTAAAAAGTTAATTGTGTTGACCAAATGTTAAACATCTGAAAAAACAAAAGGCAAAAATAGTGTATAAAAATTGCATAGTAACAGGTCAAAATTTATCATACGATTATCGGTAAAAAATCGTCAAGTAATATAAACCTTTTAAACGTATAAAATAATACAATTTTTTATAAACTTTTATAAAAACATTGTGCTGTAAAAAGAAATCATCTTAGAGAATCAACATTAGTTACACGTCGTGGGATTGCGGTAAATTTATCGATAATAATATTCAATGATATTTATTAAATAATTATTCAGAATTATATTATATTAAATTATATTTTTTATATACCTATTTCATATTTATATATATCAATGGTTAAAGTTAAATAACACATACAAATATGTCATCAACGATATACAAAAAAAATATCGTTTAATAAAAATTTTGTCATACAAATATATAAAAATAAATTATCGTAATATTATTATACCAAAATATTAATTAATCCTTGTGTTAAAGTTGGTACACTAATACACCAAAAAATAATTAAAGCTACACTGCTAAAAATCTTTTATAAATATATTCAACGCAAATTCTAATATATAAAAATATATTTTTTTGTATTTGGTTGAATATAATATATACATATAGACAAAATAAAAAATTTCTTACACGGAGAGAAAAAGGTTTGGCTGATATATATTCAATATTACATCGGTCAATATTTATTACCATAGATATACCATAGTTGGTATTCCAGTTATAATAAATAAAATTTAGATTACACTGAACAAAATTCTTTGGTAAAAATTCAATATTTTTCGTCAATATTACCTACATATGTTGTTTGATATTCCAGTGTGATTTGCTTAAATACACTGTGAAAAATATATTTGGTAGATATTATTTATAGTTCGTTATTTATGGTATTTTTACGATACATCTGAAACAATTCTAAATTCTTCAACAACATTGTATACATTCACACTGAAAGAAAGAAAGGTTTTATTTTATACAAAATATTTCACGAATTAAATATTTTGAATTGAGTATAATTAAATATAGTATTAGATAATAATTTAAATATCTAATAAATACCGACACAACAATAATAATTATTTTGAAACTCGTTGTAATTCTCATTCAATTTTGCTAGCAATGGAACGCCTTACCGTACAACGTGGCCGTGTTAAGGGTACCTTAACACGCATAATGACTTTTGCTACTGCGTTACCAGCAAATATTACTATAACAGCTATTGATCAGAAGCGTGCAAAATTATTAGAATTATGGGAAAAGTTTCATCAACTCGAAGATAAAATGATCGAAGAGGCCGAAGATCCGACTACACTTTCCGACCTTGAGTTAACCGAGTTCCAAGATAATTATTATACGGTAATGGAAATTTTAGAACAGAAACTTCAAGAAATTTCTCAACCCGACTTCTATTGCCGAAGCAACCTTTAACACAACCGCTAGTATTCGTACCGAAACACAGCTGCCTAAAATTCAAATTAAACCCTTTGGGGGTGATTATACTGAATGGGACACGTTTCGTGATCTGTATGAAAGTACAGTTCATAATAATCAAAATCTATCGTTGTGTCAAAAATTTTATTATTTGAAAAGTTTTCTAATAAACGAAGCAGCTAATTTATTGACACATATATCGGTGACGGATACGAATTATACTGAGGCATGGGAAAAATTAAATAACAGATATGACAAAAAGGGTCATATAGCGAATGCACTTGTCAAGAAATTCATAAATTTGTCAAGCGGTTCACAATCCAATTACGAAAGTCTACGAAAATTTGTCGATACCGCTGATGAAATCCTACGTGGTTTAAGGGCATTAGGCCCAGACGCCGAAACCCGGGATATTTGGTTAATTTACATTATTATGAACAAGCTTGACGGTGACACACAAACTGCATGGTCTAAATCAATCACCGACGTACAATTTCCGTCGCTGACTCAATTAATTTCATTTCTAGAAAAACGTTGTGATATGTTAGCTCCTAGATATTCAACTGAAAGGGTTCGAAGGCCGAATTCCACTCCAATTAGACAGTCAACATCGAAATTTACGAGCTTTCATACAACTGTCACAACATGTCTCAAATGTAATGCCACTCATGAATTATACCAGTGTTCGCACTTTACCGCGATGTCGCCACAGCTGCGGCGCACATTTGTTACTTCACATACTTTGTGCTTCAATTGCTTGCGAGCAGGTCATCGATCTACAAATTGTAGCTCAAACAATTCTTGTAGAAAGTGCCATAGTCGGCACCATACGTTACTGCATACTGGCACAACTTATCCACGTACACCAGGTACGCCTCGCTCAAACGGAACGCCACGCACATCACATGTACGCCCAGATGGGCCCGTGGAGATAGCATCTCCTATGCAATCGAATCACTCGCTTATTAGTTCTGATACTTCAATCGTAAGTGCTCATTCCGTTCATTCAACCAATTCACCACAACTTAAAGTATATTTACCTACTGCGGTAGTATATACACAAGACCAATTTGGCGCAACCCATTCTATTCGAATTCTACTCGACACAGGCTCACAATGCTCATTTATCACTGAGGCTTGCGTCCAAAGATTAGGTCTTTCTCGCTCACATGCAAAACTTGCCGTATCAGGGTTGTCATCAACAGGAGCTGGTACCACGCGTGGTACAGTTTCGCTTATACTGAAGTCACGATTCAGTGAAAAATCAATTAACTTAATTGCTTACGTTATGCCACATTTGACTAGTTTGTTGCCAAACTTTATCGGAACCAGCAGTCATTACAATCAAGAGCCAATGATAAAACTCGCCGATCCTGACTACGCGCAACCAGGCCCAATTGACATGATAATTGGTGCTGATAAAACATTTTTGATTTTCGAGAATCAAATTCTGAAGGGCACTCCAGGCGCGCCCAGTGCACTGCTCACCATGTTTGGGTGGGTAATTGCTGGTGAAACGGCTTCTCAGACAGTTACCCGAGAAAATTGCTCTGCGTACATTACGCTCCACACCACACTTAATTCCGATTTTGACTTGAAACAGTTTTGGGAACTAGAAGAAGTCACACCACAGTCTCTTTTGTCAAACGACGAACAACGCGTCGATTCTCACTTTATTAACACTCATTCTAGATCAATAGATGGTAAATATATGGTTGAATTACCATTTAAGGAAGGAGAGTGGAAATTCGGAAATTCATTGGCAGCGGCAATCGCGCGCCAAAAGTCAATGGAAAGGAAATTTAATCAAAATTCAATACTGAAACAAAGATACTCAGATTTCATGGCTGAATATCTGAATCTGGGCCATATGTCGCCAATTCATTTAAATGAGATCCATACCCAGCCTGGTGCGTGCTACTATCTTCCCCACCATGCTGTACTGAAAGAAGAGAGTAGCACCACGAAATTACGCGTCGTATTCGATGGCTCGGCAAAATGTTCAAATGGAATCTCACTCAACGAGTCCCTCTCTATAGGTCCTCCTATTCAACGTGATTTATTTGGCGTCTGCACAAGATTTAGGCGTCACAAATACTGCTTTTCAGCTGATATTCAGCAGATGTTTCGTCAAATTTGGGTGGCTGAAAAGCACCGAGATTATCAGAGGATTGTATGGAGAGACGATCCAACACAGCCATTTACACACTATCGGTTAAATACCGTGACGTATGGTACGTCACCAGCGCCATATTTATCAGTGCGCACTCTCATGCAACTCGCTACAGATAATGAAACTACGCAGCCTGAGATAGCCAACATAATTTCAAAAGATTTTTATGTGGATGATATATTGTCAGGCGCCGATACGATTGCCAACGTCACAAACCTACACCATGCTCTAATGAAGGTACTATCATCAGCTGGGTTCAATCTACGCAAATGGAGCACCAATTGTCTACCTTTATTGTTATCAATACCAGAGGAACAACGCGAACTATCACCACTAGCGCTGCAAGATTCATCGTCAATAAAAATATTAGGATTACGCTGGTGTCCCACCAATGATTCATTTTCATATAAAATATCTTTACCAGATCCGAAGCCGTTCACAAAACGCAGCCTGTTGTCGGAAGCTGCACGCGTATTCGATCCGCTAGGGTTTTTAGCACCCGCGGTTATTTTAATAAAAATTCTGTTTCAAGAACTTTGGTGTAGGAAACTAGATTGGGACGACTTGCTTCCAGAAGATCTGGCACATCGATGGGAGTTATTACGATCGCAAATACACCATTGTGAAAACATTACAATAACGCGTCGAATTTGGGTCGCTGGTGAAGATATCGAGTTTCACGGGTTCTGCGACGCGTCGGAAAAAGCCTACGCGGCCGTAATATATTGTCGCAGTCGCGATGAATTCGGAAAGGTTCAAACGGTCTTGGTTACGGCGAAAACCAAAGCTGCGCCGCTGAAACAAATTACGTTACCACGACTCGAATTATGTGGTGCTGTTTTATTATCAAGATTAATTAACAAAGTTTTTCTCTCGTTTCAGATGAAACACAAATCCTTTTTTGCTTGGACAGACTCTCAATTAGTTTTGCATTGGCTATCATCACCGCCACGTCGTTGGTCTACGTTCATCGCCAACCGCACATCTGAAGTACTCAACATAGTTCCACGGTCTAGTTGGTCACATGTTAGGTCAGCCCATAATCCAGCTGACTGTGCATCACGTGGCATATTACCAAGCGATTTGGTTCACTTCAAGTTATGGTGGGATGGGCCAACTTGGCTACAAAAAGATCGTGAAGATTGGCCGGTTGCAGCCACAACACCGTCGCTAGACGAACAGCAACTTGAAGAACGTAAAACAAATCTCGAAATTCATTCCCATCATGCGATTGTTGATGATTATAATGTGTTAACCAGACTTATCGAGAAAATATCATCTTGGTCAACCCTGTATCGAATAGTCGCTTATTGTAATCGGTTTAGTTACAACACAAAACAACGCAACAAATCAGATCGTATGATGCAATCGCTCACTACGTACGAGCTCATCAAAGCTAAGACAATATTGCTACAATTTGCTCAACATTCAACATACAACAATGAAATCAACAAGTTGGCCGCTCAGAAAGAGTTGCCAGTTAATAGTAAACTTCTATCACTCACACCATTCCTCGACTCGGACAAGATATTACGCGTTGGTGGACGAATAACAAACTCAACGTTATCGTATTCAGCTAAACACCCGATAATACTTCCAAAAGATAATAATATCACCCAGCTTATTATTCAATATACGCATCGCGTTCATCTTCACGTCGGAGCGTCAGGTCTCTTTGCTATTTTACGGCAACAGTATTGGATATTCGGATGCCGAAATCTATCGCGAAAATTGGTACACGACTGCGTTATTTGCTTTAAACAACGGAAAGCCACTATAACACAGCTGATGGGCGAACTACCGGCAGAAAGAATAAGATATGCAAAACCATTCAATCGCGTTGGTGTTGATTATGCTGGACCGATCACTCTACGCACGTTTCGTGGTCGAAATCCCAGGTATCCTAAGGGATATATATGTTTATTTGTATGCTTCACTACCAAGGCCATACATCTAGAACTTGCCAGCGATCTGACAACCGATACGTTTCTCGCCGCTCTAGATAGGTTTTGTGCTCGCCGCGGCAAACCAAGCGAAATTTTCAGCGATAATGGTACCAATTTTCACGGCGCACGTCGTAAATTAGATGAAATGCTGCAATTAGTTACATCGCAAAACCACAATGCGACAGTTATCGATCACCTCGCGCCAGACAACATTATTTGGAAATTTATTCCTCCAGCCTCACCACACTTTGGTGGCTTGTGGGAGGCTGGTGTGAAATCAGTGAAATCTCATCTGAAACGTGTCATTGGGACACATATTTTAACGTACGAAGAAATGTACACGCTTCTGACTCGTATTGAAGCTATCCTCAATTCTCGTCCGCTAGTCGCGACTTCTGATACAGATGTTGATGTGTTAACTCCAGCTCACTTTCTAAATGGGGAACCGTATACAGCGATTCCGGAACCCGACGTAGCCCCCCATGAAATATCACTTCGTTCTAATTGGCTATTACTTCGTCATCTGAGCCAGGGGTTTTGGAAGCGGTGGCATCAAGAATATATTACATCCCTTCAACAACGTCCGAAATGGCGTACATCAGAGCGGAACGTTGCCGTTGATGATGTGGTGTTGCTTCACGATGCCAACCTTTCAGCTACAAAATGGGTGATGGGAAAAGTTGTAAAGGTTATTGTCGGAAATGATGGTCGTGTTCGAATCGCACATGTCAAAACAGAGAAAGGAGTTTACGAACGACCCATCACAAAATTAGCCGTTTTACCTGTCTGCTGAAAGTGATCTTTCAGGGTGGTCCGGGATGTTCAGAAATGAACATTTGTTTTTAAATATTCTACAAAAAATATTATACCGATCACAACACTCATCGTAAACCACTTGACTTTTTTACAACCGCTTTACAATAAGACATACAATATTCTTTAAACATATACTTAAATATAATGTAGCTCTTTAATTGTAATAAATTGCTAATTACACTATATAATTCTAATTATTATTTGGTATAGGTGCTTCCCGCCAAAATTGTTGCTTACAATTTTAATGCAATTGTAATAAATCTCTCTTTAGCAGATTTATATACTCTAATTAATTTCTTACAAAAATTAATTAAATACTTTCGATTGAGTTCCCAAGTAAAGCGGTTGTAAAAAAGGTCAAGTGTCGTGGTTAAAAATTATTATTAAAAAATTTAAATTGTTTTGCCTTAAAATTAAAATTAAAATTAAAATTAATAAACATATAGATTAAAATAACGTAAATTTATAATAGTTAGTTATATTAAAATTTTGAAATAAAGTTAAAATTAAAATGTTATTAGATTAAGATAAAAGTACAGTCACGTCAAGTGGTAACAATTTATATATTTTAACAAATCCTAATTAAAACTAAATAACTTTGTAAAATTAAAACTAAATATAAATAATAAATAAATTAACGTATAATTAATTGCTAATAAGTTAAATAAATTAAAACATATACAGTCCACAAAAACATTACATAAAATTCAATAAATTACAACAAATATTACAATAAACCTGAAAATAAATATATATGTGTATTAAAGTTTAAAAGTTTGGTTTTTTTTTATTTCATATTTACAAATAATTATTTTTATGTTCGTAATACATTACGAAACAGTACTATTATTATCAATAGATATTTGAGGTTGATCGGTAACAACATTTTCCATTTCAACGATTTCTTCGATGAATTCTTCTTCCAGCGGTTTAATAAGAGAAAAAGGAATAATCAGTTCTCCGATTTTATCTTCACTTGATGAATAGTTTTGTTGATGTTCAGGTATTACTTTTGTTGAAGCAATCTAATAAGTACTTCTTAATTGTTTATCATCATCAAGATCATCTGTTTCAATGTCTGTTTTATCGCAATTTAAAACTTTCGATACATCAGCCTCTGCTTTTTCATATGAATCTAAAAAATAAATATTTTTGTATTTTTTTATATTTTTATTAAATAATTTTATATTTTATTTAATTTTACCGTATGTTTTTGATGTTACAGCTTGAATATCATACATTTTCCATTTATTTAACTTTACATCGCTTTATAGATCGATAAAGAAAATTTGGATAATATAAAATACTTTTTTTTTATTGTGTTTTTTAAATAGAACTATAAAAAAAGTTTAAAGTATATATTAAAAAATTTCGTTACAAATCTTTATCCATATCCTACTGTACACGTCAGTATAATATGATCTAGGACGTTACTGTTCGTTATGTCTATTCAGATGTTCTTTAAAGAAAAACCTCCATATGTCGTTAATAAAAAAAATATTGTAGCTCACTAACGAAACCTTTAAATAGCTTTAAGTATCTATAGTAGTCTAAGAATTTCGTGATTGATAGTGATGTACCTACGAATTTATATAAAGCAAATTGAAGGTGCTTAACGAATGGTTGCCCGGGTACCTCTCTCAAGGAGTTACACATCAATTTTTGAGTTGGAGCTGGAAAATAGGACGTTGAACTGTCATATTAGAGAATTGCGAGGTAATATGGAAAAATTTGGCTGAATAATATGTCGATGTACCTAATGAAGAAGATTATAAAAATATAGCTAAAGATTTTGAAGAAATTTGGGATCTGCCAAACTGCGTAGGAACAATCGACGGCAAGCACATATCTATTTAACAACCTCCTAAAAGTGGTAAAATTTTTATAACTATAAAAATAAATTTAGCATAGTACTTATGGCAGCCTGTGATGCTAGATATATGTTTACAGCAGTTGATGTTGGTGTATATGGTAGCCAAAGTGATAGAGGTAATAAATGAAAGGTCTAAAACAACCAGTAAAGATCAATATAGGAGATTGATAGATCTGTTAAGTGATAAGCCAGATATCGCTAGAGCATTCACAAAACGTGATAAAGCTCAAGTGAATAAGTTTTCGGAAGATGTTGCAGTGAAACTTAATAGTTTGGGACCTCCAACTAAAGATAAATCGAGTTGGAAAAAGGTAAGTAAATGTAATTTGATATTCAATCTATTAATTAAAAAAATTACTTTAGGTTTGGCTGGATTATAAATGCTACATTAAAAAGAAATTGACCCACAACAAGCTAAGTATCCGCAACTGGAGGGGACCCAAACAAAATGTATATTTTCACTCCATTAGATGAAGATGTAATTAAACTTACATCAATGGAGACTAACGATCTCCAAAAAAGAGAAATGGAAGAAACTCATAGATATAACATGGAAATGGAAAAGTTATTGAAACAAAAAATAACTCTAAAATTGCAAATGTTGGAAATAGAAAAATTAAATATTGGTCATAGATAATAGAACAGTAATTAATTACATTG
Source organism: Rhamphomyia laevipes (assembly GCA_963920725.1). NCBI lineage: Eukaryota > Metazoa > Arthropoda > Insecta > Diptera > Empididae > Rhamphomyia > Rhamphomyia laevipes. The sequence goes on from OY987257.1 coordinate 36,323,393, forward strand.
GCATAATATAGGTTATAATAATTACATATGTAATGTGATTTAATATTAAAACAAAGTAGAATTTAAATCTTTGTATTTTTTTTTATATATTTATATTTATGTGTTACTACGAAAAAAAAGTAAGACTGAAATATTTATGATTTTTTTATTAATAAATAATTTTTAAAATGAACAAACAAATTTTAATTTAAATGTATTATCGTTTTTTAATAATGAATTTTTGAACAAATAAAATTGAAATTAAAATTTGTGTGTTTTCTATTATTTAAATATGATTTTAAAATAATGGTTGAACTATATTATATTAACTATATTAAGGATTAATTTTTATAATGTGTTCTTCACGTCATTCCTAATTATGAGAGCTTCATTTCTGTAATTGGATGCTGCAGAATCCGTATCTTCGTACATGTCTCCATCATCTAAATCACTTTCCATTATAACTGGGAGATATTACTCATATTCTATACCATAACTAAAACATATGTTGTGCAAGGCACAACATACATTTAATATTTGCACAGCTTTTTCAGGTGTGTAGTTAAGTTGCCTTGCGCCAACCAAACAACGAAAACGATTTTTCAGTACTCCTATTGTTCGTTCAATAATATTCCGTGTTTTCGAATGTTGAGTTTTATAGAAACTTTCAGGAGTGCTGAAAATCAAGATGGTGAAGTTGATCTAAATGGTGTTAGCAGCCAAGGCTCCAGCGCGTATCCAGCATCACCTTAAAAAAGAAAAATTTTTATATACATATATACAAAAAAAAAATAATAAAATTAATACCTAGCAACCAACAACCTCTATTGCCTTGCCTGTATTTATTTTCAAAGTATTTGCGAGCACTGCTTAACTTCCATACATGGGAATCGTGGTTACAGCCAGGAAATCGACCATCAACAAATCTAATTTTCATATTATTATCACAAATCTGAAAAAAATAACAACTATAAAATATAAATTTTGTTATATCATTAACAAATCAATGCATTCAAGCTACAACATCCTTTTCTATTAACGTAACGATGTCTGTATGTTGCAGGTGGAAGTATTTTTATGTGTGTTTCATCTATACACATTATAACACCAGGAAAACCTGTTTTTGTATAAAAACACTCTTTGGCATGGTGTTTTTCAGTTTCCGTCATCTTAATGTTAATCCATTTTGGACATAATTTGTGTTCCAAAACGTCTAACGTTTCCGCAATCACTTTTGATATAGTAGATTGAGCCATGCACACTTCAAAATCTTTTCCCACCCCATGTTGGTTTCTGCCTTCAGCCATTTCTTCTGGTTGAAAATATTATAATTCTATCATGGACTTGTCCGCTATCATAAAGTAAAAATTAATAAAAAAAAGCATTTTTTAAAAATACTTTCCTTTATAAATAGTAATATGAATATGCGCCTAAAAACTAATTAATAAGAATAATAAAATTATGTAATCTTAGATTCTTGTATCTAGAGTTTCAGCAATGGTCAATTGTAGTAGGTTCTTCATCATCATCATTCATCATCTTCATCCGGTTCAATACATAACTCGAGTACTAATTCAATGTTATATTTTAAGCAAAAATTATGCAAGCCACAGCAACATTCAGAAAGTGAACAGCTTTTTCAGGTGTGTAAATAAGTTCCCTAGTAGACAACGAAATCTACATTCAAATTTTTGTTTTATTAAAAATACAGTTATTAATAATTATAATTGTATCGTTGAAGTAAATGAGATAATTAAGAATTCGATTTCTTATTACTAAAAAGTAATCCAAAAATCAAAGTGCAAAGTTATAAAAAATAGTGTTAAAAATAAAATTATATTTTTAAAACAATTACAATTATATTTTTATAATTATATTTTTTTAATTGTTTATAATATAATCTATGCAGAACATGTAAGTGTGATGATTTTTGTTAATATTTAGTTTAGTGTAAATAACAAAAACTTAAAAATAATAAAAAAGTAGAAAGTGATTTGCCCTTTTCCAAAAATTTGCAAAAAAAATATTATATTATATGTACCCAACTTGCTTACGCAAGAATTAGGAAAAGGGTGGCACGTAATCATCACTTTCTTTTGCAAATTGTTTTGGAAAATGGAAGTCAAATTCTATATTGCGATAATTTTTGAATAATATATGATATTATTTTTTAAATTATACTTTTTACAGTAGTATTACATTATATAAATATTATCAACATCATTATAATATTATTAATACATATCTACAAATACATATATATACTCTTTTTTTCGTTTAAAAATACATATATATAAAAAATTATTTTACAGATGGTTGGAATTTAATCCACTTTTTAAATATTCTACTAGGTAATAATTCCACCAATTTACTAGGTGGATTTATTTCTCACCCAAGTAGGTAATAAGTCCACATGATTTTTATGGAGTTAAATCCCACTTGGAGTGGAGTTAATTCCCATGTGGAATTATTGCAACTTGCCAAATTTTGACATAGTGAAAGAAACTAATGTTGGGTTTGTTTATATCTTTTCTGGTCAAGCAGTAACAAAATGAGAACTTAATGGGTTATCAAGTTCATTTGAATTAACACGAAAGATTTTTATTTTAAAGTGATCGCGGATACTAAATATAGTTTAAGTTCACACTGAAAAATTGTAATTAAAAGATTAAAGCAAATTAAAATGATTTATAATGAGAAATTTATTAATTAATAGTAATTAAAATGAAACAAATTTTAGAATAGAAATTATTATAAATATAAATAAAGTTTATATTATTTTTCATTTTAGTATATATTTATATACATATATCTATATTTTATTTATATTTTATAAATGTTTTATGTAATTCTTATCCCAAAAAATGTATTTAAAAGAATATTACATACGACACTCCAATTTGACAGAAATACGTTAGTTATTCTGGTTATAACATTCAAAAATGTTACAAATCCAACCTAACATGCGTGCCAAATTTAATTGAATATAATTACATGCTCTAGCTAGACTAGAACATAAAAGAAATTTTCTTCGGGATAAGCTGCTCATATATTAGTTTCCCATGAACACACTAAACATACTAACCACAAATTTCAGGAGTAACAACTAGATAAGTATGGCATAGGTAGAGCATTGTATTTACGAAAAAGAATTATGAATGTTGACATGGACCCACTGAACTAGCTGCTTTAAATTGCACGGGCGGCAATTACATTCGGAAACTATCATATGTACGAAATTTCCATGCTAATTAAATAATAATAATTACTATAATGTTCTAGAACATCGTAAATTTTACCATGGACTCCCTGAAGCTACAGACCTGTACCTGCGTACTCTTGTACATAAGCGACTTACATGTACTAAATTTCATAAAAATCTGAGATACAATTTTTTTTTTATTTTTTCCGTATAGAGCAAAAACACAGAGCTCTCCACATAAACGGGAAAATCTAACATAGTCCCACTGACCTCGAAAACGCATAGAAAAAAATGTTAAAATTAATAAACTTGCAAATGCGCTAATTATATGTACATGCTGATATGATATATTTGTTATATAACAACTCTAACAATTAAAACAACTCCGCATTAATTTCCTAATTATTAATATAAAATCACTCTTTTCTTCTTCTTCTTTGATCGCGTTACAGGCCTCCTGTGACGTGTGACCCTATTCCGGTTATTCCCAGGGAATTAGGAATTGGGAATTAGAAATCTCCTCGAAATATTTTTCCTGATTTTTTGTTCCTATTTCCTAAAAGTTTATTCCGGCAGGCAAGGAATTAATTCCGTAAGAAATATTATTGTAGTGTGGCGGGTGGCTGAAGTTGCGCTGTAGCGCTGTCAAATACATATTATGTGCGTTTACCCCATGTTAAATTAAGAAAATTCAGTTTTCAAAATTAACTAAAAAAGCAAAATTTAATACATCTTAGTCACAAAACTTCATTAAATATTTATTCTAAAGTACAATGTTAATTTTTGTGGGAAAAATTGAAGTATTTTCCACCTAAAGTGTAGTTTCAAAATAAATGTTTAATCTTTACTTCACTTTGTGTAGTGTAAAACGTACTTAAGGAAATGTTGATGTTTATATTTTGTCAATTTGTTGTTTATAAATTTTGCAGATTAAGCGTCTTTTTATCTGACAATTTTCCCATGCATAATTAAAAGGTTTTTATGTACAATTATGCATTATGAAATAATTATCTTTAAGCTTCTTTTTAATTTAGAATTAGAAAAACATTAATTCTGTAAAAGTCGTCAAACAGTTCGGTCTTAAAAATAAAACTTAAATCGTTGTAATAAAAAGTTAATATTAAAATTAAATAAAAGTAAATTTATATTAAAATAAAGTTTTCAAGTGTTTGTTTTGTTATTCAATTTATTAAAATATATGTTTCACGAAAGATTCTGAAATTTATACTAAACTATATATATAAAAAAAAATTAACAAAAAATAAATTATGATTATTAATTAAAGAATTATTATTATTTTTCTAATCGCCCAAGAAAATGATATCCATATACTCTTCATTCACATCAATTTCTTTGTTCTTATATTTAATGAATTAATATTTCTATTCAAATAGTAATAAGTTATCAACAGTAACAATTTTATAACAGTAAAAATTTTGGTTTAGGTGATAATGGATATCCGCAAGTTTAAGTATGCGGATGGAGTCATAACCATGGCTTATGACTCCAATTAGTGCTCCTTCAACTGATAGTGAAAAGAAATACAACATCACTCATAGATCAGCTAGAAATTGTATTGAAAGGTTGAATGGTGTGCTCAAATCAAGATTTCGATGTCTAGCGAAAGACAGATGTATAAAATATTCACCGAAAATAATGGGACTAATAATTAATACTTGTGCGACAATCCATAATTTTATAAAGAGTCATAATTTTAGCGATGCACACGATTTAGTTGAGACAGAAGAAGAAGAAGAATAAGATGATGAAATCAATGATTATAATAATCATGATGAGCAAGTTGTTACATTACTAAGAATTGCTCGAGAAGTGCAACATCATATTGTACGAGATTATTTTACTGAAATGTCAAATTTGTATATGTAATCAAATGTGGAATTTGTAGATTGTAAAGAAATTTGTTTAAATATGTTAAAAATATATATTACATTACAAAATTTATTATTATTTATGAGTTATTGGTAGAAAATGGGTTAGATACTTACTTTTTTTGAAATATTTCCCTTATTAGATCATTACGCTCTTCCGCTGCTCGTGAGACTCTATTAAGTGCTAACACTTTATCGCTTTCTATTTCGTTAGCTTTTTTCAATAATTGATCGCGGGTATAAGCTGACCCTAGTAGTAATATAATATATAACATATATATATAAAAAGTAATAGTTCACTAATTTTTTTTTATTACCTCTAATTCCTTTTGAAACTGTGCGCCTTGATGGTTCCACCATTACATCTTCAGATTTCTAAATAAAAGATGCACAATAGTTAGGAGTAGTAGATAAAAAAACAATATCATACCAAATTTATATTGGAGGAACTGCTAACATGGACACGAGGAAAAGAAGTGGAAGCTGCTGCTGCACTGCAAGATGCTCCTGCTAGCGCTGATATACTAAAACCTGCTTCGGCTATATTCGTACCTTCAACTGCCTCCATCGAAATAACGTCAAGAATGCGTTGGTCAGAATTGCTTCTTCACATTTATGCTGGTGGTACCCATTCCAGTTCTATTTTCAAATTCCTTTAATGCAGTCCAGGCCGCCCGTGCATATTTTCTATTAATAAAGATAATTAATTACAATTTTTTTTATAAATATTTTTAAACTTCATGACTATCCAGGCTTTTCTCCATTTGTCTCCCGTCCTTTTTAGCTCCTCCAGAAGCATTTAATATCTCTGCATATTCGTTCCACTTGGCCTTACAATCATTTTTTTCCATTAATACTAATGAAACTGTAAAACCACTTTTAAATTTGTTTTAATAAAATTATATTAACATAATATACCGATCGTTAGCCAATTAAATATTTGCTTCCATTAATTCTATTAGAATCATCTTCTGCTCCTTGCTTACATTTTTACCCTAAGGACGACACATTTAAAAAATATTTTTATGTTGAATTCTTTAAAATATTGTTTTTACTTACTCGGTATGTATACTGCTGGTTGCGACATAATTATAATTTTATACAAATCTATTAACATTATAACATTTTTTAAAAACATTATATTTCCTGAAATATTTTACAATTATTAAAAAAAAAGTTGTAATAATAATATTTAATAATTGTAGAATATTGAAAAAAATATTTTACGAAATAGAAAAATCTTAATTCCTTTTAATGCAATATTTACCTTTTCAAAATAGCTATGGAGTTTTTGAAAATTAAACTGCGCGAATTGGGAATTAAAGTTTCCCAGGAAAGATTTTTTCCCGGTCGCCGGAATACACTTTGGGAAAAAATAATTCCAAACTGTGCGAATATGTCAAAAACTCCCAATTCCTAATTCGCTGGGATTTACTGGAATAGGGCCACTGGGTCCCTAATCCGACTGTACAAATGTCTTCCACAAATAGCTGTTGGAAGCATCTGCTATCCAACATTTGTTCATTTTGAGCTTCTTTAGATCTGCCTCAACGTCATTTTTCCATCGCAGACATTGTTTGCCTCTTCTTCTTGTTTCACCCGGGTTGGATTCGAAGCCTAGTTTAGGTGCTACATTTTAATCCATACGAACAACATGTCCAAATCAACGCAGTCGCTGCACACGAATTCGATTTGCAATATTGCTCGTACAGTTCTGTTTTATATCTTCTCCTCCAGATTCCATTTCAACAAACGCCGCCAAATATGTTAAGAAGGACTTTTCTGTCAAACAAACCCAGCACATTTAAATCCTTTACTTTAAGCGTCAAACGTTTCCGATGCGAACGTAAAGACAGGTATTAATGCGTCTGGCGAAACTTTTTATATACATTTTAAAATTTGATTCGAAAAGATTTTCTTACGTATTATGTCTATCGCAACACTTTATAATTATAATTATAATTATCCATAACCCTTATAATTACATTATAAAGATGTGAAATTATTAGCATCAGAAAAGATTTTTTAAAACGGATATTTAATCTCAGTCAATCAATTTACTGAATAAGTTAATTAATTACAAAAAAAATATTTTGAATAAATTCCCTAAAAGAAGTGATGAAATTATATAAATAAATATTTAATTGGAAAGTAGGTTTAATGTGTAATCTTCTAATCTAATGAATTCTAATATTCGACCTTTTATAAAATATAATCGAAATAATTTCTATTACTTTTGAGCATCATTTTCTATGTGAAAGCATTTGTAAATGCTAGTGAAATCATTTCGTAACTTTTTTGAAATATTTAATTTATAACGTATAGTTTTTGTACTTCATGTACCTATATTTTATTATTTCCCAGGAAAGCATAAATAAGTCCTTCAGGGCTGAGGCGTTTTCATTTAAATTTATTCATTATTTTTATTAATGTGAATGCTGGAGTGTCAAAAGATTGATTTATATGATAACAGTATCAAAGATATACGTACTAAAAGAAAATAATTATATGGAGTGTCCGTTAAAAGATATGGTTATATAATTAAAATTTATCGATTTGCATACATAAGGAAACTATCATATGTACTGATTTTTTTTTTTTTTTTTAATTGCAATTTTCTTTAGTACGAGTACTTTTCCTTATCCTTAGGTAAACAAAATAATGAATTTTTGGTCAAACAATTATAATGCAAATATTGTCTGTATGATATTCACCTGAGGTAAATAGACAATGAATAAAAAAAATTGTAAAAAAATCGGAGTTACGCAATAATAGCAATTGCTCAATTCTTTACGTTTCCGAGGGTAAAGATTCCAAATCTACAAAAAAAAAACATTTTGATAAATTAGTTTCTGATTATATATTTGAGAGCATCATTTCAAAGTTAATGTATATTACATATTACGTTTTGGAATGAGTAACACCTTCAAATTAACCAGAGATTTACAGAGGTGAGAACTATAGCAAACTTGTTTTGATTTTTTAGAACCGAAAAACACTATTTAGTTACCGGAAAGAGAAATATTAAAAAAATGTGTCTTTCAAAAAATATTGTAAAATTATATTTGAACAATTCTCTAATCAGTATAAGCAAATAATTTCTCTATTAAAAAAAATATTTGACTGCTGCAATGTCTATATTATACAATTTTCAACTTTACTTTTGTAAAAATATGGTTGTTTGGAGAGTGAGTTTTCAGAAGTATATGTGGTGTTAATGTTATTTCTTACAGTACCAGTCACAGTTAGAGTTGGGTATTTCCCGAGAAAATCTTATTCTCGAGATTCGGGATTTCCCGAAATAATGAAAATTATAATTCTCGAGATTCGGGATTTCCCGAAACGAATTCTCGAAAATTCTCGAGAATTCGGGAAAATTTAAAAAATCAGTTAAAATAAAATAAATTAGAAAAAATATGTTTTTTTTATTTAATTAGTAAAACAAAAATAGTTCAAAACATTATTATTAAAATAGAATATAGTATTAAAGCAAAAATAATTCATAACATTCTTATAAAAACAAGGTAGAAAAACAAAAATAATTCAAATATATTACTTACAAAATATTACTTACTAAAATAAAATTTCAAAAAACAAAGACTGTCAATGGTTGCGTCTGATAATCGCGTACGTTTTTGCGACACAAAATTCCCCGACGTTGAAAAATTGCGCTCATTTTGAGTCGACGTTGGTTTAATAGTATTGAAAGCCGAGATCAGCCTTTGAACGTTTTGTGTTTTCTGTCCACTTTTTTCATATATATTTAATTCGTTTTTAAACGACGGAAAAAGTTCGTTTGTTGCATGTTGTGTATAATGTTTTCGTTTGGTTTTGAGCATTGCTGGACATATTTTTAAAGTTGTTTTGCCATATCTTCTTCTTCATCGTGGTTCACAATCACGGCATCATCGTCAGAATCAGAAACTGCTTGCTCTTCTTGAATACTTGTAGAAAAAAGACGGACCAGGTACGCTTTGGCTTCTTTAATCAATTCTGTTTTGGAACACGTCTGGAAGAATGCAGATTTATCACGACAGCTGTTTACCGGATCGTGCAAATATTTACAGGGAGATAGCAAAGGGGTACATCTACGATCCGCTAGTTTTCTTTTTAGACTAGATTGCTAACTCGTCTCCTAGTTTGGTGTGCTGATTCTCCAATTTTGTGAACAAAAATTTTAGAATAAAATCTGCTGCAAGTAAGTTCACATTTTGGCGGCTGAGAGCTTCTACAGCAACACGTATTATTTTCTTTTTATGAAGAGGGATAATAAAACTCTCTTTCCAAAAATTTGGAAAAATCCCTTCAGTGAAAGATTTTTGAAATTTTTTTGTAATAGGCAATGCTAGGTACTCACTACATCTCTTAAGTATTAAAGCTGGTAGACCGTCCGGCCCTGGTGAATAGTCTTCTTTTAGTTTATTAATTTTGTCAATAACAGTTTCGTAATTCAAATTAACTGAAACAAAAGATGTTTGCGCCACATTATTTAAGTATGAAAAGTAGTTAAAGTCAGGCACAACGTTATTATCTGTAAATGATTTGCTAAAGTATTTAGCAAAGAAGTTTGAAATTGTTTGTGCTTCATTAGAATTGACATTTAAATACTTAAGTGTACAAGGATAGCCATCAGATCTCTTCTTTACATTAATAAATTTCCAAATGATTTTAGGATCGGAAATAATATCAAACTGCATTTGATTAATGTAATCTGCGTATAAGATAGAAGATAATTCCAAAAATGTATAATCAGTATCTAATTTAGAATTTAAAATTTTTTGCCATAATTTATTACGACTATTTCTTAGTGACCGAAGTTCACTGTTGTACCAAGGAAGTGATGATAAAGTATTATTTTTTAGAATTCTGACTGGATTTTTTAGAATTCTGACTGGAATTGATTGTTGATAGCATTGAATAATTAAGGAATAGAAGTTAGAAATAATAGAGTTAATGTCGGAATTTACTGTTGATGGGATCCCATCTGATGGGATCCAAATTAATTTGGGTAGATTGAAATCCCCAACAATAATACAACATCATCACAAGCCATGGACCCATTTAAAAAATCTACAGCATTTAAAAATAATTGGTAACATGCAAAATATAACAGTTCAATACAAAAACAGTTCTGCCGCTAAGTGAAATTTTCACACAGATTAATTCAATATCAACCGTGTTTGGAATATCAAAAGCAGAAGAATCATATTTGGAGTGAAGTACCCCTCGACCTGAGAAATTAAAACCGTCTTTTCGGTACACATTAAAGTCTGATGTGAAAAGCTCGTTATCATTAAAACTACTACAAAGCTTTGTTTCCGTTAAGGCGAAAACATCAAAGGGAAGTACTTGAGATTTTAAATATACTTCAGTAGTTTTTAGCGTTGTTGGAACTAATATTAGTAATTCTATTGTTTTCTAAGCTAATATTTAAATTAGAAGTTACATTAATAGGAATATTATTTACCTTAATATTATTATTATTAGTTTTTTTATTAGGCTAAATTAGAAGAAAATTCTTCCATTAATTCATTATTTTTTTTAAGAAGACCACAAAAATTAGTGGATTTACAATCTGTACAAATAAAATTAAAATATTTGAGACAATCGCCTCTGAATTTAATTAATTTAGAAGTATCGATGGCGGACTTACATATACTACAAATAACCGATTCCATATCAACTAAAATATTTAAAATCAAAATATTACAATTACTATAATAATTTAAAAAAATAAAAATTTTAAATTTAAAAAAATTAGGTCAAATGGAACTCAGTCGATCAAATGAAAAAATCGATTCGGAAAATTAACCGTGACCCAATAAAGTCAACACAATGCAAGAATAAAATAAATAATGATACTCACGAATTTAACACCAACCACTACTAAAATTAAATAAAAACAGTAACAAATAATACAAAAAAATTCTCTTGAGAAATATGAATTAAAACAAAGCCGTAACAGACGTCACTACTAACAATAATGAACAAAAAAAAAAATATTATAAGAATATTTTTTTTATATAAGTTTTTAAAATATGAAAAATTAAATTAAAATAAATTAATTTATATTAAACAAGATAGAAAATTTCACTTTTCACATAAATTAATAGAGATTAATAAATAAAATAAAATTAAAAACATGCAATTTAGAAAAAATATTTTTTTAAAATTATTATTTAATTTAATATAAACACAAAACACAACCGACTCGGTAAAATCTCCAAGCTTTAATCCAAGCTTTAAGATCAGAAAACCAATCCTTGTCAATGTCCGTATCTAATATACAATGTCTAATATTAGTTGTTATCCGAATTGATTCATTAAATAAAATACACAGATTAGTTTCATAATTAATATATCGTTGGTACTTCTAAAATTTGTAGTCTGTAAGTTATTTCAAATTCACTGGTAAATTTTCCGAATTAAATTTTATTGTTGCCGTGTACTTGATGTATTATTTTATTTAATTCAGTACAGTAGCTCCATGCTAAAATTTTCGCCATCAAAAATATTTTTATTAACAGTTTGATATTATATACTAGAACTGGGACATAAGCAAATGCTATCCAATTTGAATAAAATGTGAAACACGTCTTTGTATTGTGATTTAGTTAGTTTTCGATTCGTAATTTTTTAGTAGTAAGTTCTTCGGATCTCTATCAACATTTCTGAATTATATAAAATACATTGCTATATCTTACAAATATTATATATAATAACCTACGAGCTTTGGGTTACCAACCACTTGGTGTAAACTCAATTTCTTCTCTACATTTTGTTTTTTAAATAATAAAAATATTGTAATCGTTAGGTAAGTGAATGCATTCGTTTGACGAACGACATCTCTGCCGTTAGATGATATAAGATATGAACTACTCAATACTGATTTAATTGACAATTGTTAATTTTATTTCAATACTATTATGGATTTCAAATTCTACAGCATTATGGATTTCAAATTCTTAACAAAAAATGTAGTTAAATTTGCAGAGATGAGAGTTACGAAGTAATTTTCTATTCTGTCATATCTCCATGTAACGGAAATTTACTAGAAGCATTTAGAGGGGCTATATAATTTCATTAATATTCGTTTAATTCTTTAAAAGTATTATTCGTTTAACTAAAATAATGAACTTAATCCAAATTTTCTCTTTTACATAAAATATTGCATCAAAATTCATCATAGAAGTTTTCGTATACACATTATCTATAATGTACATCATACATTATGAATTATGACTGAAGTTTTTTGCTTAAGACTTCAACGAAAAAACAGCAACATACAACAGGTAACATAAGGAAAATTATTTTTAAATTATACATTATTTTCATTAATATGTAAAATTTATAATTAAAAATTACGTTTCGTTTCTGTGCCTCGTACCTCGTTAATGAGTTATGTATTTAAAAAAAAATTAGTGTTTTATTCCAGTTTCTATATATAAAATTATACACATTTTATGTAAAATATTATAAACTTATAACCATACACAAAACTAAAGCATTTCCAACGAACTGTAAAATAACAAAATCTACTCAATTTTATTATGAAGTCATCATCATTTAAATGTTTATATGTATATGTACATATATCTAAATGCTGCAGCCCGACAACGATGTAGATGTATATGTATATCGATTATCGATTCATCAGTTAAGTGAAGTTAATGTAACATATTTATATTGTTTTTACATATATAACCCACATTGTCTTGTAATCTTAATTAGAAAATCAAGGCGCTTGTTCCCCCTTTGCTCTAAATCGGGATTTTAAGTTTTCATGGTAACTTTGCAGAGAAGGTAGGAAGGTATTCGAGTGACATATCAATCCTCTCCGAGTAAGGTAAAATTATTAATTTTCTTAAATTGGAGGTCTAGGCCCTCCAGTTTCGCAAAACCCTTTGCGGCTAGGAAAAATTCCTGAAAATAAAATTTGGCTACCGTGTAAGAAATTCGCATCATGCGAGTTTTGCAAAAGAGATTCGAATTTCGCATCGTTTGATACCGCGTAATAGTTTCGCATCAGTAAATAGGACTGCCAACTAAAATATTCAAGTTGTACACAAATCGGCTATTTCACATACGCTTTTTTTTTTTTTTTTAATTGTGTTTTATTCTTTCATCTTAACATAATTTTTCATTTTGTACAAAACACTTAAAACAAAATTAACTACCTATATACATTCTTTATACTTATTGACCCATCTTTGGAGTACTCTAAGATTTTCAATTATCAATTATTAAATTCATTATTTTATTTAGTTTTTAACTTCTACTCACTCATTTTTTATAAATTTATGTTATTTATTTATATTTATTTTATTTACATTGGAAAATAATTTCTGTAAAAACCAATACAGAAAAATTCACAAAAAGCAACTTCACAAATTGCAACTTTTCACAAAAAGCAACTAACGATAATATCAACCGTTTTTTGATTCTAGTTGTCAGTGAAATTCACAAATAGAAACTTTTTAAATATCTTGTACTTATAGTTTAAATTTCTTCTTTTTAGAGGTAAGGTATGTAGTATAATCGAGTGCACCCGGTACAGCGCTCTCAATTAATGATAACAATCATACGATCGATATCGCAACTATTGTTCTCACTCAATTAATGATAACAATAGTTGCGATATCATACGATCGAGATAGATGGTAAATTATCCTCTATTGATAATAACAATAGTATCAATGTCATACGATCGACATTGATACTATTTATTGAAAAGATCACTCTTATCAATAATTCATTCGATTATGTATACTCGTGGTGTGTAAACCTAAATTATTAAAGTAATTATTAGATTATATAACTAAAATAAAAGGAAATTAAGTTAATACATAGTATAAATTGAATATAAAGTGTTTTAATTAATCTTTGTCCATATAAGAATTACAAGTACATATTTTTAACAAACCACAATTAAAAAATATAATTTTGATTTTTAATGTAGCCATGAAGGGTAATAAAAAACTAACTTTTGCTACAAAATTAGAAATATTGGCATCTATGGACGAAGGCACATCAGTTAAAATTATTTGTGAGAAATATAAGGTGCACAAAACTACAATTTCACGAATAAAAAGGAATTCGGAAAATATACGAAAATTTGTGAAAGAAAGTGTTATCCGTGAAACAAAAATCAAGAGAATTACGAAAGTTTCAGTTCCAGAAACTGAAAAATGTCTTTATCAATGGTTTCTTAACGAAAGGATAAAACATAATGTGGTGTCAGATGCACTTTTGAAATTGAAAGCATTAGAATTTCATAAAGAAGTTAATGCAGACGTTCAATTTGAAACCAGTCATGGTTGGGTGCAAAAATTTAAAAAACGCCATTCTATTCGTATTTTAAAAATTTGTGGAGAGAAACTATCATCAAATGATTCAGCAGTTCCCGGTTTCATTAGCAATTTTTTTCAAAATATAGTGGCAAAAAATTTAGTTGCAGAGCAAATATATAATTCAGACTAAAGTGGACTTGTATTTAAAAATTTAAATAATAAAACTTTGGTGTCCATAAACGAAAAGAATGCACCTGGACGAAAAAAATCCAAAGAACGAATAACTGTTATGCCCTGCACTAATGCAACTGGACAACACAAGTTACCTTTGATGATCATAGGAAAATCAAAAAGACCTAGATGTTTTAAAGATTCAACACTTCCTATGATGTATTATAAATCTTCCAAAAATGCTTGGCAAACAAGACACTCATTTAATGAATGGTTTTTTGAACAGTTTGTACCTCAAGTTAAACAACATTTAATTGCACAAAACTTGGCGTCAAAAGCTGTACTTCTCCTTGACAATGCAAGCTCACATGGCACTGTAGAAGAGCTAACGACAGAAGATGGTAACATTACAGTGTACTTTTTTCCACCTAATACCACAGCTATATTGCAGCCGTTAGATCAAAATATAATAAATGTAATGAAACAAATTTACAGAAAAAAACTTCTTTTTAATTTGATTGCTAAACCTGGCGAAGTTTTAAGCGATAAATTAAATGCAATTAATTTAAAGGAAGTTGCATTCTTGATTACAGAAGCATGGGATGAAGTGTTTAAATCAGTTATTTCAAAAAGCTTTAAACATCTCTTTGACCTTTCAAACAACTCTAACAATTTTGAATTTAATGTACCATCGAATCATTTCGACGAAGAGGATGAAATACCATTAGGAGCTTTATATCATCGTGTTATTCCTGACACCAATCTAAATGATGATGAAATTATGCAATGGGCTCGCGGAATAAATGAAAATTCTAGATCCCTAATTACAGATGATGATATTGTAGAAGAATTATTAAATTCTAATGTAAATCAGGAGGACAATGCTATTGATTGTGTATAATGACAATGATAACGATTTAATAACACCTTCAACAAATTATGATGAAGTGCTGAAATGTTTAAACGTAGTTATAGACTATTCTGAAAATAATTTATCTCTCGAAGAAATTTTAGTACTGCGTAAGATAAGAATAAAAGTAATTACAAATAAAATCAAATGAATAGTAGTTACAATGTTTAATGATCAAGTGCATTATTTGTTAAATGCAATATGTTTTTACTTTAATGTTTTTTTGATAAATATGTATTATACTTTTTACATCATTTTTTGATAAATTCTTATTCTGGTCAACTATTTAAAAAGTTTCAATTAACAAATTTATTCATTTTATAAATTCATTTCACCAATTTCACAAATCGCAACAAAATTCACATAAAGAAACTTTTAAATTAACATTTGTTCCAAAAAGTTGCTTTTTCTGAATCTTTACTGTATTATATTATTATTTTATACGAAACTTATAACTACTAAAACTTATAACTAAAATCTACTATTTTTTTTTCTAACATATTTAATTTTCTTTCCACCAGAAATTGTTGATTGGTATTGAGTCTCTTAGTGTTATATATATCTATCATATCTAAATAAATCGCTGTTATTTTCATAATTTACATTTGGTTCGTATTCAATTTTTTTATTTGTTGCCCTTCTAAATATATGATAAATAATTGGTATATTATTTTCATTTTGTATATAATTATTTCTATCTAAATATATAAACCCTTCTGGTGGTATATAAGATATAACCTGTTTTCATCGCGTTTTTAATATAATTTTCGTCTGGATAAATAGAATGTGAATGTGATATTAAGCTGTTTTCTGTTACTGAATCTACTCTATGGAAATGTTTCCTTATTAAATGGAAAATAAAGTGGACTATTTTGCTTATTTTACCAGCATCATATATAGTTTTATTTGAAATGTAGTGTTTATAATCACTATTTGGCTTTCTAAATTTCCCCGTGCAATATCTTAAACATTTTCTTTCTAATTTTCTTAATATTTCCATACATGATGGACTTATATTGTACCATATCGGGCAGGCATACGTAAGAATTGGTCTTATTAATGCCTGATACCCTATGACTTTTACTATAGTGGTTATGGTAATAGTGGATATAGTAATATAGTATAATAATATAGGAATAGTGGTTATTCCTTTCTCATAAAAAAGTTGTTTAGCTGTCGTAAATGCTTTTCGGGCTTTTTCAATTTGTTTTTTTATATGCATAGTATAGTTTACATTGTTTGTTAAATGTACTCCTAAATATTTTACTAAATTTTGGTTTATAATTTTCGTATTTATTTTCGTTTTCACATGAAATTTTCTCCAATTTTTTCTAATATCTTGATTTATCCTATCTAAGCTACGCTAAAACTAAATAATTGTCATTTTGAAATATAAACAAACCCATCCTTTTAAGAAAATATTCGTACCGCTTTTAGCGGAATTAAATGGAGCCGTTTCTTCCCATACAACAGATTACATTTACGAGCCGCCTTGGCGGCATGAAACCGATTCGCAATTTTTCATATAAAAGGCTCCAGAAAGGAGCCCCTTTGGCGGCACCAAAACGGCTCGCCTATGCGGCATGAAAACGCTACGTCTTTACGGCATGAATACTAACCCAAATAGCGCCGATGCAATCTTGGTATATGTTTAATTTTTTTAGATGGGCATATACCTGATATTACCATTTTAGTTTGTTTATTATTTTTTTGGATTATTTGAGCGTTGCTGCGAAAATTTTATTTTTTTGTGATAAATAAATATTTTTAATAATTTAATGTTTTAGTGGTAGATTAATAAGTTTCTTTTTGTAAATATAATATACATAAATATCTGTAATAATTTATAATAATATAAATATTAAAAATGGACAACAGACCATATTATGAAATTAGATGCGAAGTGAAAAATATTTGTGAAAATATAAAGAGAAACTATAGAAATTGTGAAGAAAATCCGGTGGTTGAAGAACTCATAAATGAGCATAATGTAGTGGAGGAAAACATAAATGAGGATGACACATTTTTGTGTGCAAATAATTCTGAAACAATTTTTAATGAAAGTGATAGTAATTCCGTTGCCGATTTCACGGATTATGAAGAATATATGAGTGACATATATCCTGATCCGGATTTAACAGAAAATGATAAATATAAACATTCAAATATTTGCAGAGATATTGCACAGTGGAACAATGAATTTAAAATTTCAGGAGCGGCTTCAAATGGTTTGGTAAAAATATTGAGGAAATATATCGACAATTTGCCTAAAAATATAAAAACCATAAAAAAAGTACCCATATGTGAAAAAAAATCTGATATTGTTCCAATGGGTGAAGGATTTTATTCGCACATTGGTATTCGGAAATATATTACGTCATTTCTCCAAGTAAATTCTATCCAAACAGATTTAATTGAAATATATATCGGAATTGATGGTATGCCATTAACAAAAAGCTCTAATAGCCAATTGTGGCCTATCCTTGGTAATATAATTCCTTACAAAGAAATTTTTGTAATAGGTGTTTTTCATGGACATCAAAAACCACATTGTGCAAATAAATTTTTGTTACCATTTATAAATTAATTTGAAGACTAGGAACAAAACTTTATTATTTTCAAAAACACAAAAATAAAAGTACAAATCCGATCCTTCATATGCGATGCTCCAACCCGATCTTATATATTAGGTATAAGTACACATTTTACATAAGTAAATATTTTAAAAAATTTCATTCAAGAAGTAAATAATTTTAGGTTTAAAATAACATTCCGGATTCTACAGTTGCATCAAGTGCAAAATAAAGGGTACATATTTTCAACACAAAGTTTGTTTCCCGGGAATTGAAAATTTTCTAAGAACAGACGAAAATTTTAAAGAAAGAGTTCAAAAAGAGCATCATGTGCGCCTGGACGTGGCATTGGAGGCATTAAATATTAGATGTGTTAGTCAATTTCCGATTGACTATATGCATTGTGTTTTACTAGGAGTCAAGAGACAAATGCTACTATGTCTGTTAAAGCAGCGGAAGAAAAAAATTTCCTTAAAGCAAAATGCTATATTTGCAATAAATGAAAATTTAAAGCTACTTAAGAAATTTATGCCAGTTGAATTTTCAAGAAATCAAAGAACTTTGTGTGAAATATCTCACTGGAAAGCTACAGAATTCAGAATGTTTCTAAGTTATACCGGAATGGTGGCTTGTATAATATTTTAGAAGAAAAATATTATTCACATTTTCTACTATACTAAGTCTGTGCTACTTGCATTTTAAGTCACCCTGAAGATTGTGTTACAAATAACGATTGTGCATCCCAGCTCCTACAAGAATTTGTTCAACAGTTGGAAATTCTATATGGAAAAGAAAATATGTCATACAATTTTCACAATTTGCTTCACTTGGCAAATGATGTGAAACTATTTCGACCACTTGATGTATACAGCGCCTTCAAATTTGAATTTTTTTGCAGCAAATTAAAAAAATGGTTAGAAAAGGAGCATTTCCAATTCAGCAAATACTTAATAGAATAAAAGAAAAGGATTACTTTCAAAAAACAACTGCTCAACCTGTGTTCAACCAAATATTAACGTTTTCTTCAGTATATCCTAATAACTATTTCTTAGCATCTGAAAATGTTTTTAAAATAGAACAAATCAATAATGATATTATAAAAGGTTATGCTGTGATAAACATAGAAAATTTCTTTGACTTTCCAATATTATCATCATCAATCTTAATATACTGCTATAATGCGAAAAACGAAATTCTGTCCACTGAATCAAGATATTTTAACATCAGTGATATAAATAAAATTGTTAAAATAGAATCAAATTCAAAAATAGTGTATATACCGTTGCAATACTTATAATTTTTTTTTCATTCTCAGATAAAAATGACTGAAGACGTAGAATTTGAATTCGAAGACTCGCAAAAGTTGGTGGAGGAAAGCTATAATTATAATAATGAAGACGAATTTTGTTTCAGCGATGACAACAGAAATTATTTAGAATTTTTAAAAATAAATCCTAATGTACGACCACAAACAAGTACACAAAAATTAAATACAAAATAATTTACATTTATAACTAAATCAGCACAAAAACACAAACCAAATTACCATACACCATTATTACCAGTTCTACTAAACATAATATAGCCCAGATAAATAATTCAACAAATAATATAGCCCAGATAAATAATTCAACAAATAATATAGACCAGATAAATAATTCAATATAAAAAGAAAATATTCAACCCCCAGCAACACTTAATATAGCACAGAAAAATTATAAAGAAAATATACCACCATTACTAACAAATTCTGAAAACACAAATGTAGATCCGAATCCGCAAATAAAAAAAAAATTCATATGAAGAATTGGGAGATGTTGTATGACAGAACAATATTTTAATTTAACATTTAATAAAAGAAGTTAAATATCTGCGCCGTGAAATACAATTAAATAATTCCACCAAATGTAAATGTAATGTGTACAGTAAAGAAAATGTTATACAACTGAATATTCCTCGTAATACACCAGAGAGTTTTAGGGAACTTAATGAAGAAATGAAAAATGAAAGTTCCCAATTGGCGTTGGTAAGCTATATATATATATTTTTTAAATTTGTAATTTAATAATATTTTGGAATACCTTACTTAAACATATATAATATTTTTTTTTATTTTAATTTCAGATGCAAACATTTAGGTCAATTCATGAAAACTCCATGGAGAAATATGTTAGAATATGCTTAATATCAATTATCACAAATGAAGCTGCTTGTGCCCTGTGCCCATTCTTGGTTTGGTTTTGGAAAAAACAACATTGCAGGTTTTTGAGGGGTAGTCAAACAATTATTTATGAATGTATAAATACATTCATAAATAATTTGTACCAAAATGCAAAATCTTTTACACATTTATTTACCATATTTTTATGTAACCTTTAAAAATTAATAAACTTGAATAAAAGAAATATCGAATGATATTTTAAAATTTATTTAACCTTTTTTATACATATAAACAGTCATATCCTCAAAATGATAATTTTGTGATTACAACCATTCTCCACTAGGCTGAAGATTTTAGAAAATATAAAGAAAATTGAAATTTTTATATTTTTAAAATGTTTTATTGTATTTGTTTCTGTTTACTTCCCGCATACCGCAGCCATAACCATATGAATGAAAAAATAAGTTTTTATATATGCAGTATGCAGTAGGCGTACATAAAACAACTATGAATTAAATGAGATATACATATGAGTAAAAACATGTTTTAAGTTGTTTTTATGTATGTATGCGTTTATATTCAAAATTAAATTTGTCTCTCTGTTTGAAATTGAATTTTAAAATTATAAAAGGAAAAGTTGGTTTGAAAATACTGCTAATATTTTCTAAACTATTTGTCAGAAAATATCCTTTCTGCGGACTTTTTTGTAGGCAATTAAATTATCTTTTCAACTCTATAAAAAAATAATTAGGTTTATCACTGAAAAAAGAAAATATGTAATTTTAAAGTACAAATAAATTTTCTATGAAAAATTTTCATAGAGTACATTATATAGATTTTTACATTTTGTATTCTATAATCACTATAACATTTTTGAGCGTCATACTCGTAACATTTTTGAGAGTCAATTACATTTTTATGTTGTTCTTCTGTTATCTTTATTTTACTTTTATTTTAAAATATTGCTGCTTTCATTTTAGAACAAAAATTTTTCCCATACGAACTAAATCTCTAGGTATATGTTCTCTCTTGTAGAACTATCTAAAAACTTCTGAATTCTCGTTGTGGAAAATTGGTCCATAATTTTCAAAAATATTATTTATTTCCGTATGAAATTACCTTTTAACTATAATTTCCGTATGAAATTACTTTTTAACTAATTCCCGTATGAAATTAGTTTTTCACTTATTCCCGTATGAAATAAGTATAATTAATATTCATATAATATTTAATTATTCATATATAGAGACTATCCCACTTCTGATTTGTAGGGGGTATTAAATTAATAAAACAACTTTATTTATTTTTATAAAATTTACTAAATTATTTATTTAACGTTTAATCTCAGGATGATCTAAACTGATCGTGGCCAACATCTTATTTTGACTGCCTTATTTTATATTAATTTTCTTATCATTAGAAATCAAGGTATATAGAATTTTAACAAGGTAACATATTCCCCAGTTTTTTTTTTGACATGTACTGCGCAACTACGTCACGTTTGAGGTAGTAAATATTTTTGTATTGGAAATTTTTTATATATTGGAAAATATATTATATATTATATAATATATATTGGAAAATAAATTATAAAAATCGGAAAATAATTAATTTTTTGAATGGAGATTATTTCCAATACAAATTTATGTCGTAATTATAATTTCAGCTCTGTACAGGTAACCAACTTACCTGAGTTTATTACAAATTACCACTAATAAAAACAGTTTCTGACCTAAAAATAAATTCAATCAATTTTAATTTGAATTGTTTTTAATTTTTAATTTTAATTTTTTAATTGTATTACATACTATACAACTATTTATTTATTTATACATTTATAATACATATTAAAATGTATTTTTTAATTATATTGTGTAATTTTAATGTACAGTTTTTTTTCACAGTATTGCTCGACCATGTTGGGTATGTTAGATTTTAACTTATAGATTATGTATCCGGCTAAATGTTCCAAACCATCATATGCTAAATCACCAATATCTTGTGATAAATCGATTTCTTGAGCACTTGGCTCTGTGAGGTCTTTCAGCAAGTCCGAAGTCAGGGGACCTTCACTGTCGTCTTCACAAAAATCGATGTCAAACATTTCATATACCAAATCTATGTCATCTACCAATGAATCTTCCATTACCTGGACATAAAAAAATGTCAAAAAATAATTTTAAAATATTTGTTTAATGACCTACCAACGGATCTTCTGTGTTCAATAAGTTTTTGACAATTTCTGGATTAACATATTCCTCCACATAAGTTGGTACATCATTATTTTCACCAACAACAGATGTTAATGCTACTTCAACATCCATTTGTACTGATGCGGTATCATCATTTTGAACATTACCAGATTTTTGCATAATGCTTTGGTTTTTCCCTAGTAGAAAGCTCCGTAGACGATACTTAAATTGTAATTCAGTTGGGTGATCGTAGAGCCCGCCTTTCGTACGCATTATCCCGAATTTTTTTTCAAGAGAATCTTGATTTAACCGATACGTCAACAAGTATGTAGCCTTGTACTGTTGCTGTAGATCTTTATATATTATTTTTAGAGCATTGATGCTGGTCAGTATACCCTTTTGGAATATGGTAGAAGTGTCATGTTTTCCAATTCTGATGTTACTTGTTATATTTTCCATCTTATTTAATATTGTTTCATGCTCCTTGTTTTGGATTGACTCTAAAATATTTATATCATTAACTTTTGTAATTTTTTCTAACTTCTCAATTTTGTAGTAATTGTAATTAAATAACATTTATCATACGATATGAATAGCCAATCACGGCGTTATCAATTAAGAATAATTCAATTAATTACCATGTAATTAGTAAATTATATTATCAATTTGACTCTCTTTGAAAACGTCGTCGTGATCGGTTGTTCAATCGCAGTTTAAATTATATTTGTAGTCTAAAAAATTAAAGTAAAAACAAAATTTAAAAGTTATATTTTGTTTTAAGAAAATTAAGAGTTTTATTCATTCAAAAACCAGTGCATGTGGCTCAGATTCCACAAAATCATAAACATAAAATTTGGTCCTTCAAAAACGGATATTTAAAAATCAAAAAAGAATATTTAAATAATTATAGTGACATCATCTAGTGCAGTGTATATATAAATATATAAAAAAAAGCTGTATACTATATAAAAAATTCATTAAAACTTATCTATATCGGTCGTGCGTAAAATAAAAAGTGTATTTAATAAACATTGACATATAACATTAAATCCAATATCTAATATTTTGTAGATAGTTGGTACTACAATAATACTCATGAAATATAAGAAAATCATAATTAATTGTGGTGATCATTTCTTTAAATTCATCCACAACATTTTCTACCAAAGAAATTATTAAAAAGCTGAGTAAGTACAGTCACAGCGAAAAGCTGAAAGAAAATTTCAAACCATATTTACTGCTGACCATTCCTGAAAAAATTATTAAAAATTTATCAGCTATCAATCAACATATTTTGTTTTTCAACCGCCATCAAAATATAATTATTTTTTAAATATATAATTATCATTTCATCATAAATTGCAATTAATTCGCTCAATTATTTGATTCACAACTACACAAACACAATTAAATCAAATTGGAAAAGTACGAGGGCCGAACCTAAAATTGTTCGAAAAAATCAAAATTGTAGTCGATATACGAGGAGGATACTCAAAGTTTCCGGAATTTTAAAATTACAAATAATTGGGTGCAATTTAATATTTTTTTTGTGTAAAGCGGTATTTATATCAAATAACATCAAATTTACACAATTATTAATAAAATTTACATTTATAATCAAATTAAATAAATATTTTTTAAATTATTGAAATTTAATTATTACAAATTAATTATATTTAATTACAATTGATTACATTTAATTATATACATTGTAATTCAATATATTTGCACTGCAAGCTGTACGCATATTACATTTCGTTACCGCTTAAATCAAGTCCGTCCGTATTTCTTTCTTTTACGAGTTTAATATATAAAAACGCAGCAAATTTTATACGTTTTTAATCAATATTACGTCCACGTATGAAAATTTTGCATAGAAAATTTGTTTGTACTTTAAAATTACATATTTTCTTTTTTCAGTGATAAACCTAATTATTTTTTTATAGAGTTGAAAAGATAATTTAATTGCCTACAAAAAAGACCGCAGAAAGGATATTTTCTGACAAATAGTTTAGAAAATATTAGCAGTATTTTCAAACCAACTTTTCCTTTTATAATTTTAAAATTCAATTTCAAACAGACAGACAAATTTAATTTTGCATATAAACGCATACATACATAAAACAACTTAAAACATTTTTTTACTCATATGTATATCTCATTTAATTCATAGTTGTTTTTATGTACGCCTACTGCATATATAAAAACTTATTTTTTCATTTATATGGTTATGGCTGCGGTATGCGGGAAGTAAACAGAAACAAATACAATAAAACATTTTAAAAATATAAAAATTTCAATTTTCTTTAAATTTTCTAAAATCTTCAGCCTAGTGGAGAATGGTTGTAATCACAAAATTATCATTTTGAAGATATGACTGTTTATATGTATAAAAAAGGTTAAATAAATTTTAAAATATCATTCGATATTTCTTTTATTCAAGTTTATTGGGTTTAGGTTATCAGTTATAAATTCAGCATTATCAGTTTCGTTAAAAAAAGATCAACAAGAGTGTGAGAGGGAGAAAAGAACAATTTGCAATAAGGTAAAACCACAGCTGTATAGTTTGTTAATGTAGGAAACCAATAATGCAATTTTCAAAACTTATTTTTTCTTTATTAGTTACACTCATTAAAATTTAGCAAATTAGAAAAGCATTTTGAATTTACACTACATTCATTAATAAATATATGTTTACAAGAAAAGTTGTAAACACATAAAACCAAAACAATAACAACCGCACTTAACTACTACAGATTATTAGTATTTTGGCTCTTTTTTGGAAAGAATAAATAACTTTTAATTAACTTTTATTCTAATTATTTGAATAAACTTGTATTTCGTATTAATAAATAATATTTTATACTTACATTAAAGTTTATCTAAAAAATCACAAGAGATTTAGTTTCACTTTCACAAATTTAATTTTGTCACCATCACCAAAAAAAAAAAAAAAACATCAACTATCAGCAAGCGGTGACAGTAATCATCAACAACAAAACTTTAATCACCAGCGCACCATGCTAACCAAACTGAAGAAGATGATATTCTGAACGCACCCTAAGCTTCAATATCGTCAATGCAGTTTAAATCAAATTTTTATGGCGAGTTAGGACCGCCCTATGTCCTACTTGTACCCGGGCTACAAATCACGTGTGGTTAATGCCGAAAGGTACCACCGTAATTGTAGCAATAACATATAGATTGAACCTTCAATAGGTTCAAGGCGGCCGGAATGTTGCACATGAGTAGACCTACACCATACTGTGCGTATGTTGCCCACAGTATATTAATTTATTGCCTTTTGGCGCTATTTCGCTTATACCAAGTATGTCGATGTTGTAATTTGCCATTTCATTTTCAAGCTGAGCTAGTTTAGATGTTTCTCTGAGAGTTCTTATGTTCCATATACCAAATCTTATCCTTTTTCGTGTGCCGGTCTGTTTTGCCAATTTATCTGTATTTTTATCCGATTTTTGATTTTTCTGTGTTTGATTGTCTCGTATCAGTTAAGTTTTCATTCATACCGGTGATTAGCCAATAGTGAACTATTCTACTAATGGGTCTGCCATCTGCCGTGCGTAGACTCACGATTGAATTTGTTCTTCGTACTCTGCGTATGATAATTCAATTAACTCATACTACCATTTTTGTGTGAGAGGGGAGGGGAGGGATATATAGGTATATATAGGGTATATAGAAATATAAATTTAGAAAAAGTTGAGGAAAAGCGTAGGTTAGCACGCTATACACTAAGCTACCGTGACTATATTTTACGGTATTTTAATATTTTAGTAATTCCCCACTACTTTATTACTAGAATTCCAGGTGGTCCGACTTTTTTACAGATAAATTCGCTATACATTTCACTGATCTTACAACTAGATATTCATCCTTTCTAACTTTTATAACTGACTTTATATGTAAATTTTTATTTACATATAAAAATGAAAGATGAACCATTTGAATGAAATGGTTCGTAATAGTTAACACCTCGGCAAATATGAATTCAACTCAGGTTCTTCACTTGGGCCTGCTTTGGCCTATTTTTATAAATAAATATAAAAATTATTATTCTTTAATAATTAAAAAAAAAAAAAAACTAACAAGTGTTACCAATTCCGTATTGTTGGATAGGATGTTCTCCTCACTTACAGAATTTATTAAATCCAACTCAGGTTCTTTACTTGGGACTGCTTTGGCCTATTTTTATAAATAAATATAAAAATATTTTTTATTTAATAATTTAAAACAAAAAAAATACTAACAAGTGTTACCAATTCCATATTGTTGGGTAGAACATCCTCACTTACAGAATTTACTAAAACCAACTCCGGTTATTTACTTGGGCCTGCTTTGGCCTATTTTTATAAATGTACAGTTTATCGAAAATAAACAATTTTGATAAATTATTTTCGGTTAGGATATTATTCTGGATATTTACAAAAAATGAATTATGTTCTTAAATAAATCGTAGAACTAGAGAAATTATATGTTCGCTAATAAATTGAAAACAATGTAAAAACTTCTACTTACTTCCAAGGGATGTTATTACAGTCCCTAACGACGATAAACTTTGGTTAATGTCGATACCTTCTTTAACACGATTTGAACATATTTCGTTTTTTCCGATATCTTCATAACCCGCTAAATCTACAAAATTAAATTTTGAAGTTGTGGAAGTTTGACTGGAATAATTAAAAAATTATATTTACTATAAAACTTTTTACAATTTATAATTTTACGAATCATTTTTTTTTTTCATGATAATATTAATAGTAAAAATTGCATGGGATCTACTCGATTTTAAATTCATTTCGGTAGCAAACGTTGTTCTTTTTGCGGCACCTGTTATAAAACTGCATATTGTTTCTTCAGCCGTTTTTGCAAAGGTGTCTGGTAACTTCGTCAAAATAATAGATTTGTTTTTATCTTCGTATATTTCAACAATTGATTGTTCACGTGAATCGGTACTTAGCAAATTAAATAAACGTCCTAGATAGAGTTCCATAAAGGAACAACTTATTGTAAACTTATAATTGTTACACATTTCATTTATATGTTCAAAAATATCATACACTACTCGTGGTATAATACCCATTTCACTATCTTTAGTACCTTTAAATGTATTTATTTATTTCCATTTCAACAAAGCATTTCATTGCTTCCTTAGATAAAAGGTACAAACAACTATTTATAATTATATCTTTTTTCAATAAACGTTACTCTAATATAAAAACTAAATAACAATAATACTAAAAAAAATAAAAAAAAAAATAAAAAAAAGTAACAAACGAAGAATAAAAAAGTAATTTAATTTTATTTTAAAGAAATTATGACTGGGGTAAATTAAGTAATTTATATTGCAACGATTTCGACGTTAGGTTGAAATCAACATTTAAATAAAATTTATTAAACTCCGTCATAATACTATTAATACCAGTCATCATGCTATAATTACAATGGGCAAAATTAACATTAAAAAACCGGTATTGACGAACTCTAACTGGCGGAACATTAATATTTAATAAATAAAGCAGATCTGGCGAATCAATATCAGATTGCAACAATCTAAAGGCAAAAATTACTTTTGCAATAGATCTCCTATCAGTGAGGGAATTTAGGTTCAACAGACTTAATCTTGACAGGTAAGACGGTAAATTATTAGAGTCAGTACAGGGGAGACCTCTAAGGGCAAACCTAAGAAATCTTCTCTGAATTAATTCTAGACGATTTATATGTACACAATAATACGGGCATATTCCAGGACAGAACGAACAAAAGAAACATACAAAGATTTGATAACATAAGGGTCAGAAAAATCCACAGCATATCTCCTTATCATGCCCCACATTCTATTTGCCTTGTTGACGACAAAATTAATATGCAAATTGTATGAAAGTTTTGGGTCAAGAATAATACCCAGATCTTTAACACAAAACACCCGGTTTATAATATGGTTCCCCATACTGTACACGCCTATGTACGTATTAATACGACGAGAAAATGAAATTACCGAACATTTACTGACATTTAGTGACAGTTTGTTTTTAGTACACCAAAGAAAAAATTTATCAAGTGCAGCATTAAGTTTATAAAAACTAACAGCGTCTTTACCAGACATGAATATTTTAAAGTCATCAGCAAACATTAATAAGTTACAATCAGGCAAGAATTTAACAATGTCATTTACAAAGAGGATAAATAACAATGGGCCAATATGGCTACCTTGCGGGACACCCGATATTACACACGAAATACAATTTCGAAAATAGACATGTTGACACCTTTCACATAGATATGATGAAAGCCATTTAACAAACAATTCAGGAAAACCAATTTTATGCAATTTAAAAATTAACAAATTATGATTAACCCTATCAAACGCTTTGCTAAAATCAGTATAAATAGCATCCACTTGATTACGATTAGATAATTCCGAAGTAATAAAATTTGTAAATAAAAGAAGATTCGTGACAGTCGATCGCTTCCTCATAAAACCATGTTGATTATCACAAATTACTGATTTACAGTAAAAGAATAAGTAATTTGTAACAAGTGCATCGAAAATTTTAGGAATTACTGATTGTTTACATATACCTCTATAATTTTCGATTTTATTTTTTCGACCAGATTTAAATACAGGTACTATAAAAGAGCTTTTCCACAAAGCCGGAAAACAGCCAGTCCTTAACGATACATTGAACATATGACATAATACAAGATGCAATGGGACAGCACAATTACGAATGAAACCTGACGGTATGCCATCAGGTCCAGGATTATAATTTAACTCAATATCTTTAATGAAATTAAGAGTTTCATCAGCTGATATTTCTATTGCATTAAAAAGTTGATCTGAACAATCACCCATATAATTAAAAAATGAGTTGTCAATTTCAAAGTCTTCAGTACAATACACAGATTTAAAATAAGTAGCAAACAGATCACAAGCAGCATGAGCAGTATCAGCACGCTCATCATCTAAAAAGAAAGTTGCAGGGAAACCATCAGTCTTATTTTTAGAATTGATAAAATGACAAAATTTTTCAGGGCATGTTTTAATGGAGTTTTGAATATTATTAATGTACACATAATATGCATTAGTTAATGCAGTTTTAAATTCAGACTTAACTCTGCGATAATTAATAAAATCACCATTTTCTGTATGCCTTATTTTTTAGAGTTTTTAAATTATTAGTTATCTCATTGTTCCAGGGACAAATGTCACATTCAGTGCCTCTAACCAAAACTACCGGAACAACATTTAAAATAACATTATTCACTACACGATAAAATTCTGAGCATAAATCATTAATATTATTAGATAATAGGAAATTACCCCAATCATAACTACCTAATACATTAGCAATATCATTGTAATTAGCATTTTTAAAATCATATTTAAAACAGGAAACAGAATCAAAATCATTTAAAATATTTAAATTACAAAAAACATTGATAGATGGATGGTATGAATCTTCTTTGACAAGTGCGTGAGCACTTCTAGTGATCAAATTTTCCTCAGTGACATTAGAGAAAATAAGATCCAATGTTTTGTTTTGGAAGTTCTTAATAGAATTCAATTGCAATAAACCAAGTGATTGAAGTGTATCAACTAAGCTTGATTCAATTTCAGAGACAGCATTAGTAGGATTAAGAAATGTGCAATCCGTATCACCGGGTATTCAATTCAATCCAGGTTGGTTAAAATCACCAAAAATATAGATGATATCAGATGATTTAACCCATTTATGAAACGAAATGAATCAAGGAAACGACTAACTTTGACAAAGTTACTGTTTGGTGAAATGTAGACAGCAATAATATAAATTGAAGTTGAGGAATTCAAAATAATTTTGCTGCAACAAATTTCGATGTCAGAAAAACTGCTCAGATCCACTTCTTTGACATTAAAAATATTGTTAATAGCGATGAGTACTCCACCAAAACGTTGATATACACTATTTTCAGTTGATCTGTCACATCTATTAACAAAAAAGTTCCGAGGAAACAAATTATTATTATTAAACGATTCATCAAGACCCGTTTCGGTTAAAATTATAATATCAGCAGAACAGCAATACATGTTTAACATAAATTCATTATTCTTCGTTCTTAGACCTCTGACGTTTTGGTAGAAGAACGAAGACTCATTAAGTTTTATGGCGCTTTCTTCGTTTGGCTCATTCTGGGAGAAAATTCTCTAACTAAGGTACCAGGCGGCCACAATTTAGTGTTCAACAATACTCTGCCAATGTGTGCAGGGGAGTAAATTTTAAATGACGCTGAAATTTTACCAGGAAGATTCTCAGGTGTAAGACACTGGCATCGTAAGCTATTTAGCTATGTAGTTCCCATAGTGTGGGTTTTCCCCGCACCAGTTTCTCCATACGCGATAACAGTCACATTATATCCTATAAAAGAATTATAATATATATTTTATTATAAATTATAATGAATAAAATTCTCCAAACCTTTAATTAGCTTTGGAAGCATATGTTTTACTGCTGACCGATACAATACTTCTTGTGTCGTGTTTTCGTCGAACACATAATCAAAAGTAAATTTGTTTTTTTTACAACTATCAGCAAGCGGTGAAAGTAATCATCAACAAAAAAACTTTAATCACCAGCGCACCCTGCTAACCAAAATTAAGAAGATGATATTCTGAACGCACCCTAAGCTTCAATATCGTCAATGCAGTTTAAATAAAAATTTTATGGCGAGTTAGGACCGCCCTATGTCCTACTTGTATCCGGGCTACAATTCACGTGTGGTTAGTGCCGAAAGGTATCACCGTAATTGTAGCAATAACATATAGATTGAATCTTCAATAGGTTCAAGGCGGCCGGAATGTTGCAAGGCGACGAAAGCAATTGCGTTCCGTTGCATGGTGTTGGGTTTAGGTTATCAGTTATAAATTCAGCATTATCAGTTTAGTTAAAAAAGGTCAACAAGAGTGTGAGAGGGAGAAAAAAACAAATTGCAATAACATAAAACCATAGCTGTATAGTTTGTTAATGTAGGAAACCAATAATGCAATTTTCAAAACTTATTTTTTCTTTATTAGTTACACTCATTAAAATTTAGCGAATTAGAAAACCAATTTACACTATATTCATTAGTAAATATATGTTTACAAGAAAAGTTGTAAACACATAAAACTAAAACAATAACAACCGCACTTAACTACTACAGATTATTAGTATTTTGGCTCTTTTTTGGAAAGAATAAATAACTTTTAATTAACTTTTATTCTAATTATTTTAATAAACTTGTATTTCGTATTAATAAATAATATTTTATACTTACATTAAAGTTTATCTAAAAAATCACAAGAGATTTATGGTGAATTCGTTTCTAAAAAAAATGTTGCCCGCATTCTGCATTTTTTTCGCATGGCAACATTTTTTCCGTTCGTTTCTCGAAAAAATGTTGAACTGAAAATATTTTCGTGTTCGTTTCTCAAAAATTCTGCCTGTAAATGTAACATTTTCTGCATTTAAATTTTCGACGGTGCAGAATTTTTGCCTCGCACAATACGGCAACATAATAACAAAAAAAATTCAAATGACAATTTGTAGATGATTTTATAAACATAAACAAAAAATAATAATGGAAGAATATAACGCAGCAATTATTTGTGGGATAAATTTTGTTAAATCTCAACTTTTGGATACTTCTTCATCTTCATCTGATGATGAAATTTATAATACAATTAAAGACAGAGAATCATGTCATCGTGTTAAAAATTTTATTGAAGATACCGTTGAACATTATTCGCCAACAGAGGTAAGATATTATATTTTTGAAATAAAATTAATTATATACTTATATTTTTTTTTATACATAGTGTAAAAGAAATTTTCTCTTAGAAAAGGAAACAGCTGAATATTTAATTATTCAATATGAGGCAAGTGATTTTTATAAAATAAGAATTTATAAAGGTGGAAGATCACAAACATCGTTAAAAAATCAAATTTTATCTTTTATATGGTAAGTTTTGTTAAATTTAAAAGAAAATCATTACTATATTAATAATTAACATATTTATAAAGGTTTTGTAGCAATAAAAATAGCATACGAGAAGTTTGCAATATATTTGGAGTAAGCCAATTAACTTTCCATAAAAATTTTAATAATGTATTGGATTTTTTGACTGGTGACGTAGCTCCACAAACTATTAAATACCCAACTGATGACGCTTCAAAACAGGCTATTGCTGACGAATTTGAAAAGGTTTGTTTCCATTTATATTGCGTAATATATTAAACGATTTAATTTTTTTTATATATAAAGATTTCAGGATTTCCAAACGTGTTGGGTTGCATCGATGGTAGTTACATATATATTCGAACTCCTGCACACAAAATAAAATCTACATATGTAAAACGACACGATTTGCCCTCAATTACATTGCAAGGAATATGTGACGCAAATCAGAGATTTTTAGATGTATATACTGGAGTTTCTAGCAAAATTCATGACTCTAGATTTTTAAATTATCATTTATATCAAAATCTATTTCATCAATTTGCGGATCAAAATATCATTTGTTGGGTGATGCAGCATATCCACTACGTGAGTTTTTATTAACGCCATTTAGAGACTACGGCTCCTTAGCAGCGGATGAAATAAAATATAATTTAAAGTTTTACCAAACTAGAGTCAAAATTGAGAACGCATTTGGTATGTTAAAATTTAGATTTCGCTAATTAATGCGATTAGATTTTTTTAAAGTTGAGACAGCAGCCAAATTTATTGTAGCATGTTGCACGATTCACAACATTTGCATTGACAAAAATGATTTCTGGGAAGCAGATGACAACGAAATCCAAAATAATAACTCTGATCAAGAAGATTATCATGAAAATAGGAGTGAAATATTATTAAGAAATTTAGGGGAGCAAAAACGGAATAACATAAAAAACATTTTTTTGTAAAAAACAATGTATTATCTTTATTTAATATTTAATTATAAATAACTTAAAATTACAAATATGAAATAACATTTATAAATTCATTGTGTTTTGTTAAAAAAAAAATTCTTTAAAATAAATAACTTAAAACAAAAAAATAAATTAACACTTCTAAATTCAATGTGTTTTCTTAAAAAAAAAAATCTGTTATTAATAACTTAAAATTATAAAAATAATATTCCACTTCTGGAGTCCTTTGTTTTTTGTTGTTTAAAATATACAGATTTTATAATAATTATTATAAATAAATTGAAACCATAAAAATTAAAATGGCACTTTTAAATAAATTGGTCTTTAAACATATAGTTTTAAATATAGTTAATATTAAATATAGATAATACCTAAATATAGATAATATTTGGTATGAAAACTTAATATCACATGAAAATTTCAAATAAATAAAATCACTATTGGTTTTTTCAATCAATTTTTCTAATAATTGTTCTAATTTATCAGCCTTTTCTATTTTCTCCCTATGTCTTCTCTCTCTATTTGCTTCTTTTTTTTCATATATTTCTATAAGAGTTTCTTGTACTTTTTGGTAAAGGTGGCGATAAATTTTCTTTAGAAGATGATGTTGATGAACATAGAACTGTTTTTCTTAATACATTGTGATTGTGACTGCTAATTTGTATATCAGGTTCCACTGAGTCATCAATTGATGAAATTTTTCGCAGCTCATCTTCATATTCCACGTTGGCTCTACTGGAACCACTTGTGTTATTGGTATTTACAGCATTTTTTTTCCGTCTTAATAATGTTTTATACCGCTGCTCGCATTGCTTCCATGTTTTGCCCAATATGTTTGCAATCGCCATCCACATTTGCTTCTTATTACGGAAGCGTTTCAGAGGTCCAATTAAGTTTAAATATTCATAATATTTATCTAATAAAATTTTCGTGTCACCCTCACTCCATACTAAAAAAGAAATAAGTTGTTATTATAATACGAAGCTTTTTTGGTAAATAAAATTAATATTACATTCTATGTGTTTTGTTGATACTTGTTCTAAAGATGAAGGATAAATTATTACTTGATTTTCCTCCATTAAAACATTTTCATCTTCAACTTGAATATATTTCTCGAAATTAAATTCTATAAAATAAAACATAGTTAATATATTACACACTCTACATAATTGTAAATTATTTTACCTTCATAAAATTGCTCACCCGTCGACATTTTAAAATATTTTATTCAACAATATAACATAAATATAAATAAATAATACCCCAATAAAATGACAAGGCAGTGTAGCAAACTTGAAAAAAAAAATGTAGAATTTTTTCTGTTCGTTTGTAAAATGAAAAGAGTGCAAAACTCTGCGATTTGAAGGCAACACTGTAAAAATGTAACATTTTAAAATGCAGAATTTATTCTCTAGAAACGAATTCACCATTAGTTTCACTTTCACAAATTTAATTTTGTCACCATCACAAAAAAAAAAAAAAACATCAACTATCAGCAAGCGGTGACAGTAATCATCAACAACAAAACTTTAATCACATGTGGCGTGTTCGGATAACTTACAATAGTTAACTATTGTTGACATGTCAAAAAAAAAGTTTAAATGTCATTGTCGATATTGTTGGGTGTTGTAAATA
This sequence comes from Rhamphomyia laevipes, assembly GCA_963920725.1. NCBI lineage: Eukaryota > Metazoa > Arthropoda > Insecta > Diptera > Empididae > Rhamphomyia > Rhamphomyia laevipes. Next base: position 36,358,347 of record OY987257.1, read on the forward strand.
CTTTTTATCCGATCGAATTATTGTTAAAAATTGTTAATATTGATACGTCAATTGTAAAAAATAAATAAATAATTTAAAAGCGTCGTTTATTCCAAATCAAAATAATATTAAATTATTAATTATATCAAAATGAATAATGAAAAATCCAGAAAGGTTGCAAGCATAATTGCATTAATGCAGGAATTTAAAAATAAAGTAAGAACAAAAATGATTTTCGACAATACCGCACTTTTTTTGTTATTCAAATAACAAGAATGAAAATGTTTTTTAATTACCAAATTTTTTAAAAATTTGCTTTATTTATAGATTGAAGAATTAGATAGTTCATCTGAATCGGAAGATGAAATGCTTTTAGTGGAGTTAATTCGAATTCCTTCAAGAGCAATAGGAAGTACGATTGTTCGTGTACAAAATTATGTAGAATATGTTGTTGAGGCATATAATGAACAACAATTCCAAGAAAATTTTCGATTAACTCGAAGTGCATTTGAATGTGTTTTACGTGATATAGCGGAGTACTGTATAGATGAAGGTCATGGTCACCATCAAATTGATATAAAAAAACAACTGCTTGCTGTTATTTGGCTGTTGGCCACTCCCGATTCATACAGGTAAAATATATTAAATTGATTTTATATATTAAAACTTGCTTATTATTATTAATGTATTACAGATCAGTTGGAGAACGATTTGGATTACCAAAAAGTACATTGTCACAGTGCTTTGTCCGCATTATAAATGCATTAAATAAAATAGCCCCAAAACATATAAAGTGGCCTTCTGGAGCAGATTTAGTGCGGACCAAAAATAAATTCAGTTTTATTTCACCATTCAAGGAACTAGTGGGTGTCATTGACGGAACTTATGTCCGTATGAAAGCACCAAAAGCACAAGTAAGAGCTTACACAAATAGAAAGTGCTTTACATCAATGACTTTACAGTCTATTTGTGATTCTGATATGAGATTCCTTGATTGCTATACTGGCTGGCCAAGCTCTGTACCAGACATTAGAGTGTTTAAAAATAGTGATTTGTACTTGAAATGTCAAGAAAATTATCAAGAATTTTTCCCAAATGGTGAATTTATTTTGGGGGATAAGGCGTATCCATGTAATAATTGGTGCATTCCACCATTTATTCGCCGACGTCCACTTACAAATGCACAAACAGTGTTTAACAAAAAGCATGCATCTGTAAGAGTAATAGTGGAGAATAGTTTTGCACTGTTATTTGGAAGGTTCCGCTGAATAAGAGATTTGGATATGAATCGAACAGACTGGATTCCTTCTACAATTCTTGCATGTTGTGTTCTACATAATATTTGTCTTAATTATAATGAACAATCAAGAGACCAGTATATTGAAGAAGGACGAATTATAATTGAAAACAATCATTTTCAGCAAGATCCCACAAATTATGAAAATCCAGCAGAAAACGGTACAACTAAAAGAAATAATAATCTGTAACGAAATAAATAACATTTGAAATATTCATTAATAATAATTATTTAATGATTTAATATTAAGTAAAAAGATTTGATAATGATTTAATAATAATAAAAAACATTTGATATATTCATTAATAATAATTATTTAATGATTTAATATTAAGTAAAAAAATTTGATAATGATTTAATAATAATAAAAAACATTTGATATATTCATTAATGTGGGATGTAAATGGGAACGATGGGGAATAAATAAATACAATTGCACAACAATTTAATTTTAAAAATTTAATAAAAGCTTCTTTTATTCAATTTTTGATAATAATAAGATATGAAAATTCAGTAAGTTTAAATATTATAAATTTATTTTAATCAAATTTAGGTAATTTTAAATAATTTTTAAGCAACTTATATCTTGCAATAAGTTTAAATGTCTTTTATTTCCACCAAATTTAGATAATTTTAATAATTAATTTTAAGCAACTTTATATTTTACTACAAGTTTAAACGTCTTTTAATTTAACCAAACTCAGATGATTTTAATAATTAATTTTAAGCAAATTTAGATAATTTTACAACAAGTTTAAACGTCTTTTAATTTAACCAAACTCAGGTTATTTTAATAATTAATTTTAAGCAAATTTAGATAATTTTACAACAAGTTTAAACGTCTTTTAATTTAACCAAACTCAGGTTATTTTAATAATTAATTTTAATCAAATTTAGGTAATTTTAACAATTAATTTCAATTGATTTATATTTTACAGATAGGCTTAAATGTATTTTATTTCAGTTTACGTAGATTTTGTTTTATTCCAATTTAGTTTTTCCACGGGATGACAGACTTCTTTTTCTTTTACGTTTCAGCTTCGCGACTCCAAATTGAAGAGAGGTTCTCTGTTGCCGGAAACTCCTTTTATCTCCTCGCGTCGACCATGCGCAATAAGTGAAGTTGCGCAGCTTTAACGGGGAGAATGCGCCGGTGCAGCCGATAGCTAACCCTGCTGAAAGATAAAAAAGTGTGTCACCTGTGCTGTCATCCCACATTAATAATAATGATTTAATATGTAGTTAAAGTTTTTCAATTATTTTTTCCATTAAATCTTTAAACATATCCCTGTTTTCATTAATAATTATTTTTTTTTCTTCCCACCTTTGTTTTTTATCTTCTCGAAGCTCCTTTATTTCTTCCAAAATGTCGAATTGTATTGCATTTCTTTTCCGGCGTACATTATTTAATGGAATTTCGGTATTTTGTGGATCCGCTTGAAGGCACTCAATTACTTCTTCAACATCTTCTCGACCATTAGTTATTTCTATATTGCGTAGATTTGATGTTGTTATAGGTGGTGAAACATTGTGGTCAAGTCCGAAAATATCTTCAAAATCATCAAAAAAAATCAAATCGTACTGGAGCTGAACCAGTCTGCCGTATTGAATCCTTTTTTTTATAATATTTTCTTTTTAAATTAATAAATTTATTTTTGAGTTGGCTGGTAGTAAATTTAAAATTAATTAAAGCCATCTCTTCAGCTAAAATCTCCCATACATTATCATTTTTAATGTTGCATCCATCAAATAAAAACTTTTTTAATTTATATGTTGATATTAAAGCTTTTGTAGCAGAAATACTCCACCTAATTTTTGGTGGTTCTGGTTGCTGTTCTTCATGATTAATTATTTCTTCTACATTTTCAACCGAATCAACATAGGGCTCGGGTCCAGCTGCTAAGCTTTTCGGAATATTTAAATCATTACACATTTGTAATGTTAGTAAAACATACACATTTTGCCCTAAAACTACATATTTTTATTTTATTTAATTAAAAAATTACAAATTACCATTTTCCGAATTTTTACATAAAATGCTATTATCTAAAATAGTAAATTCGCCGTGTTCATTAATAATTGCTTCCATAATTTAAATTTCAATTTGATATTTTTTTTCGTTATGTATTTGTTTATGTTTCATTTGTTTACAATTTGTGAGTAATCATAAATGTATGACATTTCAACACTTTTCAAACGCAGTCATGAGCACGGTTGAAAATTGTTACAAAATGTAACATTATGACAGTTCAACATTGGTTATCCGAACGATTTTAAGACGTCATATTGTTAACAATTGTTAAAAATATTTATTATCCGAACGCAAAATTGTTACATTTTGTTACAAATTGTAACAATTGTTAGTTATCCGAACGCGCTACAGCGCACCATGCTAACCAAAATGAAGAAGATGATATTCTGAACGCACCCTAAGCTTCAATATCGTCAATGCAGTTTAAATCAAATTTTTATGGCGAGTTAGGACCGGACCGCCCTATATCCTACTGGTATCCGGGCTAAAATTCATGTGTGGTTAATGCCGAAAGGTACCACCGTAATTGTAGCAATAACATATAGATTGAACCTTCAATAGGTTCAATGCGGCCGGAATGTTGCACATGAGTAGACCTACACCATACTCGTGCGTATGCTGCCCACAGTATATTAATTTATTGCCTTTTGGCGTTATTAACTCACCATGATCTTTCCATCTTATTTCGCTTATACCAAGTATGTCGAGGTTGTAATTTGCCATTTCATTTTCAAGCTGAGCTAGTTTAGTTGTTTCTCTGAGAGTTCTTATGTTCCATATTCCAAATCTTATCGTTTTTCGTGTGCCGGTCTGTTTTGCCAATTTATCTGTATTTTCATCCGATTTTTGGTTTTTCTTTGTTTGCTTGTCTCGTATCAGTTAAGTGTTCATTCATACCGGTGATTAGCCAATAGTGAACTATTCTACTAATGGGTCTGCCATCTTCCGTGCGTAGACTCACGATTGAATTTGTTCTTCGTACTCTGTGTATGATAATTCAATTAACTCATACTACCATTTTTGTGTGAGAGTGGAGGGGAGGGATATATAGGTATATATATAGGGTATATAGAAATATAAATTGATAACACTTGTTAGTTGTTTTTTTTTTAAATTATTAAAGAAAAATAATTTTTATGTTTATTTATAAAAATAGGCCAAAGCAGGCCCAAGTGAAGAACCTGAGTTGAATTCATATTTGCCGAGGTGTTAACTATTACGAACCATTTCACTCAAACGGTTCATCTTTCATTTTTATATGTAAATAAAAATTTACATATAAAGTCAGTTATAAAAGTTAGAAAGGATGAATATCTAGTTGTAAGATCAGTGAAATGTATAGCGAATTTATCTGTAAAAAAGTCGGACCACCTGGAATTCCAGTAATAAAGTACTGGGGAATTACTAAAATATTAAAATATCGTAAAATATAGTCACGGTAGCTTAGTGTATAGCGTGCTAACCTACGCTTTTCCACAACTTTTTCTAAATTTCTTTTTCTATATTCCCTATATATATATACCTATATATCCCTCCCCTCCACTCTCACACAAAAATGGTAGTATGAGTTAATTGAATTATCATACACAGAGTACGCAGAACAAATTCAATCGTGAGTCTACGCACGGCAGATGACAGACCCATTAGTAGAATAGTTCACTATTGGCTAATCACCGGTATGAATGAAAACTTAACTGATACGACACAAGCAAACACAGAAAAATCAAAAATCGGATAAAAATACAGATAAATTGGCAAAACAGACCGGCACACGAAAAAGGATAAGATTTTTATATGTAAATAAAAATTTACATATAAAGTCAGTTATAAAAGTTAGAAAGGATGAATATCTAGTTGTAAGATCAGTGAAATGTATAGCGAATTTATCTGTAAAAAAGTCGGACCACCTGGAATTCTAGTAATAAAGTACTGGGGAATTACTAAAATGTTAAAAGAAAACAAATTAATTTAAAACCTTAAAAAAAGGTATTTATTATATTTTTATTTTGTAAGAAAATTGAGACTTTATAATATGTCGGCAACTATTAATCGAATAGAAAGAAAAATTCATTTTTAACTTTATATAAATTATTAAAATATTAAATTTTTGATCTGTTATTTTTCGATCTGTTATTTTCTTTTTAAATTTTACAAAAAAATGTTATTTTCATATATATAATAATTCCTATTGATTGTGCTCATTGCCCTTTCCTTATATACTTAAATCATCTGGTTTACTTCTGCCGCGGCGAATTAGTGCATGTGCGAACCATTTATAAACCTTCAATTCAATTAGAAGGATTGCGTAAAATTGCAGTAAACTCAGAATTTTTATTGACAGTATTGTCAAAGTGACAACAATAATTAAAAAAAAAAAAAGTAAACAACGTGGAATGGCTGACAAATCAATAGGTAATTATTTTATATTTTAACATAAATCTTTACAATATTTTGCATTTGAATTTGTAGATGGATATCTTGTTGCTGGTCAGCAACATGCTCCCCGGCCGTGGATGCATCAGAAACATAATTGGATGGGGTGAAACTGCTGATCTTTTTTTTGTATGTTGACACATTTTTTTTTTTTGTGATGAATGGTGTTGTGAATGTCTCGTATCGTAGTAAACACAAAACATAGCAATTTGTGTATGTTGATTTTCTGATGAAAAGTGATGAATATTTGACGAATCGCTAATTCTTGATGATTATCCAGAAGACCAGAAGTGTCGGTGAAATCGTATCTCAGCAGATGAAATCGGTGGAATCGCACTTCGATGTTATATAACATTGATATATATTATTTTATTGTTGATACGTGACAATTAATGCAGCATTTCCTCCGTGCCATTAATTTTATGTCCAATACCTAAGCCTTTTTACTCTGCGACCTATCTCGCAGATACCAAATTGTTACAACTCTCGGTGGATTTTACATGAAAAAATAAAAATAAATAAAGAATGTATTAGTACATTATAGATTTTATTGTAAGCGCCTAATCGCATTATGATTTTATGCGTTACGTTAACCTGTTTATTATTATTATTGTATTATTATATTACCTTATTATAATTATAATACATTCTTGTATTATTATATTAATGTTATTGGCGTAATCATTATCGAAAATTGTAACTACCGGGTGTATTAGTTCATATTTTATTTTATATGTTTTTTTTTTATATAAAAAATTGTTTATGAATTTCAAGAAAAGTCTTTATGTATTTCAATATTTTTTTATTTATGTCCCTTTGGATTTAATATATGTATTTATATTAAATTTATAGTGTGTAATAGATTGAATATATGTATTTATATTAAATTTATAGTGTGTATTAATTGTTCATGTAATGTGATATTATAATGATAATATATGATTATTATTATTTCAATTATTTAATGTTTTTATATTAGAATGTATGAATGTAATTTTTATTTATGTTAGAAATGAATGAATTGTATATGTTCGATATTATATTTTAGGTTTATTGAACATATTTATTTATTATTATTTTTTATTAAATTGCAAGTTTATATATTGCCATTTGTAGGCAATAAACAAATTTTAGTAAGTGGACGCTTGAATGTGGAGTCCTTGGTTTTTAGTGTGACTACACGAATTAAACCGTCAGTTCCAGCATGTGTTGCAGTTATTCGAGCTAGTGGCCAGTGTACTGGTGGTAATCGATCATCTTTCAACAGCACTAAGCTACCAACACTGACGTTTTCTCGTTGTGTGATCCATTTTGGACGTGCTTGTAGTCTGGACAAATATTCTGTGCTCCATTGACGCCAGAAACTTGGTATAATCGCTGAATATATTGGATTATGATGGAATGAATTTCAGCACCAAGTAGAAGATCAACTCTGCCAGGTTTATTGTACCATGGGTCTGCTAGTTCCAGGTTCTGCAGATATGTCCAGTTGCCAACGGAAAACTCTTGTCCTGGTAATGAGCCGGTTAATTTTTTTAATATGTATGCATCAAATTTTATGTTAACTGCTGGGTTCGGTATTGAACTAATATCCATCTTAACCAGGTATTGTGCTTGTCCGGCTTCATTTTCTCCAAATCCAGTGACATTTATTTTTGTTTTTTCTCTTTTTAGATTGAGTCGCTGTGCTGCAGATTCTGTGATGAACGATGCTTCAGAACCTGGATCTATCAGGGCTCGAAGTTTTATGTTTTCACCACTTGCAGAATTTGCGCGAAATCGCAATATATATGCAGTGCAGCGAATTAATTTGGTAAGTGATGATAATTTGTGGACATAAGTGTCTGTTAAATTAATTATGTGTGTTTTTATCTTTTTTATTTCTAGATCGGTTTCAAAATTAAATACTGAGTTTCTAGTGCTTGCGATGGACCGATATAAAAATTCTGGTCCGGACCACCATATGTTGCAGTCGACGAGTTCGCGCGGAAATAAACAACGGGATCCTTAAATTAATTATGTGTGTTTTTACCTTTTTTATTTCTAGATCGGTTTCAAAATTTAATACTGAGTTTCTAGTGCTTGCGATGGACCGATATAAAAATACTGGTCCGGACCACCATATGTTGCAGTCGACGAGTTCGCGCGGAAATAAACCACGGGATCTTAGATCTGCAGGATTCTCTTTAGATTTGACGTGCTTCCAGATTGCTGGATCTGTGAATTTTTGTATTATTATTTTATTTAGGATTAAATTTGTAAATTTAGGTAGAATTAAATTTGTACTGTGTTTTTATAGTATATTTATTATGTGTAATTGTAGTACAATTCTAATTATTAATCAATATGTTGTATTCAGATATAATTATATATGAAATATAAATGTTATTTCTTTTATATTTATTAAAAAACCTTAAAATATTTATTTTAATAATTTATTTATTGTACTTGTATGTATAAATATAAGTGTTATTTATTTTATAATATTTGTAATTTATTTATTAAAAATCCATGAAATATTTTTTTTATCCCATTATTATTTATTAATATAATTTAATAAATACCTATTTATTATCAACCACCTATTATCATTGTTGTTTTTTAAGATGGGTATCATTTTATGCTCTGACGTCACCAACGAAAAGGTTTGTATACTGACCTTGTTTGAAGGTGAATATGCCAATAGATCACCACTGGATGCTTTGGATTTTTTTTTTTTTTTTTTTATTGTTTAAACCGTACCGAAACCGATTTTTTTTTTAAAAAAAATAATGTTGTTTTAGGTTTTTTTTATTCCCGTACCGAATTTTGTTATAATGATTTTATACCACTATTTTTAGCTTTACACCATTGGAATTTTCACCTATTTATTATTATTTTTTATAAACTTCTGTAGGTACTATTAATTAATTTGAATTTTTAGTTTGCCACTTAATTAATTGAATTTTTCACTGTGGCATATATCTTTTAAAATTTCTTAGCACACACTACAATTTTTACACACTGTTTGAAATTTGAAATTATATGTTAAAAAATTAGGAAAATTTTATGATTTTGTATATGACAAAACTAATTTTGAATTTTATTGCCACTAAAAAAAAAAATATTTTAAATTTTATTGCCACTGAATTTCCTTTAACGATTTCGAAGGACCATGTAATCTTTTGTGATTAAAACAATATAACAATGGTTCGGTATTGCATAGTAAAATCGTCTAAATATAATATAAATAATATGTGTCCAGAATATGGAATGGTTACGTTGTACAGGTAAAAATATAGTAAATATAATAAGGAATGCATGTTATTTAAATGATATATTCAATTTTAAGAATATGTTTTTTCTAATTTTTATTTAAAAATATTATATTTTATTTAGAATAAAGTATAAAATTATAAATAAAAAAAGTTGTAATTGAAAGAAAAAATTCCGCCATAATTTCAAAATAGCTTTTACAAGCTTTTGCATGTTTTCATTTTAGGCACAGTGTTGTAGTCAGGATATTTTTTAATGAGGCATGATTACTATTTTATTATATTATTATTTTATATATATTTTAGTTTCCCAAAAGATGCGGAAATATTAGTAAAATGGTTTTCTGTTTTGAATTTAAATCCTCAAGATCATCTTGAAAATAATAGAGTATGTGCGTTGCAATTTATGTCATACGATTTCCGAAATACAGAAAAAAGAAAGTTTATTAATAAAACTGCAATTCCTTCTCAGCATTTGGTAAGTTATACAATAGACATTGTAATTTTTTTCAGAATATATTAATAATTTTTAAAATATATTTTAGGAAATATATTTCAATTTCATTTTTATTCTAATTACTTATATTTCTTTGATTTCTATTATAATTTTCAGTCTTTCTATTTTTAATTTTATTAATTTATTCAATTCTTTGCCTTTATTTTCCTTGCCTTTATTTTTATTTACTTTTTTATCAACATTTACAAAACTAAAGGAAGAAATAGAGATACCTGGAGAAATAGAAATGCAGGAAGAAATTATTGTACCATCAGAAATGATTTGTGATGAAAAAATTGTACCATCAGAAATGATTTGTGCTGAAGAAATTATACCAACTACTGTTTCGCTCTACAGGAAATCGTATCAAATAATGTAGATTTTAAAATAAAAAATATTTAAAAGTAGTAGTAATAATTTTATATTTTATGTAGGATAATTTAAAAATTGTACCATCATCGAAAAAAATAAAATGGTGTAAAGTTGGTATAAAAGATGCAATGATATCTGATGAAGAATTAACATCTCCAACAACCAAACACAAAAAAATTAAGTTGCTACGACAATTATTGCAAAAACGCAATAGAAAAATTAATTCATTGCAGCAAAAGGTGACACGACAAAAACACCAAATTAAATCGTTAAAATCCTTATTAAAAGATTTAGAATTTTTTTTTTTTTAATTTTGAAGATTCAAATCTTTTAAATAGTATAGGAAATTTAAATACGCAGCTATTCCAAAGACAGTACTTGAAAGCTACTAAAAAAACTGTAACGAAACAATTTTCTCCGGAATTGAGAGCTTTTGCACTAAATTCACCAAAAGCTTACGAATATGTTAGAAGCACTTTTCATTGCAGTCTTCCTCATATGAAAACTTTAAGTAAATGGTACAAACGTTTTGATTGCGAGCCAGGCTTTACAGCTGAAGCGTTTGGGTCAAAAAATTATTTTAAATTTAGTATTTGATGAAATGGCTATTAGAAAGCAAGTAGAATGGACTGGAACGAAATCAGTTGGATGCGTCGATATTGGAGACGGAGGCCACAGTGAAATAATGGCTAATCAAATGTTAGTTTTTATGGCTGTGTGCGTAAATCGTAGTTGGAAAATACCACTAGGTTATTTTGCAATCCAATCATTAAACAGTGCTCAAAAGCAAAATATCATTATTGTATGTATACAAAATATTTTAGCTACTGGAGCAGAATTGATTGGTATAACATCAACAAATTCGAACGCAATCCAACTATTAGGATATAATATTTTAGATATTAAAAGTGCTCCAGAATTTTTCGTTGATGACAAAAAAAATTTAGTAATTCCGGATCCGGTTCATATGCTAAAATTAGTACGAAACACTTTTGACGATCTTAAAATATTAAAAAATGAATCCAATGAAAGTATTGATTGGAAATATATTGTAAATTTGTTGGATTTACAAGATAAAGAACAACTTCATGCTGGAAATTAGTAAGTAAAGTAAGTAATATATAAAACTGAAAAGAAATAATAAAAATTATTTTTATAGATTACGCAGCGGACATGTGCGTTACCTCAACCAAAAAATGAAGGTAAAATTAGCTGTACAACTGCTAAGCAAATCAGTCGCTGATGCACTTGATTTCTGTCGCAATATTTTAAAATTGCCACAGTTCAAAGACAGTGGACCGACAGGCGACAGCTAACTTTATTAGAATAATGAATAATACATTCGATATTTTGAATTCGAGAAAACATCGTGGTTTTGGATTTACAGAATCCATTTCGGAAAGAAATTTTACCGAGCAAATGAATTTTGTTGATAGAACAATACATTACATTTCAAAATTGAAAACCGACAATATTATGATCATAGAGCATAGAAGAAAACAGGATTTATTGGTCTTATAACTGCTCTTAAGACAATTAAACCACTATATGAAAGGTAAAATATACAATAATGTTAGTATCTGTAATATAATTCATATTCATTTCAGATTTGTTGTAACATGTATATTAAAATTTATACCGTATTATAAATTAAACCAGGATCATATTGAACTATTTTTTGGTTCAATAAGAACTAATCTAGGTTATAATAATAATCCTACGGTTCGCCAATTCCAAAGTACGTAATTTACAAATTTAAATTTAGTATAAAATTAAAGTAAAAATATTTAATGTTTATAGGTACATACAAACGACTTTTGGTTAGATGCCAATTAAGGGATGGTGGAATTGGTAATTGCATGCCATTGGAAAATATTAAAATATTGCAATTCACAAGCAATAATGCATGTAATACGTTGAATAGCACAACACCACGAGCTGCAATGATGCAAGAATTCCAAGATTCTGAAACTGATGATCCTATTTTAGAAACTTGTAGCGATTTTCTTATACCACAATTATCGGATTATTGTGAAAAAATTGTTGAATACATTAGTGGTTTTGTAGTTAAAAAACTTAAACAGAAAATATTTTGCGAGGAATGTATATCAACTTTAGACGGTGAATATGATACACAGTCATTGGTTGCATATAAAAACAAACGTTTTTTACATATTGCAGCAAAAGACGTTGTATTAATTTGTACTACAGTTGAAAAAAATTTGAGGTATTATCATATATTAGAAGAAACTAATAGTTCAGTTTTAAGCGATAAATATTTTCAAAAAATTAAAATTGAAACACAGAAATTATTGATCGATAAAAATTTGTTTCACACTCAATATCGCCATATGTTTGAAAATAATCATTATTCGCTATTTATTAAATTAATAACTTAAATTTACCTAAATAGTAGATTCCATTTCATTGCAAAAAAAAAAATCTGAGAAGATATCAAAAGGAATAAATTATAAAAACTAATTTTATTTCTTGGTATGTAAAAATTAATAGTAATTCTTTCGAATGTGTCTTGAGCATTAGGCCTAATGGGGATAACAGCCTCATATTCCTAATATTGTAAACCAAAAATAAAAAATTATTAAACCGATTTCAAAAAAACAAAAATAGAAATTTTTTATATACAAAAGATACTAATTAAATAAACTCACAAAATACAATAATTAATATACATTTTATTTAAAAATTAATAGATTTTTATAAAATACAAAAAAAATCATTCATATTCAATATATTTTGAATGAACATAAATTAAAAGAGCTTTTTACTTCGGGCTGTATATCTGAAGCCGTCAGCCACAAATATTTTCTTGTTTCATTGTTTGACGTTTTTTTATACTATATGCTCTATCTTAGTTGATTTCACAATTGAAATTTACAAAATATAAATTGATCGAATAATTTTTTTTGCAAATATACAGTTTATCGAAAATAAACAATTTTGATCAATTATTTTCGGTTAGGATATTATTCTGGATATTTACAAAAAATGAATTATGCCTTGGTTATAATTGGGCTACCACCACAACTACCAACTTCACTCTTATGGAAATCAATGCTTTGTAGAGATGTGTTCATAATGAACGAGTCATTTGAGTTTAAAAAACATACGATTCACTAAATTTAAAAAGACTCGTTCGAAAGGAACCGTCAATCATCATAGATTTTGAACGTCGTACAAATATTATGGATACAAACAAAAAATTGCGAACGATTACCCACGCTTCTTTTTATATTTGTATTCAGTATTGTATCATTAAAATGTTAAGTAACTCTACTCTCTCTAACATAATGCACACGCACAGCCAGGCACACCACCCACACCATAAAATAGAGCACTCACTGCCAACAAGTTGCATAAAATAAAAACTGAATATATATATTTATGTAGTATTAGTTACTTCGATAAAGGTATTTATATTTATGTATATAAACAATCAGCTCATCATTCTTGCATGCTTAAAGAACGACGTGCAGGGGGAGGTAGGATGTATATTGCAATGGTATTGCAATTTGCAATATGCAAATGAGTATGATATAAATGATACAATACAAATACGACATACAATACAATTCCTATAAAATTTAGATTTTTAAGAGAATCGTTCTTTGGGAATACAAATACAAATCATATTAACATATAATTATGGATATTGGTGTTATTTTTTATTTTTGTGATTGTATCGTTCTTGATAACGGTATTTTTAAGCAATTGTTATTTTTGAAACAATTGCAATGCAATAATTGTAATTTTTGGAGTTGTAAAGTTTTGTTTTTATTTATGAGAAAGTCAAAATATCAATTGGTACGTTTTATGTTATTAAAAAGGTAAGTAAAATTATTATTTTTGGATTTAGAAAATTTTTAGTTGTGTCCATTAATTAATAACAAATTGATATTTAGTTAAAAAAACCAATTTATTAATGAAATTTAGATTTTAAATCTTTATAATATTTAACTATCGAGTTCATTACTAATAACTTAGTAATAATGGAGCGAAAAAGAAGTATAATATGGAACCATTTCACTGATATGGGCGATGCAAAGGCTAAATGTGGTTATTGTAGCTGCATATTATCATTTAAAGGTGGTTCGACTGCGAACTTAATTCGTCATACGAAAATAAAACATCCTGGTGTACATAGTACGGAAAGTTCTTCTAATACGCAGACTATCCCTTCTGTAAGATTATTAATTTATGTATTTATTTATTTATTTATATATATATTTATTTACATAGGTAGAGTCTGAAAAGCAAGATCTTGCTGGTGGTGAAATATCTACAATTTTAGAAAATGAAGCTTCTGTAAGATTATTAATTTATCCCTTCTGTAAGATTTTTTATATTTTTATTTATTAAACAACATAGACGGAGTGTGAAAGGCAAAATGTGGCTTCTGGTGAAATTCCAATTACAGTAGAACCTCCACAGAAGCGTCGCAAAAATCAAAGCTCGGTAGTCCAGTATTTTAATAAACCTATGCCGCTATCTAAGTCAAAATCAATTGATGCTCAGGTCACTAGAATGATAGTAAAAGAATATCAACCTTTTTCTATTGTGGAAGATAAAGAATTTGTTAAATTGCTTCATTTATTAAATCCAACTTATAAGTTGCCAAGTCGAAAAACTTTATGTTCTAGTCTTATTCCGCAAGCGTATAATAAAACGAAGGAATTAGTGAATGAAGATTTATTAAAATCGTACGCTGTGTCAGTGACTACGGATGCTTGGACTTCAATTAACAATCAAAGTTATATTGCTATAACTGCTCATTTTTTAAATGATAGTTTTGATTTGAAATCGTACTTATTGGAATGCTTTGAATCAGTAGAGAGACATACAGCAGAAAATCTGTGCCAGGATATAAAAAGAGTAATGGTAGAATGGCATATAGAAAATAAGGTTGTAGCTGTTATAAGCGACAATGCTGCGAATATTAAAGCTGCAGTACGATTAGGCAACTGGCGACATATTGGATGTTCTGCTCACAAAATAAATTTGATTGTGCAAACTGCTATAAAAGATATAGACGACATTAAAAAGAAAATTAAGGAAATAGTAGAACATTTCAAAAGAAGCACTGTCGCAGTTAATAAATTAAATAGTGTACAGCTACAAATGGGACAAAAAGTATTAAAGTTGAAGCAAGACGTTCCTACCAGATGGAACTCAACTTTTCAAATGTTCCAAAGAGTTTTAGATATGAAAGAACCATTGATCTCAACAATAGCTATACTTGACCATAACTTGCCACAAATTTTGCCAACTGATTGGAAAGTTATCGAAGGCTCTTGTAAAATTTTAAAAATATTTGAAGAAATAAGTAGTGAAAGTTCAGTAACAATTTCTAAAGTAATTCCTTTGATAAAAGTAATGCGTAGGTGTTTACTTAAAATCGAGATTGAGTTACCAGATGAAGTGAGGGTACGTCAGTTTCTGCAATCTCTGCTAAATGAGATATCATCAAGATTTGGAAATTCAGAAGAAATACCACTACTAGCAGAATCAACACTTTTAGATCCACGATTTAAAAAGCGAGGGTTTCAAAGTGATACATCATACAGAAAAGCATATCAATCAGTTGCACGAATGGCTTCAACTGTCATTGTGCCAAATGAAACAGTTTTAGATCTGACTGAGGAGCCAACAATACAAAATGCATTGAAATCTAGCGTATGGGAAGAATTCGATAAAGAAATAATTGACGAAATTACATCTAATGCAAATAGAGGTATTTCACAAGGAATTATAGAATTAGATAAATATTTGCAAGAAAGTTACACCCCAAGATTGTCAAATCCTTTGAAATGGTGGGAAAATAAGAAAAATACTTATCCCAGATTATTTCAAATAGTTCAGAAACGGTTATGTGTTGTGGCTACTTCAGTTCCCTGCGACAGAATTTTTTCTAAAAGTGGTATGATAATATCTGACCGGCTTAATAGAATAAAGCCAAAACTTGTGTCACAAGTTTTATTTTTAAATTCAAATTTATAAAATATAAATAACTACTTTTTTACTTTTATAGATATACACTTTTTTACTTTTAGATATAGTTTTAATTAGGTATAATGATTTGTTTTGTTTTTTAAATTGTTTGTTTGCGAATTCTATATAACGTTTTATTTATTTTTATTTTATTACTGAATACTCTTCTTTTTGTTTTGTTTTTTTCTACATATATTTCTAATAAAAAAAATATTTTTTAGTTAATAGTTTGCTTTCTTATTTATTGTGCTATAACTTTAATTTGCATTGTAAACTTAAATGTATATGATACTTGAATACAAGAAATTTGAATAATACTTTATACTTTACTATGTTGAAATTGCTAATGATTCTTTTTGAACGAGTCATTGTGAACGACTCATTATAAATGAACGATTCGTATGATTCGATTCCATGAAAAGAATCATTTTGCCCATCCCTAATGCTTTGAGTTATAATTGGGCTACTAAAATTTCGAATGTAGCTGAGTTTTAAAAATTTTGAAGTTGCAGTAAAGTGTAGTAGTAAATTATCAAAATTATAACTTTGTAACATATTTTAAAATATTTTATTTGGTCTCTTGTCTGGTACAGTTCTCGGCTTCCCCATATGCGCCTTCTTTTTTTTAGGTTCTTTTAATTTCTTTAATTCTTTATATGCATTCATAGATAAATATCCAGCTATAGCTTTTTTTAAATATTATTCACCGACATATTTTTTTTCGATTTATTTGTAAATATTCTTCTATCAACATCAAAATGACACTTCAAAGTTACATTTTAGCGCGATTTTTGTAGCACAATTATAACTTGTCGCGCTACATGGTAAATTGGAGAATTAGAAAAATTGTATGTTCGCTAATAAATTTAAAACAATGTGAAAACTTCTATTTACTTCCAAGGGCTGTTATTACAGTCCCTAACGACAATAAACTTTGGTTAATGTCGATACCTTCTTTAACAAGATTTGTACTTTATGGATTAAGGATTATCCTCTTGTTGATCTTTATCGTGTCGGTTGTATTTTTGTGATTTTAACTTATTTAATTTGCATGTGATTAATTTACTTTAATTTAATCTAAAAAATTTGTTTTATTTTGTTCATATTTATTTATATTTATATATTTTTGATTTCTGCCTGCTTTTAATTAATTTAATAGAAATATTTAATATTATATTTTTATTGAAAAATAACAAAAATAAAAAAAAAAAAAAAACTTATTGTTTCTAGTGACGTAGTGTTACAGTTTTGTTTTAATTCGATATAAATTTCTCAAGAGAATTTAATTTATTGTGTTCTTTTTTTGTTGTTGTTTTTGGTCTGTTACTAATTTCAATATCATATGGTCGTATTTGTCAAAAAATTGTGATTACTATTTATAATTTTATTGTTGCTGTCTTTTTAATTATTTTTGGATCAAATTTCCGAAATTATTCTTTCTTTTTGACCTAATTTATAAAATTTATAAAATTTTTAAGTTTTTATTTATTCAAACATTATAATTATTTTAATTTTATAATTTTGAAGTACATTTTTGTTTAATATGGAATCGGTTATTTGTTGTATTTGTAATTCCGCCATTGATACTGCTAAGATAGTTAAATCAGAGCGCGAAATTTGAAAATAGTCTGATGTCACGTGACTTCAGATTTAGATTTTAAATTAACATGTTTACTTCAGATTTAAATGTTAATTCAAAATGCCTAAAGTTATAATGCGACTTGGCAAAAAATGAGTGAGATTCAGTGTGTGTTTTCAGCACATTTTAAATTGGTTGTTACCATAAATCGGTATTATGTTTAAATTATATTTATCATTTCATTATTTATTTAAAATTCAGAATCTTTTAACTTAACACGTTCACGGACACCAACTGTAATTGCAGTGAGCTGATCATATGATCTATTGTTTCAGCTATAGCTGAATCACGTGAACAAAATTGTGTCCGTCAAAGCGTTAAAAAGCTTAAGTTTGTTCATTATTTATATTCTAATGAAATTATACATTCATAAATAATTGTTTGACTACCCCTGAAAAACCTGTGAAAATCAATAAACTTGAATAAAAGAAATATCGAATGATATTTTAAAATTTATTTACCCATTTTTATATATATATAAAGTCATATCCTCAAAATGATAATTTTGTGATTACTACCATTCTCCACTAGGCTGAAGATTTTAGAAAATTTAAAGAAAATTGAAATTTTTATATTTTTAAAATGTTTTATTGTATTTGTTTCTGTTTACTTCCCGCATACCGCAACCACAACCCTATGAATGAAAAAATAAGTTGTTTTTATATATGCAGTAGGCCTAGGCGTATATAAAAACAACATAATATGAATTAAATGAGATATACCAAAACCTTCGACAGTGTGTGTTCTCACAAGCCATGCACATACACATACTTTTACAAAATTTTTGGTTTAGTCCGACGTAATATTCAATATGGCCGCGCGGTGTTTGTTTACATTTTTTATCGTCCGGAAAACTTAAATTTTAGTAGGTAAAAACTTACTTAAATAAAATTTTGTAAAAAAAAAAAATAATAGTTAAGTGAGTGCAAAATAGTGATAACAATTTTATATACCAATATTTAGTTTTAACGTAATTAAATCATAAACAAAAATCACAACGCCGTTGTTGTGATTGTTTATATAAAATGCAATAGCAATAATTTTTATTTTATGCAATTTTGATATAGTAATTTTATACATCAGTAATTATAATAATAAATATTTGATTTCGTTGTATATTTTGAATAATTTCTCATATAATCGATTAAAAATGTATTAATACTATAGTAGTGAATATAATATTTCCAAGTTCAATTGGTATTTATCATTTTAAATCTGAAAATTCATAATTAAAAGTGTGAAAAAAAAAGATTTGAAAAAACCAAACTTTTGCAACTATTATTTAACTATATGGCATTTAAAATATGTAATTAAAAACCATTTTATTGCTGCTAGTATGCTTAAAAAGAGACCAATTTTACATGGACTTGTTTTGGAAATATTATTAATTGTACTAAGAATAATTGGAATTTTCTATGCAACTGGGATAAATCTATTTCAAAACAAAATAAAGTAAAAACATAAATGATCAAAAAGCATATTTACATTAAATAAAATATTTTAATTAATATTTTAAAGATATAAATACAAAATAAATATTCAATTTATTCCTAAAAATAATTATGTTTTGTATAATTTGCATAAAAGTTATTTCAATTATTTTCATAAAATATGAAAGTTAATTAAAATTCTTATCAAAACTTCTTCTTATCGTTTTAGTTTTCATAGCTCTTCTGTTATATAGAATCAATATTATCATAAATATTGATTCTATTAATTTAATAAATTTGACAAAATCATTATTTCTGAATATTTCTGAATCAATTCAATTCAATTCAACAATTCAGAAATATTCAGAAATAATGATTTTGTCAAATTTATTAAATTAATAGAATCAATATTTATGATAATATTGATTCTATATAACAGAAGAGCTATGAAAACTAAAACGATAAGAAGTTTCAGTAGTTTCATAAAATTTGAATATTTAGCAATTTTGTTTAACGCAATAGCATAATTTAATTCAGCTACTTTTTTTCATATATAATTGTATTGAATTCATAATTAAAATTCAAAATAAATGATTAACTTATAAGTATAATAATAAGATAATTACTGATGTACTATATAAAAATATAGTAATTTTATATTAAAAGTGTATTGATATTAAAAAACCTATTTTTAAATTATATTACAAAATCTGTTATATTATAAAACATTAAACTAGATAATAAAAAATATTTATGGAAATTAAAAATTATATTTTTTATTTATTATAAAATAAAAAACCTTTATTTTCAGCAAAAATCTAAACAATAACCATATAATTCAATACAAAATGATATTATATGTCGGACTACAACTCGTGTAAATGTATTAGTGCGCCGACGATGTACATGGCTTGTATTTATACACTGTCGAAGGTTTTGGATATACATAATACATATGAATAAAGAAATGTTTTAAGTTGTTTTTATGTAGGTATGCGTTAATATTCAAAGTTAAATTTGTCTGTTTGAAATTGTATTTTAAAATTATAAAAGGAAAAGTTGGTTTGAAAACACCGCTAATATTTTCTAAACTATTTGTCAGAAAATATCCTTTCTGCGGACTTTTTTGTAGGCAATTAAATTATCTTTTCAACTCTATAAAAAAATAATTAGGGTTATCACTGAAAAAAGAAAATATGTAATTATAAAGTACAAATAAATTTTCTATGCAAAATTTTCATAGAGTACATATATATAGATTTTTACATTTTGTATTCTATAACATTTTTGAGCGTCATACTCGTAATATTTTTGAGAGTCAATTACATTTTTATGTTGTTCTTCTGTTATCATTATTTTACTTTTATTTTAAAATATTGCCGCTTTCATTTTAGAACAAACATTTTTCCCATACCAACTAAATCTCTAGGTATATGTTCTCTCTGGTTATATGGTGAAAATTTTTTGGTATACAATGTGCATTCCTTCATATAGGTAATGATGTTGAAAAATTTGAAACATTAGAAGAACTAAATGCTTATGATTTTGAAAATAATTTGGGAAGATTGAAAAAATTTTTAAGATCATCAAAAAAACCACTGCAGCAAATTCAACACCGACTCATAGAAATGGAGTATATAAATCTTGAGACTTTACTTCAAAATTCGCTATCTACATATCTAAAGTCGGAATGGTGTAAGGGACCGAAAATAAAAGAATGTTCTGTGTATATAAAAAAATGTGTTCTACCAAATATACACTTTCAGTAAACTGCAAAAACAATGTAGTAATGACCAAAAGTGATGATTATTTCCTTATAAAGAACTTTGCAAATTCGAAGTCATTATAATAGCTATTGGAACATTTTTACTAAATCCTATACCAGTATGTACAGTATATATACAGTTGAGAATTCAATAAATCTAGGTATATGTAAATTTATTAAGTCTAGTTTAAGCCAAAAAATTGAATTTATTAAACTTGATAATGATAATAACATAAAAAAGTGTATGGACATAACCCTGGGAAATGAATATTATAAATATGTAATTATAAAGTATTATAATACCACTTTTACATTAATCATAAACTAAATAACAAAATATAATATAAGTCATAATTATATTATACAAGGATAACACACAGAAGGAGTACTTTGATCCTCTGTTTGGTAACATATAATAAAAATAATTGAAATAATTATTTTAATATAAGCTTTCCATTTAATTTTTTTTTTTTTTCAGAAAACTGTGAATATTACGAAACCGAACTACAAGATTATTCCAATATGAATACTCAACAGATATTAATCAAAACACTGCAAACTGTGGAATACGTTGGAACAGCTGTATGCGGAATACGTTGGAACAGCTGTATTACATGAAAAAAATGGTAAAGAAAATTTGTACATATACACTTTGTACACTTTATATAAAACGTAAAACCAATAAACACTATTTGATCCAATATGGAAGATTAACAACTTTATTAATCCATTGATTCTTAGGTTTACTTTACTAATATGTCTAATTCTAATCACAGGTTGTATTAGGTACCATCAGAACGCGTTGCAGCAGAATGTAAAAGTATTACAAGAGGCCATGGAAGACAACACCAGACAAATAATAGATTAAAAAAAGACGGAAGAAGAAAATACAACAGTAGAAAATCTACCAATTACAAATATTGATACATATACATACAATGAAAACGTTTCTAATTGCAAAAGTGATGTTGCTTTTTCAAAAGCTATGGTATTTTTATGTTACATCACTTTATTTGTCAGTTTAATAAATTTGTATTTTAGATCAAAACACTAGCTGTTGCTGGTGGAAAAAATATTGAGGATGCGGTGAGAAAAGTAATTAACAAGTTATTTGCCATTAACCTCCAAATTACAAAATCAAATTAATTTTTCGGGAAAGCATGGCAAACTAAAACTCGCGGACTCTCCATTTTTAAAAATTATTTTGCGTAAATTTATATTTTTACCATTACCTTCTAATTAAATTGAATTAATTCATATTATAACTTGCAGATACTGTTAAAATTATAAGATGTACCGATTTTACCGAGCATTTGGCGGTAGTTGAAATAAAATACTATTTACAACGCGCTGATGAAAGATACAAAAACTCCTTGAAAAGAAAAATGCATTAAAAAATGTAAGTTAATTAAATTAGTATTGCAATATTTAACTTAATACAATTAACTTATAACCAAATGAATGAAGTCAAAATAATAATAGTCCGATATTTTTTTACTTGCTGTAAAAATTTTATGAAAATGAATTTATATTTTAATTTATGTTAATATAATGAATGTTTTTAATTTTTAAAATAGTTATTCTAAAAATATATACAAAAATACAAAATTAATGGTATTTGTTTTATTTTCTTTATATTGCAAGTGAACCAAATATCAACAAAATTATCTTCCATAAGATGATAAATTTGTCAACAATTATGTCAATTAATTATCCTCCAAAATACGCCATATTCGACGATAATTTTATCACAAAATTATCCTCCAAAAGATGACAAATTTGACGATAATTTTTTCACAAAAGTATCCTCCAAAAGATGACAAATTCGTCGATAATTTTGTAACAAAATGGTCATTTATGTCACCCCACACATCACAAAACGCATCAACCCTGCCCACATTTTCCAACAATCGTATCACACACTTTTGTCGACAATCAACATAAATTTGTCGTACCAATTTGATAATTTTGTGACAGCTGGCTATATGGAAGTTTGCGTTTTTTATAATTTCAAAGTATGGCGTTTTTTATTATTTAAAGTTTGTTTTATTCAAAATTCAAAATTCCAAAGGTAAAAGATTCTTATTATAGATTTATAAATAAACTAAAATAAATAATATGTAAAACACAATTTTTTGTTTATTAGTTTGCTTTGATATGATACCTGTTTAGTTATTACAGTTATTGGACATAAAAATATGGTGATTATCACACTATCACTTTTACATAATTTCACAACAAGCAGTACTTTTATGCAACAAGTTGATGTTCTGATTCGTGGTTAAAACTATAACCATTCTTGTTACATTAAATTTTAATATTTGTAACATCATTAAAATTTAATTGCTCTATAGCACAATTACATAAATATTTTAAAATGCTTTTTTCAGCCTCTTTTTTATTTTGTGGGTTTAAACCACGAATCAGAACATCAACTTGTTGCATAACAACTGCTTGTTGTTGCACTTTCACTTCACCAATTAAAAAGTATTGAAATTATTTTGATTTAAAATAATTCATTAAATTATTTTTTTATTTATAGCTACATTAAAAATTACCGGCTTTCGAAAGTAGCTTTTATTTATTTATTCGGGGAAATTAAAGATGAATTAAAAACACTTCAGCGCTCTACGGCGGTACCGTACATAATAAAATTGGCTGCAACATTGAAATTTTTAGCCGAAGTGGGATTTCAGCATTCCATTGGCCAAGACATGAATATAGCGTTGGCTCAGCAAACCATATCATACATTATTACTGAAGTTTACATGGCGATTGAAAATAATATTTGTTCAAAACTCATAACTCTCGCAATGTCTGATCAAGAAAAAGCGGATGCAAAGAGATTTTTTTTATGAAAAATGTGGTTTTCCCGGTGTAATCTGAGCTATTTATGGTACACATTTCCAAATTATTCGTCCTCATGAAGACGAACATGTTTATTTTAACAGAAAGGTAAAACATAGTATAAATGAGATGGTGGTAAGTTACACTTAATATAAAAATTTTGTCATTTTCAATTCCATTTAATTTTAGATTTGTGATCATTATTTGAAAATCCGTTCTGTTAATGGCTGTTACGGTGGTTCTTCACACGATTCACATGAGCTCTGAAAGACAGTATTTCAATACATGTTACAACAATGGGGATAAATCATATTGGCTTCTAGGTAAATCATAGATAATTTAAATGATACGTTATATATAAATAAAACTATTTCTTAGGTAATTCCGGATATTCATTGGAACCATGGTTGTTGACAGATGACAGCCTACAGAACTGCCACAGAAGGTAGTTCAGAAGCTAACTTTAATAATATACATTGTCAAAATGTAGATATATTGTTGAGCGAACTTTTTGAAGAGAACTTCACTATTCGCCTTTCAATGCCACACAATTATTAAACGTATGTTGTGCACTACACTACATAATATATGTATAGACTACAAAATACCATTTGAATTTAATATGTTAGATGAAGATAGTATTAACATAATAATAAGTGAAGACAATAATAATGAAAATAATAACTTATTTATACAAGCTAACAAAATTAGAGACCAAATTAAATTTTATAATAATTTAATATTGTATAAAATAGTTTGGTTTTTATTATCAGTCATTTAATAAGAAATTTTATTTGTACTTTTTTTATAAATAGAAATAAATAACTTATACTAATATATAAATGATAAATAAATATTTTATTTTAATATGCATATAAATAATTACTTGTGCTATCAGAAATTCGTTGGCACTTTTAAAATATATTAAACTATTATAACATTGTACTTTTTTATATTAATTCATTCGTACTTTTTTTGTATATAAAACTAAATATCTTAATCTAGTAAATAAATGTTTAATAAATATTTTATTCTAATGGTTCAAACAAGCTCGACTTACGACGGACGCAACGTACAGATAAGAAACACATAAGAATTTTCGATTGGGCAAACTCGACGGTTGAGAGTTGAGACGGACACATATTCTTCAATGACAGTTTATAAATAATTTTTTTTTAAATAACAAGGATGAATGATTATGATTTGCTCTTTGCTGTTTAATTTAAAACAAAACAAATTAATCAGAAGGACAACTAAATATACAATTAGTCCCGAAACTAGATTGGCTTTAAATTTATCGTACGAATTATACAATTTATATTTATTTATATTTTATATAATAATAATATTATTTATTTTATTTGTTCTAAACGAAATAGATATTTATCACAAGGGGTGACACATCAGTTTTTAGCATGGAGTTTTAAAATTAGAAAAACTACGGCAAGAAAAATAATAATGGATACATGCGAAAGTATATGGGAAGAATTGGCTTCAATATATGTTTCCAAACCCAACAGCGAAAATTATAAAAATATTGCGGAGGTTTTTAAAATTTTTTGGGATCTACCAAAGTGTGTTGGTGCAATTGATAGGAAGCACATAGTAATACAATGTCCCAATAAAAGTGGATCTTAATTTTATAACTATATAAAAGTCATTTTAGAATAGTTTTGTTAGCTGTATGTGATGCTCGATATATATTTACAATGGTAGATATCGGTGATTATGGAAGCCAAAGTGATGGAAGTATTATTTATTACTATATAATTCTTATTTCAATGCATAAAATTGATTATTTTTTATAGGAATTTTACAACACACTGAATTTGGAAAAGAACTCGTTCATGACATACTGCCACATCCACCTGCTAGCAATTACCCAAACACAAACATGAAATTTCCAAAAAATTTTGTAGGCGACCCGGATTTTTTATTAAAAATAAATATAATGAAGGCCTATCCTGGAAAATGTCTTCCTTTAGAGAAAAAAATTTCAATTATCGGTTATCAAGAGCCAGAGTGGTGATTGAAAATGCATTTGGAATATTTGCTACTAGGTGGAGAGTGCTGAGATTACCTTTAAATTGCCGCCTGAAAATGCAACAAAAATAGTTTTAGCGACAATTCCTCTACATAATTTTGTGAAACTGAACCAACCATCAGCTCATGCTTATTGTCCAAGGTCATCTGTCGATTGCGAGGATAGTGAAAGTAAAATTGTTCCTGGACAATGGAGAGAAGAACTTTCAAACAATTCTGCTTTGCAAAATTTAAATTCAAAAAAGCTGGCTCCAATAATTCTACTAAAGAAGCTTTTAATTTAAGAGATAAATTAAAACAATATTTTTTGGAAGAAGGAGCTGTGGATATTAAAAAAAAAATATATTTTTGAATAGTCATTTTTCAATAATAACAATAGTAATTTTTTTTTTAAATTAAATAATTTATTGTACACAAAATAATGCTTTGTATAAAACAAAATTTGTATTAAAAAAACTATTATTAATTTTATATGGTAATTCATTTGTATAAAAATAAAAAAATAATTAATTTAAAAAACAAAATTTGTATTTTGGGAGTTTAATTTATGATAAATTATTTCAAAAACTGAAATAGAGAATTTATTACGATTAAAGACGGCGGAATTATGTTAAAAGATAGTGTGATTTATCACCAAATTTTTATTTCCAATAACAGTGACACCTAAATAGGTATCAAGCAAACTAATAACCAAATAATTGTGACCCCAAAAACACAATTCTTTTTGTTTATTAGTTTGCTGTGATAAAATATGGTGATTATCACACTATCACTTTACATAATTTCACAACAAGCAGTACTTTTATGCAACAAGTTGATGTTCTGATTCGTGATTACATTAAATGTTAATATTTATAACAACATTAAAATTATTTAATTTGTAATCAGTCTGCTTACATTAAATGTTAATATTTGTAACATCATTAAAATTTAATTGCTCTACTATAGTACAATTACATAAATATTTTAAAATTCTACTTTCAGCCTCTTTTTTATTTTGTGGGTTTAAACCACGAATCAGGACATCAACTTGTTGCATAACAACTGCTTGTTGTTGCACTTTCACTTTCTTTTTTTTTGTCATAAATGAATTGAGACAGGTCATGGTTTTTACTAAATTTTCACCAACTTCTCCCACAATTTTTTCAGTTTTACTTTTTTTTGTGTTGGAGTTGATACTGAATTTGGTGCCCAGCTATCTACAAATTCATTGTCTGAAATATCATGCATATGTAAATCATTTTCTTCCTCTACAATGTCAACATTACTATTAATATTAAAATTCTGAGTAATATTGACTTCTGGGTTATATATTCTTCCTCTATATAGTATAGTATTTGATTCTGAAGTTAATCCACTATAATTACCAAATACCAACTCCACTAAAATGTAAAAATATAAAAAATTAAAAAAGAAAATACAATATTTATAGTATATTTACGCTCTTGGTTTTAGATGATCTCTTAAAAAACTCATCTCTTGGAAATACTCCCATTTTGGTGTTATAACCAACCCACTTCCCGATGATGGCTTATTTTTAAGTTCCCTCACATATTTTTCTCTCTAAACTTCTCCACCTTGTAATGAAATATTTATCTGTAATTTAAAATGTAATAGTTTCTTACACAGAATATTAAATATAACTGTAAAAATACCTGTTTCTCTCATTGCATCTGCGATTTTGTTCCACGCCTCAGATTTCAATGCAGCATTTTTATAGCCTTTGCTACTTTTATCATAAATTATTTTATTATTTTTTACTAATAATTTAAGTTTTTCATCAGATATTATTATTAATATAGATTTTAAATTACAAAAATTTAAATTAATTTTTCACAACACCTACGAGTATACTTTACTTTTCAAAAAAAAAAATTTAAATGTCAAATAAATTTATTTGAATTCAAAATTTTGAAAAGTACCTATTTTATATCCGTTGCCTTCGATAGTTGAAATCGATTGAACTTTTGCATGTTGCGTCGGATGCAACGGAGACGTATTCAAATGTCGAAAAAAAGTTGAAATGTATAGGACCGTCGTAAGTTTGCGTCCGTCGTGAGTTTGCTCACTTTCATATATTCCTATACATTTAAACTGTTTTTCAACATATGTATGAATACGTTTCCGTTGCTGTAATGAGTAATGAAAATATACCAGTACTGTAATGAGTAATGAAAATATTTAAGTACGCCATTACAAGTAATGCAGTAAATTAATTCAGGTTATGCGGTAATTCTTCGCTAATGCAGTACGAATATAATGCATTAATTAGCAACTCTGATCATATATTATGTAAATATTAAATATTAATTTAAAAATAACTATATGTAACTTAATTTATAAATAACTATATTTGCAAATATTTAATTTAATTTAAAAATATCTATTTGTACTAAATTTTATTCAAAAACACGCAAAAAAAAAAAAATGCTGCACAACATATCTGATACAAAAATAGTTATCGAATGATAATTTAAAAAAAAACATGTGAAATTCGCAATGCAGGGTAAACTAGATGCGAAAATAGAACTGTCATTTCATTTTCGCAATCGCATCTGTTGCGAGTTTTGCATCTTTTGAGAGTTTCGCGTTACGTGGTAGGAAAAATGCGATTTTGCAAATAATTTTGCGAAACTCGCGCTAGGTTATAGAAATTCAGATGTGCTGAATGCGAATATGTAAAACTTAGACATATTAGGTCTCCCTACTAGCCATAAAGAGTAAAATAGTTGGAACAGTCTGTTTTTATATGTAATTTTTGTATGAAATAAACATGAGATAAAATTTAAGAAGCAGTAGCCTTGTTTAGTCTAAGTACGGTATACATCTGCCTGGCGTCACAACTAGCAAGAATAAACATAGTAAACAGTGCTAAATTCGAATTCTGCAATTTATAAGAAACCCAGAATGAAGACCATATTTGGTCCTTTACAGCGCTGGAAAACTATTGGGAGCTTATGTTTGGCAGGTAGAAATAGAATGTCATAAACTAGAACATCCCATTAGAAAACAAAACTAACTAAATTTTAATTTTAAATGTAAAACAAAACTTAAAAAACATAAATTTTAAAAACAAAGTTTGTGAAATTTTATTGATTTTTTTTAAGTAAAGCTTTATTTTTCCCGCTTCTCAATAATAAAATTTCATTAATTGGTATATATATTTTCGTGATCTGCCCATTCTGTAACTTGATGAAGTGAGGCAATAACTTGATCAATATAAAGTTATTTTCAGAATGATTAACTTCATTATCATTTGCGTTGTTCTCAACCTCAAAATTTTCTACACCCACACCACATTACATTGATATTATCAATATACTGTCGTGAAAATTCATTTTGGACACTTGCCCAAGTTAAAATTTCTAGATCTGTGATTGAACTGTTATTAATTATACGTCTATATAATCTGTTCAATGGTATGTCATCAGTATCTTCAAATTGATGTATTGGTAAATTGTATGTTGTGTTGTCAATGTCAATTAATTTTTCCATGCATTTTGAATAACGGTTTTTGGAACATTATCCCATGCCTGATGAATTAAATAAACCAGGATTTTTATTGAAATTAATTTTTATTTTTCACATGTGTCATGCCCAGGTTGGCTAAACAAGTTTAATAACAATTTTTCCGGTATAGAATCATCAAGCTTGCAATAATCCGCTGGTCCATTGCTTATAAAACAGCTGTTGTATTAGGTGGTAAAAATAAAATCTGTGTTCTCATCTTCGGTTTGTAGTAACGTATATCCGTGGCAAGTTATCCAGCAATAAAATGACTTTCTGAGGTAAGTTTTTTCCCCTTAAATGTTTTTTTACCTTTGGCACAAATTCTTGAAAAAACCAGTCTCTAAACAAAATTGTGGTTTGAAACAGGGAATCGGAGCGTTACCAAAACCGCACCGCTCTTTGCTCCGCTCCATGAAATATGTTTTCCGCTCCGCTCCGCTCCACTTGTCGAAAATTAAAAACAAAATTTGAAAAAAACATCTTTATTTTTTTATTTATAAATAAATTAATATATTTATTAAACAAAAATTACATTTGTAGTTCTACTACATAAAAATAAAACTAAAAAAATTAACATTTGTAGTTCTACTACATAAAAATAAAACTAAAAAAATTAACATTTGTAGTTCTACTACATAAAAAAGAGATAAAAAAATATACTATTTTTCAAAATTGTAATTCAGTTTTATGATTAAAATATCCTCGAGCTTTTTCGCTGTTAAACGACAGCGTAGGTGAGTGAGTACATATTTCAATATGGAAAAATTCCTTTCGACACTTACTTGAGTAGCTGGTATCACCAGCACAATTTGGGACAGTTCATATAATACCTTCATCTCATCTTTTTTTTGTTCCCAATATTTCAAAATATTCATATTAATAGGTAGCCTTGGTTCTAAAAAAAAGTTTTTAATTATTTCTTCGACCTCATTTCTAGAGTAAATCGGAAATATATCAAGGTTATTAAGATTAACCCGTGATTGCACATAGATTTCTAATTCTAAATCACTGAGGTTGGAATTAGAACCATCGGAAAATTCAGGACCTACTTCCTGAATTAGGTCAACGGATCTTTCGTCTTTTAATTTTTGTACCATGTTATAGGTTGTCAACAAGCGCTTTTGAGCAGCTTTGCCATTCTCTGCAGACAATAACCTATTAAACCTAGAATCCATATATATATACCTGCATTAACTGCATCATTATTAAGTAGAACTTTCTCTCTTTTTTCTAGAGCTTCATAGAGTTTTTTTGCAATAGGCTGTTCAATTTTAGATATTTTAAGTTTTGGCCACAGAGCAAAAAAATCTCCAATTATTAATTGCTCTTGTTGAAGTTTAATCGTTGCAGCTTTAATTGGCTCAAATACCTCGACAAAATTTTTAATAAATTTCCAGAAATTTTGTGATGTTTTTAAAAAATCAAAAATACTTTCCCATTCACTACAAAAAATTTTAAAATCTCCTAGACAACTGATCATATCATATGTGGAATTCCATCGTGTAGGTTGTAGGACAATCAATAATTGGTTTCTTTAAATTTTCAGTCTTTTTGATTAAATTCATTATTTTTGGTGTCCTTAATTTTCTGGCTAAAAATCTGCATTTTAAAATAACATCTGAAATAGTCTTGAGTTTAAGAATATCATAGACGGCTAGTTGCATAGTATGGGCGGCACACCTAATAGATTTTACAATGTTTGTTTCATTTGATATTATAAAAAGGTCGTCATCATTATCATTTGGATTACAATTCGTATTATCCTCACCAACTAAAATGTCAGCCCAATTGTCATGATATTCAACTTCATCATTGTTGTCATCATTTCCATCTTCTCCATCACTTTGATTTTCGTCAATACCCAATAGCTCGATACATTTTACCATGTTGGCTCCATTGTCAGTAGTAACCGAATATATTTGATTGATGCTAATGGAAAATTGTTTTAGGACATCAACTAAAGTATTTTTGATAAAATTTCCAGTATGAGCCTCTTCTAATTCTGTCATTGCAATTGTCCTGAGACATATTTTATTGCTTTTTAAAAACTGGATATTAATTCCTAGAATGCTTCGCTCCAATCGAGTAGCCACATCAATTTTAATGCAAATCATTTTATTTTTCACTTCATTTATAATTTTTTGTCGCACTTCATTTGCAATAATTGCAATATTATGTTTTGTGTTTTCGGAAGTTATAGATCCTTTTACATTAAATGCCTTCATTAAAGGACCTACAATTTTTTGAAAGCCACTGTCTTCAAGTAATGAAAACGGTCTACCGTTTTTAGTTACTAGCTCTACACAGGCATTTCTTAGTTGAATTTCAGTTAATGAAACTGTGATATTTTTTTTTGTAGTTTTTAAAAAAGAATCCAAGCAATTGTTATTTTCATAGTCTAGTTTTTGTTTTTTTGATAAGTTTAACTTTTTATCCTGCAGAATTTTGTATTCTTTTGTGTGTATTCTCTGCATATGGCGCTCAATATTAGAAATATGGTTATTTCTTCCCGCTAATACTTGTTTGCAGTCATTTATTTTGCATTCAAAAGTATCCCTTAATTTGTCGTAATTAAAAAAATCACGTACTGGATTCTGTCCCCTACTCATTTTGTTCTAAAAATTAAATTTGTTTTATTTATTAAAAATGTAAACTCTACAAGTATATTTATTTTATATTATTACTAATTACTACTTACCAAATAAAATTTATTTCCTGTTTATTTTACGGAAAAAAAGACCATCCAAATCCAAAATGAATTCAATAAATATAATAATAATATCATTTATATTTTGTAGTGAATGTCAATAAAGCTTTAGTGCCTATTTACACTAAAAGATTTTTCAGACGATTTTTCAGACGACTAGTATAAATTTATACTGGTCCTATGAAAAATCGTCTGAAAAATCTTATAGTGTAAAGAGGCTCTTAGAGTTGACAGCCTATCAACTACTATGACATCTATATTACCCAAGAAACACAATTACCATGCATACAATGTTTCTTTAAATCAATAAAATAAATAAGATCTTCAATAATTGAGTGGTTACAAGATAATATTTCACCTGAAACTTTTCTATAATTCGAATGCCATGCCGTTTTTTAAAATTAGTTATAAATCTTTAGCTGCCACAGAAATCGTATGACAAATTTTATTCGCTATAGATGCCTCGCGATTTTAGTTTTAACATTTCATCAGAAACATTATTTTGTTTTCCCCTTTGCTCGTGGAACCAAGTTGGAAGACGACTTTCAATTTCTTACCAAACAATCTAAATTTAATAAAACGACATGGTGCATCCAATGTTCACGAAGGTAAAACTAATTCCTTAAAATACCAATCCAAAATAACAGATGTTGGTGAAATGGCTGCTGAAAATGAATTATCTATTGCTGAAATAGCTGAAATAATTTTTTTTATGTTTTTAGTAAAAAATAATTTGCCATTTTCTCTAATTGATGAAGTTGTTGATTTAGTAAAATCATAGACAGTGATTCAAAAATATGTCAACAAATAAAATGTGGTAGAACGAAAGCTGCACAAATTATTAACACCGTCCTTTGTATAGAAGGTACAAAGGAAATTGTACGGATATTGCAGAAACAATATTTTTCATTGATCATTGATGAAACTACAGATATCGTTTGCAAGAAATGTTTAGTCCTAGTTGCTAGGTATTTTTATTTGTCGAAAATTACAAAATGAGTTCGGAACATCTATTTACATTTTACGCACAGTTCAAAAAGACAAATTGAGTACAAGGAATTTCAAGAAAATTTTAACGTTCCTGTACACAAGATTCTTAAATTATCAGCCACCAGGTGGTTGCCCTTAGAGGGAGTTGTTAATCGTATATTGGAACAATAGCAACCACTTCAGCATTATTTTGTACTTACAAAATTTGATTTAACAATACACATATTTCTGAAAATATTAACAATACTAATCAAGTATATTTTTATTTCCTTTCATACATATTGAAAATAACAAATAATTTAAACAAACAGTTTAAGAGTGAAAAACCAAAAATTTATAAATTGGTTTCCACTATTAAAAGTTTTATTATACTACTGTTACATAATTTCATTAAAAAAGAGTTTTTTATCGAAAATAGTATAAATGAAATTGATTTTAAAAATGAAATTTACATAGCTGAGAAAATGATATATATTGGACCAAAAGCGGTAATAGCTGTAACAAGTTGTGGTTTATCTGATGAAGATAGTAGCTAAAAAAATCTTGTAAAAAGTATTGCATCAAATTGTGTAACGAAATTTTAAAACGTTTTAATTTTAATGATGAAACATTAACAGAGCTGCAAAACATTAATCCAGAAAATTTAGGTGCTTCTATGGTACCACTTTTTAATTTATTTCCACAAATATGTGATGGAAAAATAGATGAAATCTAGGAAGAATGGCGAGCTGTTATACATCAAAAATACATACCAGTCACTCCACATCTAGAAGATTTTTGGGGGAAAATATTTGAACTGAAAAATGGGCTGGATGAACATATGTTCCCATATTTAAAACAGTTTATTGGCGCGTTATTGAGTCTTCCTCACAGCAGCGCTACTGCCGAGCGAATAATTTCAGATTTAAACAATATTAAAACAAAAAATCGAAATAGTTTACAAACTAATACAATTAATTCTTTATTAATTGTTAACAAATGGTAAAAAATCGTTCGCTTTGTAATTGGGTTCCTTCCAGAAGTATTTTAAATAAATAAATAAGATAGTTACAACTGAATTTATGTAACATTATTTTAGTTTGTTTTATTATTAAAAAATTTATTGATCTCATTAAAAAATAATAGTTTTATTTTTGTATGGAATTTGTTAAGTTCTCATATTTTTTTTTTTGTAAAAAACTTATTTGCTTGTCAGTTGGATTTGGCACCAATTTCACAATAACTCTGGCACTGATTTTTTTTCTCGCGGCAGCGCTGAAAAGAACTCAATATCCCTGCGAACACACTCTCGAATATTTTAAAGAACAAAGAAAACTTAAGGAAAAAGTTAAACGAGAATCCTGCGTTGCTTTATAGAAAAAGATTGAGAACCGGTAAATTCAGGGAATTGGACAATACGGTAGAAAAGGTCGAAGTCACAAAGCCAGGCAGTATGGGGAGGCGTTAAACTGTGAATCTTTCAAGGCGAGCAACGAATGGTTTGAAAGAACGAAGAATAGAAGCGGGCTCAAATGGCGCTGCCTAACAGGTGATGCAGCTGCCGCTGATAAAATTGTCGCAGATGACTGGGTTATTTCAACATTAAAGCCTCTTCTTCATACATATGATGAGAACGACATTTTTAACGGGGAAGAAAGGGGATTGTTTTACAAGTGTTTACCCGGAAAATCATTTGCCATGAAAGGAGACAAATGCAAAAAAGGAAAGTTTAGTAAGGAAAGAATTACGTTGATGCCATGCTTTAATATGTCTGGAACTGAAAATATTAAATCGTTGGTGATTGGCAAATCTAAACGTCCACAGTGCTTCAAAAACGTACATTCTCTGCCAGTTGACTACGATTTTAACAAAAAGGCTTGGATGAATGGATAATTTTTGAGAAATGGTTCTTGAATTTGGACGAATATTTCGGTATGCGGAAACGGAAGGTATTGTTCTTTTTTGACAATTGTTCGGCACACAAAAAAGACATACAGTCTAAATTGCAAAACATTCGGCTAATATTCTTTCCTCCAAATTTAACATCCTTAATGCAACCGATGGATATGGGAACAATACGGTGCCTAAAAGTGCATTACAGAAACCAGGTGGTGAAAGAGATGCTCGATTGTATCGAGAAGAAACAGTCGTTTCATAAAATATTATTACTTGACTGCATTCGGAACGTATCAAGAATATGGGACGCAAAAATTTCATCAAATATAATTCGAAATTGTTTTAGAAAGGCCGAATTTTTCGATGATGGTTATCTTGAAGATGACGATAATATCCCGCTGAGACAATTAAACGAGGAAGCTCAACGAAATTTCGATAGGTTGCGTGCCAATTCAACTGTGACCGAAGAATTTGACGAAAATGTCGATTGCGATGAAAATTTGATATGTGACAGCATTATGGAAGATGATGACATCGTTGAGCATGCAAAAAAGCAAAACAAAAAACGATTAATTCGAGGTATCGATGATGGATGAATATGACGAAAATGAAGAAGGTGGATCCAAAATCACAAAAACGGTCATCAAAACCGAAATGCGCGCCGCTGTAAACTTGCTATCGAATGGATTTACTCAACTTAATTCTATTCTAGATAAATTTTTCAGTGTCTTTTTGGAATATAGTAATCCTGACCCTATTTAGCGGGTGTGTGAACATTTAATGCAGTTTTAATACCAATTTAGTTCTTGTTAATTTAATGCAGTTTTAATACCAATTTAGTTCTTTTGTTAATTTTTTATAAATACCTAATTATAACTTGTTCACTTGTTAATATTTTTCTTATTAATTTATACTTCCTAATCTACTCACTGAAAGATATTGTTATATATGTAGTACATAAATACAATCATTGATTCGATAGTTTTGTACTGATAGTTTTTTTTATTTTGGTCATAAAATTTAAAATCGTAGCGAACATTTTCCCCGCATAATTGGATTTACTGGTTAATTGGATTATTTTTTTGGGTCTGATAAAGGATCCAATTAACGGGGGTCCAGCCGTAATAATTAGTTTCCAGAAATGAAGCAATATTCACAGAAATTTAATTTTTCTGAATTTGATTTAAATGACACTGCAGTAAAAATAATTAGAAGCAGTTTTTAAAAATAGATAAAAGAATTCATAAACCAATTACTTCAACTCAACTTCCAGCAAATGAGAAAATATTCAATTATATAGTAGACCAACCATATGAACAAAACATAAATTCAACACATAAAAAAACAATAGATCCAGAAACACCAAGTATATTCGAACATTACAATTTTAAAAAATACAACATCAAAAATAAATATTACATCAAATTCTGATCCTGAAATAAGTAACACATCCAAGACTGAATTATCTTCAAAGAGCGAAACTTCTAAACTGACTAAAAAGATTTCAAGAAGCGTTCGTTATGGGGATTCGTTTACTTACAATTTCAGGTGAAAAAGTAGGGTGTGATGAATTTATCATTCCGAAATTTATTGAAGATAAAACGGCGTCTGGAGAAAAAATAGTAAGGAACGTAAGGTACTATAATAACTTGCGTAAATTCTACTGGTGTGCATAAATTACCACTTTTGATGATTGGGAAAAGTAAAAATCCGCGTTGTTTTAAAATTTTTTACAGTTCCTCGCAATTATAAAAGCTCAAAAAATGTTTGGCAAACGATTTTCTTGTTCAAGGAATGTTGCAACACACCCTTTATACCAAAAATAACGAATTATTTAACTTAACATAATCTTGAAGTTAAAGCATTGTTAATAACGGATAACGCAACAAGCCACGGAACAGCGAAATTATTTCGTAATAACCAAAGATTTAAGGTTGTTTATCTATCCTCTAAACAAATACTTAAAAATATTTGCAAGTATGAAAATTACCAGATTGTGAAAGTGATATTATTGAAATATATCAAAGTTAATTGTAATACCTGAATATCAATAAATTTTATATATCGCAATAAAAAAAAAAGTAATTTTCTTTGGTACCGCTAAATAAATTTAATATCTTTTTTCGTATACGAAACGAATTCAGTGCATTTTTTCATAAGAGTTTGAACTTTATTTAGTTTTAAACTTAGTTCATATTGAACTATTTAATTGAACAATAATGAAAATTTTTTTTTAATTTTTTGTAAAATATAATAGTTATTGAGAAATGACTGATTTAAAAAAAATTGTTAATCTCTGTCTATATGCTACCCCAAAGCTGGTAGTTGTTTAAATTATAGAATGTATTAAAAACCCTGCTCATGTTGCGTCGTTTAAGATTAACGTTACTGAACTACACTTTTCTCTTCTAATGAATTATGATTCGTGGTCCAGTGATATATTTATTAAAATTCTCGCTAGTATAGTAATTTTTTTAATTTCACGTCTCATCGAGAAATTATGCTACTGCCCGACGAGACAAGAATTTAAAAAACTAAAAAATATTAAATAAATTTTAAAACCTAGTATTTTTTTTCAAAAAATTTTAAACCTCAGTGGCATTACTTTTGTGATTATTATTGGGTTCTATGACAAAAAGTCACGTTATTTAAAAATAAATCTAGTGGAATTTGGGATTGCTTATTATTATTTTTTTGTGTTTATGGTTCTGATAAAAGCACATATTATGAAGACACAATAGCCTACAAGTACCAAAAATATAAATAATGACATTAATATTATTTTAAATCGTGTAAGGAAAATTGTGAAAATTTTTAAAGTATCACCAACAAACAATTGTATTTTGAAAAATAAAGTGAAAGAAAAGCATGGAAAAGAGCTTTCATTATTGTTGGATTGCCGAACTAGGTGGAACACTATTGTTATAATGATTGAAAGATATCTGAAAATTATAGAAAGTGTAAATGAAACTTTGAAATTTTTAAATATTATATTATTGAAGTAAATGATATCATGATTTTGTAAAATTTAATGAATATTTTAAAGCAAGTTAAATTAGCTGTTGAAGCACTTGGTAAGGAAGGTTCAAATTTATTAACCAGTGAAGGAAATTTCCAGTTTCTATTCGAAATCATAAATGAAAATACAAGTAGCCTGGCTATAGAACTTCTTTTTGCATTAAAAAATCGATTTAACGCAAGAAGAAATAAACAAATTCAGTTACACAATTTTTACAGATTACACAAATATTGAAACAAAATGAAACATTTACTTTGAAGAGCTAAAATTGAGCTCTAAACGAAACCTGAAATTTTAAAAAGATAAAAGATATATTTTCGAAGCGTTAAAAACAATTAATAGCTGATTCATAATAAGATTAACGCAACTAAGCTCAAAGTCGAAGCAAGCTGACACTACGGTGTTAAAAGTTTTCAATTTACAATGTATGTACAGTTGTTTTATTTACAGCGTAAAAAATATTTTCTTATTTATTTTTTGTTTTATTTACACCGCAAAAATAACTCCAACATAATTGTGTTGAATAATTTTTTTTGAAATTTTAAAATGTTGAAGTGAGTAATAAAATATTAAATAAAATAATTTTGTATCAAAATATGTATTTGAAAATTTAAAATACATATATATTTTTATGATACAATGCATTAAAATTAAAAAAAAAAAAAATATTTTACTAGTTAATCGTGCGTGATATGGATGGAGAAAAATTAAGAGAAGAAGTTAGGAAACATCGTGTGATTTATGATAAATCTAGTGGTGGTTACAAAAATATAAGAAAAAAATGATAGTTGGGCTGCTATTGCATTGCAATTAAATGTTGACGGTAATTATATTATAAAAAAAAAAAAAATTTAATTTTTTTAAATTTTACATTCCAAAATAGAAATAAAATGCAAAACTAGGTGGAAAAGCCTGCGAGATAGGTACAGTAGAGAGTCAAAATTAAAACACTTACCATCGGGAATGGGATGTATTGCTATAGCAAACCCGAAATGGGAATTCTTTGATAAGTTTACATTTTTTAAAAGATCATATGCAACCAAGAATGAAAGTTTTAAGCCTTAAATTATATAAATTATAATTTTTAACTTTTAGGGGAAGAGGCAATTTTGATGATAGTACATCAGCAGCCAGTACTTCATATTGTAATGAAAATGAAGATTATAGTGAAACTACAATAAATTTTGTGGAAGATGTATATTTAGAAGAAGATAATATAAATATAGATGAAAGTTCTGTAGGTTGTAGTTTAACTCCAATCATGGAGGAAGATATAAATAAAAATAGAAATATATTAAAAAATAAAAAGCGTAAAAATGATGACGCAGTTGAGCCAAACGTTATTGAAACTTTGGATAAATTCCAAAGTTATTTAAATAAACCATCTACATCTGCACAAATAGATAACGAAGAAGAATAATTTATGAAAGGTGCAGCTGGTATGATTCGAACTCTAAATCCATTAAACCAAAAGCTAAAGCAAAATCTCAAATAATGGGATATTGATCGAAATTAAAAATGCAAGAATTTATGGGATCTGAAGAAAATATATTTTTATAATACAGTAAAAATCTATAAACGCAACTTTCTCTAATTGCAACACTCCCTAAAAGCAACATTTTTTATTTCTTAAAATTCTGTAAACGCAACTGACTTGTACAGTACGTTTATATTGTATTGCATGATATTTATAACTTAAAATAAGGATTTAGGATTTTATATTTAGCAAAATAGTAGCCACAATTTTTTTGATTTATTAAATTAAATTAATTTCACGAATATCATATTAATTCAAAAAATAAACCCACTATGAAAACATATAAACAGCAATTAACGATTTTTTAAAAATGCGAAATATTGAAGAAAATAGATGAAGGTTCAAAAATTAAGAACATTTGTGAAGTATGTAAGATAAACAAAAGTACCGTATATAGGATTAAGAAAAATAAGGAAAACATTATTAATTTTTCAATTAACTCAAATCAAAAAAATAATAAATTGCATTGAATTGTGAAACTTTCAGTACCTAACATAGATAAAGCTCTTCACAATTGGCTTTTAAATGAACGAATAAATAGCAACATTATTACTGATGAAATTTTATGCAATACATAATGATTAAAGCAATAAAATTGCATGAAAGTTTAAATTGTGATGTTCCATTTAAAGGAAACCATGTATGGGTACAAAAATTTAAAAAACGACATGGAATTAGAAATCTGAAAATATTCGGAGAAACCCTTTCGGGTAACATATCTGACGTCCCAGAATTTGTTAATAAATTCAATGATGAAATTAAGATTTTAAATTTGCATCCAGAGCAGATTTATAATGCTGATGAAACTAGATTAATATTTAAAAACTTAATTGAAAAAACGTTAGTTTCACAAAACGAAAAGACAGCTCCAGAGAAGAAAAAAAGTAAGGAAAGAATCACAATTATGCCTTGTGTGGATTCTACTGGTACTCATAGAATACCCTTGATGGTTATAGGTAAAGGTAAAAATCCACGTTGTTTTAAACATGTTGTACTACCAAATATGCAATATAGATAATCGAAAAATGCTTGGCAAACGCAACTTTCATTTAAAGAATGGTTTTTTGAATGCTTTATTCCTGAAGTTACTGAACACTTAAAGTCGAAACATTCTTCCTGCAACTGCAATTTTGGTATTAGATAATGGTATTAGTCACGGAACTCATGAACTTTTGAAAACTGATGATGGAAAATTCACTGTTTACTTCCTTCCTCCAAACACAACTAGTTTATTACAACCACTACATCAGAACATTATTAAATCTGTAAAAAATATTTCCCGCAAGAAACTTTTGTTCAGAATCATGACAATTGAGGGGAATAATATTAACGAAAAATTAAAAAGCATAAATTTAAGAGACGTTATATATAATGATTGCCTAAGCTTAGGATGAAGTTAAGCAGTCAGTATAAATAAATGCTTGGAAAAAATTGCTTGGTTCAACTGAAAATATAACTTTGAATATTCCTTTCAATCATTTTAACGAAGAAGATAATATTCCGTTATGGTCATTGTATCGTAGAGTACTACCTGATTCTGAAAGACTTGACCAAGAAATATTATAGATTGGGCACATGGAATTAACGAAAACGCAGAACACTCCTTATTAACTGAAGAATATATTGTAGAAGAAATTACATCAGATGTTGACAACAACAATAATAATCAAAGATACGTATTTAATGAAATAAGCAGCGTAATAAATGGCCTAAATACTGCAATTGATTGGGGTGAGAATAATAACCTAGAGCTAGGAGAAATATTGCTCTTAAGAAAAGTTAGAGAAAATGTTATAATACGTTCCGTTAATATTTAAAATTAGACTCTTAATATTACGAGATAAAAATTATAGTAAAAATTGCCATGGTTTATTTTATGTAATAAAAAATTTGTTATTTTATTTTATTAATTATTTTTTATATCAGAGTAAAAATATTTTTAATATTAAAAGAAATTAACTTAAAAAAAACAAGAAACACAAAAAAACTCTGATGAAATAAAATAAATTAGTATGTTTGGTGCTTTAGTAAATTTTAATTTATAAAATTACTTTCTTTTGGCGATCAATAGCTCTTTCGTGAAAAAAATAATGATTTAAATTATCTCGTAATTGGTAAACATTTTTTGATGTATTATTTGATCCAATTTTTTTGTTTTTGCTATTGGTTAAGTTGTTAATGGCTGAAACATTTCCAATTTATTTTCTCCGTTCTCCCGGATGCAAATTTCCGTCATCATCCTCCCAGTCTACAAATTTTTTGGGACAGTAAATATGAGCTGACTTCTCATTTAATTTTATGAAATTATGCAAAGCTATTGTAGCTAGAACAATTTTTTCAGCTTTCCCAGGCATACAATTCAAAGTATTTCTCAAAACTCTCCACCGAGCAACAAGGTTGCTGAAGGAATTTTCAATTAATACTCTTGCTCTAGAAATCCGGCAATTAAAAATTCGTTGCTCGTTAGTCAATTTTTTCCCTGGATATCCCTTCATAATGTTATTTTTCAAAAGAAATGCTGGATCACCAATAAAAAAATAAGGAAATAACATTTTAGTTTTTGGAAGGTTTTTATCTTCCGGCAATGGTAATTTTCAAGAATATATTTTTTTTGGCAAAATTGGAGTTATTTAAAATACCTAAAAAATTAAAACTACAATTTTAATAAAATTTTAAACAAAAAACATATATTTTTTACCTCCATCACTTTGGCTTCCATAAGGTCCTATATCGACTGCGGTAAAACAATATCTGGCATGACATGCCGCCATTAGGACAATACTAAAATCGCTTTTATAATTTTACTATAAACATTCACTTTTTGGTGGACATATTTTTAAAATCTTCCGAGATTTTTTCATAATCAATTTTTTGGTGGACAAACATATAGTTCTGAAAGAACGTCCCACAAAACTTCACAAGTTTCTGCAATTATATTATGAATTGTTGATCAGCCTATTTTGAACGACCATGCTAGAAATTTTTGATTAACACCTTGAGATAGAAATCAATAAAAATATAATTAGTATCAACATAAATAATACTTCTTTAACAATAAATAAACTAATGAACTTACGATAAAGTAATAACTAATCTACTATCTACACAGAGCTAATTTACAGAATATATTAAAATTTCATTCAATTCAAACAGTTTATTTAAAAGTTTTTTTTTCTAAAAAAGCATTTTAAAATAATCACAAACATTAGTCCTAGTTCTCAGTCGATGTTTTTTGATTTCGTTGTTGTTTTTTTTTTTGCGAGTGTGTGGGTTTCAAATATATGTATTCATTAGTGGTGTGAAACGTCCTGTTCAATTCCACATCGTTTCGAAAAAAACAAAGGGTTGTCAAAAAAAAACTACCAAAATTGTTGAATGATTTCAACTTTTTCGTTGTTTTATGACGTCACTTTGTTGTTTTCATGATAGTATTAGTAGGCTATTATGTGAGAAATTAAAAAAGCAAAGCAAAAAGCAATCTACTGAGAACTTACACTAAAAATTTTAAAATTCCTTTTTAAACCTAAAAAAATGTTTACATTATTATTTTTGTTAATTTAAATTGAAAAAATTTAGTGAATTTATTTTAGAATGTGATCCACAAGAAGAATATCATGTAATGATTTTGAATCATCAAAACAAATCCGATATTGAAACGGCCGAAGGAATTAATCTATTAGATTTTGAAGACCCTGGTACATGTTCAAGTAAATTATCGAAACATATCAGAATTGCTTTAATTCGGCATGGTCCTGTTCAAAAAAATAATTTCGATTTTCCTATAGACAAGAATAAAAGATCTTTCTCTATAAAATATTGCAATAGAAAAGTTAGAAACGGCCAAACTCTAAAAATACGATGGCTAATATATTCGAAAACTATGAACAAAGTAATATGGTGTTTTCCATGTAAAGTGTTTATGGATAACGAAACTGATGTATCATTATACAATAATGGTTTTAATGATTGGATTCATTTGAGTCAAAGGCTTAAAGCGCATGAGCGATCAGTGCATCATATAAAAGCTATGCAGACTTGGCTTCAAACTGAACACAATTTAAACTTTGGTAATACAATAGATCAAGAACATGAACGGATAAT
This sequence comes from Rhamphomyia laevipes, assembly GCA_963920725.1. NCBI lineage: Eukaryota > Metazoa > Arthropoda > Insecta > Diptera > Empididae > Rhamphomyia > Rhamphomyia laevipes. The sequence goes on from OY987257.1 coordinate 36,401,679, forward strand.
TGGTATTGAAACACATCGTTGGAAAAAGGTTTTTGAACGTATAATCGGAGCAATTTTATATTTATCTGAACATAATTTAGCTTTCCGAGGAAGTAGTGATACGCTATATTCACCGCACAATGGAAACTTTTTAGGTTTATTAGAACTGATTGCTAGATTTAATCCGGTTTTAAAAGATCACCTTAATCGTATACCACCATTCAAAATGGCAAGAAAAAAAGGAGAAACTGTTATATGGGACAAATAACAATTTCTCCTTTTTTTCTTGCCATCAAAATGAATTAATTAATTCTTAGGGAAATAAAGTTAAAAACAAAATAATAGAATTGATAAAGCACTACAAAGATTATTCTATATTACTTGATTGTACTCCTGATATAAGTCATCAGGAGCAATTATCAGCTGTTTTACGCTGTGTCGATATAAATGATAGGTAATTAAAAATTGTGGAATATTTTATTGCATTTGTAAGAGTGTACGACACTCAGCGCCGGCGCTAACGATTTTGGCGCCTGGTGCAGTTTTCTAAAATAGCGCCCAAAAAAAAAAAAACAGTATTTTGTCGTAAGTAATCCGTTCCCACATTTGCAATGCGTTTTTTTTAAGGTGGTATCCCACGTAGGCATAGTTCTCAAAAATAAATATTTAAAAAATAAATAAATAAATATTTCTATCGTACTAATCCAGCGTACGAATTTCAATAACAAAAAATTAATAAAATATAAATAAAAAACACTAAAATTCAAGCGTGCTACTTTAAATTGTAAAATTCATTAAATAATTAATTAAAATTAATTTTACGAGCTTTTAATTTCGCAAAATTGTTTATAAGTCACTATAATCCAAGTTGTTCAGAAATTGACTTTCTATACATATTCTATAAGCTAAATCTACTAGTCTTTCTTATCCTATTATACTACGTAAATAATTTTTAATTTAGAAAAGCTACGTTCCCCGGAAGCTACTGTGACTGGTATTGTCAATAAAATTCTAAGAGCTACAACTACATTTGGTAATATCGGCTCTAATTTCTTTTCAACTATAAAATCTAATGATTCTATAGGGCTTTTTCGAATGCAATCCGTTTCCATTCCACATCACCCAAGAGGTAGGATTTGCAATGCATTTTTTTAACGAGGTATACCACGATAAAACGATAAAACTCTCTAAAAATTTAAGTTTGTGAAGCTAATACTTTGTAAATCATAAGATTGTGAAAAAAGGTATAGGCCAAGATGGTGTACACAAGAAAGTAAGCGACGAGAATTTAGACTTTTTAATTTACATTTACACTAATTATAAAGAAAAATTTTGTATTTGTATTCCATCATACTTATTAGTTACTCCTCGTAAAAATTAATAAGTCTGTTAATCATTAAAATACATAAATATTATGTTTTTGGTAATTAATTATACTGAAAATATATCTTCGAACTGAAATATTAAATAATAAAAAAAAATTAAATAATTTTTAATATGTATATCTAATTTTTAATATATCTATGTATAAATTTTACACTTAAATAAGCCTAATTAAATACATACATTTTTTTTTATAGAAGAAACGGAAGGGAAATTTGTATGAAGAAAGAGTATAAAGACAAATTTATATTTTCAATTTTCATATCATCGGTTGAAGAATTCTTTATGAACAGTAAAAATATACTGTGCTTGATGGGTTTTTTTTTTTCATATAAGAAACGGAAGGGGGTTTTATCGATATTTTTCTTTTCCATATTGATTATGCACAGTGTTCAATTACTGTGCAACGACAAAAAATTTATATTTTGCCTTTTTAAAATATATTTTTACACAGTGAAAAAATATTTGTTCACAATTTCGGTAAATAAAATATTTTGAAAAAAAAAAAATATTTTATTTTTTTAAATTTATTTTTAATGATTTTGCGCCCCCCAATTTCAGCGCCCCGTCAAGTTGTTCATACTGTTCCAAGGAAGCGCCGGCCCTGACGAAACTACAGGAAAGGGCTTATCTGAGACAATAAAAGATGTTTTAAATACCACAGGCTAAAGCTATCTGATTGCCGAGGTCAAGGATATGATAACGGGGCCAATATGAAAGGAGTGCAGGCATATATTTCACGTGAAAATCTAAAAGCTTTTTACATTCCATGTGGGTGCCATAATCTGAATTTACTCTTAGGAGATATCGCGAAATGTACAGTCATAGCAGTTAATTTTTTTGACACCTTACAAATGATCTACAATATATTTGCGGCATGTTAAACGTTTTTCCCCAAAATGCAGAAACACGTTGGGAATGTCGTATAGAAAGTGTAAAAGCAGTATTGCATGAAATTTCATATTTCCAAACTGCTTTAGTTGAGATTTGAAATGCAGGAACTGTAAACATAACAATATTTTTGGGTTTTTATACGATTTAAATAAATTAAAATTGAAAGATGATAGTTACATTTTAAATTGTTGTAAGGACTTACAACTAGCAATAGAAGGAGATATAGATGCTATGGATTTATATGAAGAAATTAAGTTTTGTTATGAATATCGTGCCTGAAAATAAAATTGCTTTAGAATTATTAAAATATATTATTAAAAACAACTTGTCGGAAATTTATCCGAATTTAATTACAAGTCTGTAAATATTGTTGACGACTCCTGTTACCGTAGCTTCTGCGGAGCGATCATTTTCAAAGCTGAAAATCATAAAAAATTATATACGGTCAACAATTAGTCAGAATAGGTTTACTTGATTCTTCAGAATTTATTTTGGTTTTTAATAATTTTACTTTATTATTTATTACAGGATCAAGATGGTACGAAATCTGGTAATTCATCGAGACCGTCTAGTGCTCCAGCTGAACCAAATGCAAAAGCAGCACGTAAAGCTTCCAAAAAAATGGAAAAAGAAGCGAGGTAAATACATATAGTAGATATTACATATTACACCAAGAAAACAACTTGATGCTTAAACAACAAAGACAAAGACTGTGCAGCAGAATTACTGTGCACTGATTCATATAAATGGGGTTTTGAAATATGTATAATTATAGTATAGCTTATAGGTGGAGTCATATGCGGCGCAATTTGCATCTCATATTAAAAAAAAATTCAAGTGTGTATTGTCCACATTTTATTATTAATTGTAGCACCGTAGATGAAATGTATAATAATATTTCCGCCATATTGATATATTCAATATTAGCTCTACATACCCATGAAGTGTGTGTCTTCATGGGTATGTACAGCACATGTACCTACCCATGAAGACACACACATGACAAACTACATACATCGCCATATAAATAGCACAAGGTTTTACAAGACATATTTTAGATTCAGAAATTTATTACACAGCGCCATTTGATGGAAGATACTTATCGGTATTTTAATATATTTTTCATTATCTTGAAAATGCGGAATCAGTTATGGCGAAAATTTGCGCCGTAATTTAGTAGGTTCGAAAAATTAACAGATTTTAATGAGCTATAGCTCAAACGATTAACTCCTTCATTGCCTCTTCCGAATGAGCAATTGCTAGTATTCTAAACTATTTAAAACTTTCATCTAAGTATCAATTTTGTCAATCAAAAATGAAATTGCAAGAGAAATAAATTACTAGATAGTTTCACTTTAAGTACATACAATTTATTATTTGTGTTTTTATTTCAATGTAAACATTAAAATAAAGATATTAATGATTTCCATTTTTCTAAGTTATAATTGCATTGCAGTTTTCAAAATACTGATAGAAAACTGTTATAAATGTACTATATATGTATATTTTTATTTAAGTTATGCAAGTTGGTAAATAACTTATTGAAATATGTTATGCAACTATGTGATGTCAATCATATTTTATATTAGTAATTTATTATAGCAGATTCCGATCTCTTAGGTTGAAAAAAAGCAAAGCAAATTAATAAAAAAAAATTGTCCCGCGGTTAACCTCGCACATGGTCCCGCAAATGTTCAAGTCGGCGCTGAATCTGCATTCGGTTGTGATTGGTTTTCTAATTGATTTTTTTTTTTAATTTTTTAAAAATTAAACTGTGCAGTTGCATTATATTATATACTGGAAGAGTGATCCGCGTATGTTTAAAAAATTGCTCCGAATCACTTTCTTTGATTTGGCAGTAAAATATTCATCTATATCCTTGCTTTTGCTTCTATTAATATGTCGCAACCACCATCCTCTGTTTTTTTTTTGTTCTTATAAAATTTATAGTATGTGTACAACATGTACACGAAAAACATCATCTCAAATTCATCCATCATATTTAATTTAAAAAAGAAATCCACTTTTTTACAAATATTTTTATCACAACATAAAATTAAATTTGACTTTTCAATTTTATATTTTTTTTTTTTGCGTTTTACAACTTTTAAAATCGAAAAAGTTGAAAGTTAGGCAACTTTAGTTTCGCGTACAAGTTGCGTTATGTTTCTGACTTTGCATTGTGATTGTGAATGAAAGAACTATTTTCATATAGTTTAGCTTTGTAACTTTGTGTTCAGTTGCGTTAACTTTGTATTATGAATCCAGTATCTAACATAAGCCTACATCAACCCAGAGCGAGAGAATTTTTTCAATAGCTGGAAATTTTGTTACCAAAAAAACGTTCTGCGTTTTAAATCATATTTTAATAAAAATGAATAAATTTTAAACTCTTTTTATATGTTTTGCTTATATTTCTTTATAACTGCTTGTTATTTAAATTTCTCGAGATTGTAAAATTGCAATCGACAATACAACAAGATTAATAACATTTTCTGACAATTTTTGTGTAATAAATGAATCGAAAGAAAATCTAATATCAAATGTATATCCTTATATTATACGTTACAAATCATCAGTGAATGAGCGATCGGGATATATTGGCAGCTAAAAATAAAGACGTCAATGAAGTAAATATAGATATTCAAAACAAGATAATTGGTCAAACAATTACATATAAGTCTATTGATTGCGTTATGGATCCTGATGGAGTTGTGAATTACACTTGATTCACACTTGATTTTCATATTTAAATTCACACTTGATTTACCAGGAACTCCACTACACATTCTGCAATTAAAAATTGGTGTGCCAATAATTCTTTTACGAAATTTAATTCCGCCACGATTGTTTAATGGCACAAGATTGGCAGTAAAAAAGTTAAAGAATAACATTATTGAAGCAATTATATTAAGTGTCAAATACAAAGGAGAAATTGTATTAATTCCAAGAATACCTATCATTCCATCAGATATGCCATTTGACTTTAAACGTATTCAATTTGAATTACTATGTCTGAGTCAATTCTGTATTCCAAACTTTTGAAATGGTTTGTTTTTATCCATTAAGTTAAACATTTTCTGAACAATTTCATGCCGATAGTAAATTTTTATAGTTCTTATATTACCCATATCCATAGGCTGTAAAATGTATGTTACATTTGGTGGGAAAAATTCAATCTAATAGATATTAATTTCTCCTTTACTCTTTTTCCATGGGCTGATCCACAAAAACAATAACTTTCTTTTTTCTTGAGTAAACCTCTTACAATTCATCCAAGTTTTTATTTTCAAATTTCAAGTTTTTATTTTTCAAATTTAAAAATGGTTTCACTTTTTGCGAGCCAGATATATATGTAAGTGCAAATTATTAATGCGAAACGCTCCTTGCTGTATTTTCCGTTTTGGCATTTGTCATTTTTAATCGTCATGGTTTACCTGGTTGGTATTTGTAAATCAGACTATCTTCGTCAGCATTAAATATATCATTTCCATTATACAGTAAAAGCAATGGCTGAAGTACGTTTGTAAACCATTCGGTTGAAATATTTTTGTCAGCTTCGACAGCATTCCCGTCCAGTTAAGCATTTTTATTTCATAGTATTTCTTTTTTTAATCTCTGTAGCCACCCTGTACTAGCCAATTTCAATTGACATCTGGTTGCTTAGCTTTTTCCTGTATGAGCGTTCCCTTTATGGAAAGGTTATGACTTCTGGCTTGGTTGAAAAATGTCATTACAGCTTAGTCAAGATTATTACTTTTGTCATTCCTTATTCTTAAAAAAAAAAATCTCTTCGGATTTCCATAAAAGTTAAATCTTTTATTTTCCCTGTTTTTGCAAATAGTTAACAAAGAATTTGCTTTGATTTGGATGTATCCTGCAACATGTTTAATTTGTTCACCATTTTCTATACTACCTATCTATTTTTCACAATTTGCTATTCGGTCTATTGCCTTATTTTTTATGCTCAGACTATCGTATTTTCCTCTTGGGTTCATTTTATAATATGGTACAATTATAATTCTAACTTAATTTCATTTGACATTTAAATTTTTTTTTATATCATTGAAATTTTTTGAAATATAAAAAATAAAAAAATTGGGAAGAACCTTAGAAGGGAAGAACAGAACACGTAAAAAAATGTGTTTACTTAGAATAAAAAAATTAAATTATTGAAAGAAGGAAAAAAAAAATGAATACGTTTATGTTATGTGCAGCCAAATTAAAAAAAATAAGTATTTTGTATAACCTAAATAGAAAAACAATTTGGAAGAAAGTAAGTTTATTTAGTAATACATATACTTTTATAATTAATTAATTAAATCCATATTAATCGTGTTTCTTTTTTTTTAAAAAAAAAAAAGACTTATTCGTCAATGGAGAAAATTGTTTCAAAGAAAACTTGAGAATGACCATGAAATCGTTCGAAGAATTATGCCAAACATTAATTTGCTTAGACAAAAAAGCATAAATTTCTAAATTAAGAACAATTTTTTAAATTTCTTGCCGTTACCTGACCACATAATTAGAGGAAATATACGAGGTTTTAAAAATATGGGATTTCCTCAATGCATTGGAGCCATCGGTAAACTTTAAAATAAGTTTAATTTATTTAAATTTAGTCATATTAATTTTAGATGGATGTCATATTAAAGTGAGGCCAAAAAGTCTGCAGTGGGATTCTGTAAGTACATTGACATTGACATAGACATCGAGATATATCAATGCTAGATATCGATGTGTAAAAATATGTTGATACTATAACCGCATTGGCAATTTTAAAAATATTCCTCTAATCTCTTTTAAGCTCTTTGAGGTACATCTGTTAGAATGTTTATTGAACTATATGTTTGAGGTTTCTGATGTTAAAAAATTATGCCAAAAATCCAAAAAAAAATTTATATCCATTCATTAGCAGTTTAATTGTAATTGTTTAATTGTGTTTTTGTAATTATGGAAGATATAGTGCATTTAAATCAATAGAAAATGGAAGGAGTAATTGTAATGAGAAGCTTAAGGTTGAAAGAATTTTATTAAGAAATAAAAAATTAGCATTTCAATTAGCGGAAAGAATGATTTAAATTAAATCATTCTTTGGCTAACGAGTTCATAGAAAATATTATTCCACACAAGAAAAAACCTCTAAGATCAATAGGTAAATAAATACAGTTCAATATAAATTTTAAAAAGATTTTGTCGCATTTTTATTCAGCAAAGATTGGTTATTTTTTCAGCTGTTGATTTATTTCTCTTTTAATACCACAGTCTAAATTCCTATTCTATAGAATAAAAAAAAAATTAATAATTGAAATAATTATTAAATACATAACCTTCACTTTTAATTTCCACAGCCTACATGGCAGTCTATAAAAATATCTATGTGGGCGCGAAAAATAAAATGTGTAGCTTTACAGAATACGAAATATCAATGTGAAAACACGAGATATCAATGCCCACAAACGATTGCAGCTACGAAGGCTTTTTATCGATATCAAAATATTTATAGAATCGCAAATAACAATATCTATGTCAATATCAATTCCACAGCTTACAGAATCCCACTGTACTGCAGAAGCTACAGATTATTATAATTATAATTTTATTTGCTTTGGTGAAACATAAATATAACTTTATATATATTAATATTGGCAGTCCAGGGAGATGAATGACTCCAGCATTTTTGAAAGTAGGTCTTTCGTCTTTGAAAAATTATTTACAGTATAATAATATTTTGGAGAATTATAAGGAAGTTATAGGATCCATCGAAGTGGATCCGATTTTAATCGGAGATTCTGCTTAATCCTTTTAGGATTAATGCTTCTCGACGAGAACACATTTTTATTATAATCTTTCAAAGTGTAGAAGAATAGTGGAAAACTCATTTGGTCATCTAAAAGATCGTTTCCGACGTATAGGTAAAGGCATAGACAATTCTATCTGCAATGCATTATTAATTATAAAAACTTGTTACATATTACACAATTATTGTATTACAAAAAATGACGAGATTTTGCAAAGCTGGTTGCAATAAGCGAATGATTATATAAAATAATGTTGATGAAACATTTTCCCTAAGTACTGAAAGAGGGAATTTAATAAGAAATGCTCTTAGTTTGTTGTTTGGTAAATGAATATTTTTTTTTAAATTATAATACAGTAAAGATTCAGAAGAAAAAAAACTTTTAGGAACAAATGTTAATTTAAAAGTTTCTTTATGTGAATTTTGTTGCGATTCTTGAAATTGGTGAAATGAATTTATAAAATTAATAAATATGTTAATTGAAACTTTTTAAATAGTTAACCCGAATAGAAATTCATTAAAAAATTATGTAAAAAGTATAATACATATTTATCAACTAAAACATTGAAGTAAAAACAAATTGCATAATAACGCATTTAACAAATAATGCACTTGATCATTAAACATTGTAACTACTATTCATTTAATTTTATTTGTAATTACTTTTATTGTTATCTTACGCAGTACAAAAATTTCTTCGAGATACAAATTATTTTCAGAATAGTCTATAACTACGTTTAAACATGTCAGCACTTCATCATAATTTGTTGAAGGTGTTATTAAATCAATAGCATTGTCCTCCTGATTTACATTAGAATTTAATAATTCTTCCACAATATCATTGTCTGTAATTAGGGATATAGAATTTTCATTTATTCCGCGAGCCCATTGCATAATTTCATCATCATTTAGATTGGTGTCAGGAATAACATGATGATATAAAGCTGCTAATAGTATTTCATCCTCCTCGTCGAAATGATTCGATGGTACATGATACATGAAATACAAAATTGTTCGAGTTGTTTGAAAAGTCGAAGAGATGTTTAAGGCATTTTGAAATAACGGATTTAGACACTTCAGCCCATGCTTCTGTAATCAAGAATTCAACTTCCTTTAAATTAATTGCATTTAAATTATCGCTTAAAACTTCGCCAGGTTTATCAATCAAATTAAAAAGAAGTTTTTTTCTTTAAATTTGTTTCATTACATTTATTATATTCAGATCTAACGGCTGCACTATAGCTGCGATATTAGGTGGATAAATGTACACTGTAATGTTACAATTTTCTGTCGTTAGCTCTTCTACAGTGCCATGTGAGTTTGCATTGTCAAGGAGAAGTACAGCTTTTGGCGCCAAGTTTTGTGCAATTAAATGTTGTTTAACTTGAGGTACAAACTGATCAAAAAACCATTCAATAAATTAGTGTCTTGTTTGCCAAGCATTTTTGGAAGATTTATAATGCATCATAGGAAGTGTTGAATCTTTAAAAGATCCAAGTCTTTTTGATTTTTCTATGATCATCAAAGGTAATTTGTGTTGTCCAGTTGCATTAGTGCAGGACATAACAGTTATTCGTTCTTTGGATTTTTTTCGTCCAGGTGCATTCTTCTCGTTTATGGACACCAAAGTTTTATTATTTAAATTTTTAAATACAAGTCCACTTTCGTCTGCATTATATATTTGCTCTGCAACTAAATTTTTTGTCACTATATTTTGAAATAACTTGCTAATGAAATCGGGAACTTCTGAATCATTTGATGATAGTTTTTCTCCACAAATTTTTAAAATACGAATAGAATGGCGTTTTTAAATTTTTGCACCCAACCATGAATGGCTTCAAATTGAACGTTTGCATTTCATTTTTTTATGAAATTCTAATGTTTTCAATTGCAAAAGTGTATCTGACACCACATTATGTTTTATCCTTTCGTTAAGAAACCATTGATAAAGGCATTTTTTCAGTTTCTGGAACTGAAACTTTCTTAATCCTCTTGATTTTTGTTTCCGGTATAACACTTTCTTTCACAAATTTTCGTATATTTTCCTGATTACTTTTTATTCGTGAAATTGTACTTTTGTGCACCTTATATTTCTCACAAATAATTTTAACTGCTGTGCGTTTGTAGCAATCTATTTTTGGCACATATGGGCCAATATTTCGAATTTTGTAGCAAAAGTTAGTTTTTTATTAACCTTCATGGCTACATTGAAAATCAAAATTATATTTTTTAATTGTGGTTTGTTAAAAATATGTACCTGTAATCGTTATATGGACAAAGATTAATTTAAACACTTTATATTCAATTTATACTATTAACTTAATAAATAGTTTCAATGTCGATCGTATGATATCGCAACTATTATGATCGTATGATTGTTATCATTAATTGAGAGCGCTATACCGGGTGCACTCGATTATATTACAATGTACCCAACATACCTTACCTCTAAAACGAAGAAATTTAAACTATAAGTACAATATATTTAGAAAGTTTCTATTTGAAAATTTCACTGACACTAGAATCAAATTTACAATTTAATAAATTCACATTTTAATCACACTTTATCAAAAAATGTTCTAAAAGATTTATTTTTTGTTTTCAATTTTTAATATTTTTGTTCAACTCCAGCAGTATCTTTTCAATATTAATTAATTAATTGTTCATCTGCTGTTGCATCCATGTTTTTTGCAAATTTTGCTATTATGCTATTATATTTGTTCTCATTTCTTCAATAATTAATAAATTGCTATTATTTTTTTTTCAGATGACGATGGAGTTTTTGAAAATGAATTAGATGGTATTGGTGAAGATGAAGTTGATGGACTTGGTGAAGATGAAGTTTATGATCTTGGTGAAGGTTCCGTTCCGGTGTTGGTTCCAATTCCAACATTGAAGATGGTGATGGTACTTCATTAAATACTTAAAGAAAATAATAATAATATTTTTATCACCCTTAATTTTTTTTTTATAGTTTTAATAAAAATTTATTTTTGAAAAGATTTTAAAAATAAAAACAAGACTTGAATTGCAAGAACTTTTTTCCATAACAGTTTTGAACTCCACAAACTTATTCATTGAAAAATATCCATTCCAAAGGGGAACTTCCAGTTCCCTTTTTTTTTTTCGATCTGAAAAATTAAAGTTATTTACATATTACTATTAAATTTAAAAATTTATATAAAAAATTACTTGTACTTAGCACGCAAATTATGTAATTTGTTTTTGATCTCCTCCTTCTCTACAAAAATACCAAAAATTTCCAGTTCTCATTTTGGTTCCATTATAACTTGGCTATTTCTTTTCGCTTTTTTCAAATCCTCTTGCTTTTTATTCCAAATATTAATTAACACCATTATGTCGTCGTTTTTCCATAAATATTTCGTTTTATATTTTTTGACATTTAACTACATCTGAAACTGCAAATTAAACTTTTTATGTCTTATTTTTATCGTACGTACGGTTATAATTAAAATATAAAAATTAAAAAAATATCTTAATTTATATTATTAATTAATTCAAGTGTATTTCTTTCGATTCAGCAAATTACAATTAAAAACGAAAGCAAATCATAACTGCGGATGCCCAAATTTTGAAAACCGGAAACTTCGGTTTGTAAAAAACCGGGTTTTTTGCAATGTCTAGCCATTATTTATTCTCCAGGTGTTACTTATATATAATATGAAAAAATATATAAAAACGAAAAAGTTATTAAATTTTTAAACCCTTTTGGCCCACCTGTATATACATATTTATAATGGATTCATATTTATTATTTATAATATATTTTATAAATTTTATGTTTTTAATTTTCTTACATTGGTATATTGAATGTTGTTTAAAAATATAACTTTTGAAATTTAATTTATTATTATTTTAAAATTCATATCATTAAACTTCAATTTGGATACAACTACCCATTATGTTTGCCTTTATTTCCATAGAAATAAACGAAAACAGAGATATTTCTATGGAGAAAGGTGTTTGGTTTGAATAAAATTGAATAAAAGTTGTATAAAATTTAATAAAAACTAAAAATTGAATAATTGAATATATAGTTATAGCTACATATATGTATATCTTCTCAAAATTTTCTGAGGAATTATATGTATATAATGTGTTCGTATTGTAATTGCTATGTGTACACAGCATTGTTTCGTTAACTTTGTATTTAAGTGTGTTCAGTAGATACATATGTCAATATTCCCGAAGTATATAATTTAAATTCATGATATTCGTATAGATATTTTACAAACTACGATCTTTGAGGCACCCCTACGAAAACAGCTTCTTATTCTTCAATGATTATTTATATTCCCCAAAATAAATAATTGTCACAACAAAATTATAATAATTATAAATGAATACAAACCGATATTCCTATTTCTGTAACCCCAATCCCCAATATCTATTTAACAACAATTAATTTCCAATTAAATAAGAAAATATTGGTAATGAAAAAATTAATATTAATTATTCAGTTCTCTTCAGCACTTATTTAAGCCTTAATATTATCGCCGAATATGAATTTCTTGTTATCCTCTGTTATCTTTTGCTTTACTTAACAATATACGTACATATGAACATATGTATGTATAACAGTATGTATTCAGCACGTTTAAACGAAAACAGTACCGTCGAACAATTATTGCTAAAATTTATTTAAAAAATTTATACTAAATTTTTCATTTATGCATTATATTTATAACATCCTATATACATATACTTAAAGAAATGTACAAATCGGCTGTGCTGAGAGAATCTACAAAAAAATGTATACTTGGTAATTATATTTGAAAAAGATTTTTACAAAGCATTATCTTACTACTAATTTGTTTTATAACGTTTATTATTGAATAAAAATTGTTTATTCAATGATAGCAATCAAGATTCAATACCAGATAATATGTTTTTTTATTGATATGTAATATACTTGAAGAGGTGCATATAATCAGCCCCTGCTGACAGCTAAAAAATTTAATAAAGTTTTCGTTAATAACATTTTCTGATAACAATTTTTTTAAACTCTAAGAAAATCCAAAGTTGTATTTCATATATGGCTGGCTGTTCCACACTTTTTGTTACGCCACTGCATTATATAATATATTTACTTTATATTGAGAGATTTTATGCTTTTATTTTATATTAGAAAAAAATGTTATGTGATATAAAAACATTTATAATAAAAATAAAAAAAAAAAACATTTCCTTGGCTTTTTCTACAGCCCAAGCAATTTATATTGTTTTTTAGATTACTTTTGTTGGTTATAAAAGGATCTAAAAATAATCGATAAGATAATCTTATCGATTTAAGATATTTCTTTTTGTAATTTTTAGAATTAATTATAATTAAACTAACGAATGAACAAAAATGATTGAGTATAGGGATTTGTATAATAATAAAATTGTTGAATCTAAAATTAATGAATAATTCATTATATTAATTCAAAAAATATTAGTTATCGTAAACATATAAAATATTAAAGTTATTTGAATCAGTTAAATATATTTTTTGTATGCTATTCTGCAAGTTAGGTAGTTTATAAAATTATAAATAGGTATTTCCCACCACTCTAACACAAAATGTTTATTGTACAGTAGCAAAAATACGAGCCGATGACGATAGTAACTTTATCTTTATTTATCAGTTAATTGCTACATACAATTATAGAAACCTTAAAGAGAGAAAAAATAAAAAATATATAAAAATACCAGGAATTACATCGAACTATTAAGACAGAACGAATTAACTTGTAATTCTACTCTGTACAACTGTTGCATAGAATAATTGATGCAGAATAAGGTTACACAAAATCAGTAAGCATAACAATAATTGCTTTAAAGTACCGTACATATTTTATTTTTAAATTCTTATTTTGTCCTACTTCACTTTAAATTTTAAAAGTATGTATTAAATTTAAGTATGTATATATAAATATATTTTATATAAAGTGGAAATTAGAGGAAAATTCATAAAATTTATAAAATAGCTATATAACTAAAATATTCTTCTAAAATAAAAAAATAATTTTAAGTTGGCTAGATAAACTTATATGCATGTTATTTCTGCATCTATGCCGACCTCTAGTTTTGAAGAATTTTACTGTGAGAAATATGATTCATCGACAGGGAATTAACGCCACGGCGATAAATAATGCCGATATATTTAAAAAAAAGAACGTCGATCAAGTTTATTATTTTTTTCGGTTATTATTTATAAGATGATGCTATTATAAGATTTAATGCTATTACTTTTTCTTAAAACTTATTTCAGTTTCAAGCTGTTTATATAATTTAAATTAAATAAAACGATACTTGTGCTAATCTGATTAGTAACTTATTCTATCATGTTATTTAATAAATTTGTATTCAAAAACTATTAAACGTTTTATGTATATAATGCTGAATAAATCGTATATTTTATAATTTATTTAATTCAATTCATTTTTTTTTTTATTCTAAGTTTTATCCTTTTTAGAGTACTTGAATTGTTTTTTAACTTAAATGAAGAAAAAAAACCGAAACCAAATTAAAAGTTTCATTTCTGTCCGAATTTAATTTTACCAACTTAAATTGGTTTACGATTGTTAAAGTGTTTAATAAATTTAATTTGTTGTGTGGCTTATATTTGTTCGGTTGCTTGTGTTAAATACTAAAAAAATAAAATATGGAAAAATAAAAGTTTTAATCTTGAAATTTTCTAAACTTTAATATAATTTTGGTGCAGTAGTCAAACAATTGCATTAAAAAAAATATATCTTCATAAAACCACTTTTCACAATTTTATAGAGATGTCAATTATTGTGTAATAAAAAGAAAGTATGAATTAAAAGGTGACCAAAATAATTTGATGGAGTAAACAAATGGTGCAACAATAGCTTTTAATTTTGAATTTAATACTTACAATTAAATATGAAAAAAATTCTAATTTACAGAAGATTGGTACTAATTATAATTTAGTTAATTAGAGATATTATTCAAACAATCTTAGCAAGAACACCTCTCAAGGACAGGCATATTTAATTTATTTTATCTGTAGTATATCGATAATCCTCTTTCAAATTTTTGAAATTTCCCTTAAATGTTGTCAATTTGATCGATTTTTTGGATCTTACCGTTTCCCGTTAGATTCTTTAATTATTGTTTTTCAAATAATAATTGAAATAATTTTCTGTGTCGCACTGAAGAATGACATCAAACATCATATATCATAACATATAATTTCTTCATCATATACTCAGTAACTATTGACTTTGGGAGAAAACAGATTTTGGAAGTCCGATATGCCTTATTTTATAAAAACCATTTAGTCATGTACTAATTTATCTAAACCTAAATTGCAAATTTATGGACTTTATTTTCAAATATATTTATTTATACTATACGGCATAATACGTCCTAACTTGCAGCTTAAAATAAAGTGCATATCTTTCACAGCTCTATTACGCTAGCCCGCCCACTTTAGCCAGACGAGATCAAAAGTATGCCAGTAATTGCAGCAAAATTGTAGCTAATTGCAGCCGTTTATAAAAAAAATTGCAGCTTTAGCCGTTCTCAAGAAAAACGTGTCCGGCTAGCGTTATATTACGCTAGCCGGACACTCTGATCCTTCTAAACGGCTATGTTTACCAAAAAAAAAAAGTATTCCCAAAATTGCAGCAAAGTTTTAAAAACAGTATATATATTTTGATTAATTTTATCATTTTTGTAAAGGATTTTTTATATAAATAAAAAACCCTTTTATAATAACAGCCTTTTATAATTTTTTTTATTTTTAATAATATTTTTTTGTGAGCAGCTTTAAAATATTGTTTACCTTTATTTATTTTAACTGTTTTTCATCAGTTAATTTATAATATGAACAAATTTTAGTAATTTATAATACATAGGAACAAATTTCTTAATTTTAATGATTTATAATAGTGACAAAACTTATTTATATATTACATTATATTATAAGTTTTTCACTTCTAATTCAAATTTTTTCATTTCAAATTCAATTTTTTTCATTTAAAATTCAATGTTTTTTCATTTTAAATTCATTTTTTTTTTCATTTCAGATTCAATGTTTTTCATTTCAAATTCAATTTTTTTCATTTCAAATTCAATATTTAAAAATAAATTGATATTTATTTTATAAAATTTTAAACAGAAGAGACTAAGTATATTTTTAAACTGAACAAATATATTGGTAAACTGGCTATAAACAAAAATTAAAAACATAAATTAACATTAACATTTTATCTTTCTTGTTTTGTTTAAAAATAGTTACTTTCTTCAGTTTAAAAAATTTAAAAATAATTATCAATTTATTTTTAAATATTGAATTTGAAATGAAAAACATTGAATCTGAAATGAAAAAAAATGAATTTGAAATGAAAAACATTGAATCTGAAATGAAAAAAAAAATGAATTTAAAATGAAAAACATTGAATTTTAAATGAAAAAAATTGAATTTGAAATGAAAAAATTTGAATTAGAAGTGAAAAACTTATAATATAATGTAATATATAAATAAGTTTTGTCACTATTATAAATCATTAAAATTAAGAAATTTGTTCCTATGTATTATAAATTACTAAAATTTGTTCATATTATAAATTAACTGATGAAAAACAGTTAAAATAAATAAAGGTAAACAATATTTTAAAGCTGCTCACAAAAAAATATTATTAAAAATAAAAAAAATTATAAAAGGCTGTTATTATAAAAGGGTTTTTTATTTATATAAAAAATCCTTTACAAAAATGATAAAATTAATCAAAATATATACAGTTTTTAAAACTTTGCTGCAATTTTGGGAATACTTTTTTTTTTGGTAAACATAGCCGTTTAGAAGGATCAGAGTGTTCGGCTAGCGTAATATTAAACCAGCCGATTACGTTTATTTTGAAAACGGCTCAAGCTGTAATTTTTTTTATTAACAGCTGCAATTAGCTGAAGTTTTGCTGCAATTATTGGCATACTTTTTATTTTGGTAAACATAGCCGTTTAGTAGGATCAGAGTGTCCGGCTAACGTAATATTAAACCAGCCGATTACGTTTATTTTGAAAACGGCTCAAGCTGCAATTTTTTTTATTAACAGCTGCAATTAGCTGAAGTTTTGCTGCAATTATTGGCATACTTTTTATTTTGGTAAACATAGCCGTTTAGTAGGATCAGAGTGTCCGGCTAGCGTAATATTAAACCAGCCGATTACGTTTATTTTGAAAACGGCTCAAGCTGCAATTTTTTTTATTAACAGCTGCAATTAGCTGAAGTTTTGCTGCAATTATTGGCATACTTTTTATTTTGGTAAACATAGCCGTTTAGTAGGATCAGAGTGTCCGGCTAGCGTAATATTAAACCATCCGATTACGTTTATTTTGAAAACGGCTCAAGCTGCAATTTTTTTATTAACAGCTGCAATTAGCTGAAGTTTTGCTGCAATTATTGGCATACTTTTTATTTTGGTAAACATAGCCGTTTAGTAGGATCAGAGTGTCCGGCTAGCGTAAAGCTGGAATTTTTTTATAAACAGCTTCAATTAGCTGCAATTTTGCTGCAATTATTGGCATACTTTTTATTTTGGTAAACTTAGCCGTATAGTGGTATCAGAGTGTCCGGCTTTTTTCTTGAGAACGGCTAAAGCTGCAATTTTTTTATAAACGGCTGCAATTATTGGCATACTTTTGATCTCGTCTGGCTAAAGTGGTCGGGCTAGCGTAATAGAGCTATCTTTCACTTCACTCTGAGTTTTTAAACATCTAAGTTATTAATATATATACTGCAATGAAAATGAATGATTATTTAAATATTTGTAAATATCTTATAATTATTAACCAAAAAAGAACTTATTTAAGAGATGATGCATGCTTGTCCTTTACAGTTATAGTCTTATTAATTTCAACACAATAACATTATATAATTTAATAAATATGTATGTATATATATTTTATATTTTTTATAAGAAAAACCAGTTAAAAACTAGCTAAACTAAAAGATAAATCAATAGAATAAATTTAATTTTAACATATTATCTGTTATATGTTAAAATATATCTGTTAAGTGTCTTCTATTGTGTGAAACTCATTTGTAGAATTTTTCATAAAGTAGCATAATTCTGTCAGCTAGTTTTGAAGTGTTTGCTATGAAGCTCATTTGTACAATGGTAATTTTTTTTTTTGCAGTGATTTTATGTGAGAATGTACTCATTTCCCCCAAATAGGCGAGCCATATAACAATACACTTTGGATTTAAAAATTGCCTTCTTGTTTTCTGTAGATAATTTGAAATTTATAGAAATTAATGGGTATATAACATTTTTGTAATTATGTCGCACTTTTTTATGCAAGCTTCTATGTTTGTCATAAAAATAATTTTTTTATAAAATATTTTTCCCAAATATTTAATATTTTCAACCCACGGAACAATTTCATACCCAAGAGGAAAGTTTTGAGAAAGTAAATATTCTAATTTTCTTATTGTTTGTGTCTTACATGTATTAACCCTGTGATCATTAGATTTTTCTTCAGATCTTCAAAAGTTGTTTCCAAATGTAATTTTATCCTTTAATTACGAAAATGAGCTTTAAATATTTGTACTTTTCAGGATAACTTAACTTTTGTGTATATATATATATATATATATATATATATATATATATATATATATATATATATATCAGATATGCTATATGACATGCAAAAAAAAAAAAAAATGAATATGTTAAAAAATTAAATTGATTTTTGTTTCTTTCAATATAAGTAAAATACTATTTTTATAATGAAAATATTATTAAATAATAAACAAAAAATAATCGGAAAGAATTTCTTTATTCCTTTTTAAATCACAAAATTCATTTTAAAGTTACAAATATATTTATGTATTTTAATTATGTAATCATTAAAAACTCATATTCAGTCATACATAAAATTTATTTGAAGTCATCGTATATGTATATTTTTATATTTATTTGTACTTTTATTTTATTTTTAAAATAATAATTTTGAAATGAAATACATTAATTTAAAAAATCACTTTCTTGATCGCATATTAATTTTATATCTTCCAATTAAAGATCCGGATAAATCAACTCCCACCATGAATTTATTGTATTCTTTTACAATAGGAGGGCAATTCACGTTTATCCTTGATTTTTTTCGCGCCTTTCTGATTGTTGAATTGGTTGTACTTACTTATACGGCACTACAACCCTACTGGGTCAAGGCCGAGAAGATATATTTTCTCCATAGGTCTCTGTCCTGCGCCGCTAGTCACAAATTATCGGCGCCGTTGAGCCTTCTTACGTCCGCTTCAACGCCATTCTTCCATCGGAGATTTGGTCTTTCTCTTTTGCGCCTGCCCTCCGAGCTGGATTTAAAAACCAGCTTTGCTGGAACCTGCTCGTCCACTCTCGCGACGTGACCTAATCTAAGTCGTTGGACTCTGAACATTTCGACTATGTCAGCGTCGCGGAAAAGTCCATATAGCTCGTGGTTGTACTTTCGTCTCCAGAACCCTTCTTCGAGCGGAGGACCATATATCATGCGCAGCACTTTGCGTTCAAAGGATCCCAAGAGCTGCTCATCGTGGTTCGCCAAAGTCCAGGTTTCTGAACCATATAGCAGTACTGGCCCAATGAGTGCCTTGTACATTATCTTCTTTGTTGTTGGTACAAGATCCTATGAACCTTTGAACGAACATGTCTATAGAGACCATATAGACAACGATTGGCCACAACGATTCTGCGCTTTATTTCAAGGCTGGTGTTACTGCCATCCGTTGTTACCATAGCGCCGAGATAGACAAAGTCTTTGACCACATCAAGATTGTACGACCCTATGGTAATGTCCAGACCAATTCTATGTTGTGGTGCTTCGCTGTTCGTTGCCACCATATATTTCGTCTTGGCTTCGTTGACCGCAGACCTATCTTCCGTGCAATTTCTTCAACTGCTACAAAAGCTTCGCTGACGTTACTTTGTGTTCTGCCGATGATTGATTGTACTCCGACAAAATTTGAAGCAATTGTTATGAACTTAGTATTATTCCAGGCAACTACTACAACTTCCATACTATCAACATTACTAACTAATTCATACGAATTTCTACGATCTTGTGTTTACGAATATTTTTCTTCAGGTATCTTACATGTGGGAAGACGGTTTTTCTTACAGTTCCTAAACTCAACATTCCTTCCTTGTAAAGTTCTGCAATTAGCGGAATCGATATATAATAGTTATCAAAATATATTTTGTACTTCATATTCAAAGGCACTTTTCGAACTGATCTAATTACAACATTGGAACTTGATCCTAAATTTTTTTCATTGAGACGGTGAAAATGATTTTCATTTTCCTGACCTGTTTATATTTCAAAATTATAACCCAACATACATTTCACACGGAAAGCAGTGCGCTTTCCAGCTTTAAAATATAACGATTCACACGGAAAAGAGTTTTCATAGTACACGCGGTAGAAAATCGGCCTGAAATGTCGACACTTTTCAATGAATTGGTGAGTGCGAAAACACACGGAAAGCAGTATGAATTCAGTTCTACAATACATCTCCTTTCCGTGTACATGCACACGGAAATCAGTATGAATTTAGTTCTCCAATGTATCTCTTTTCTGTGTACATGGTAAATGCACCAATATATTTCTTTTCCGTGTACATGCACACGGAAAGCAGTATAAATTCCGTGCGCCAAAGTAGACTTCTAATTTTTAGAATGGAATGTATTTTTAAAATAAAAACATGTTTTAAAAAATAATATAAATATTTTATTTACAGCTTATAAATACATTTGACATTATAAATATTAATAAGAAATTAATATTTTAAAATTAATTCTTATATTCAACATTTATAAAAATTTAAATTAATATTATCACAAAAAATCGGTATCCCGATTTGATCGAAAAGCATTTTACTCCAAAAACATTTTCTAGTAAAACAACTTGACAAAAATTCATATTAATAACTTTTTTTTTTTAACTCAACAGAGTAGGGTTTTAATATTTTCAACGAATAAGTAGTCTGTCTATGTTTTCAACCAAAAAGGTGAAATGTCATTCAACAAAAATACTGCAGTTTATACTGCAATACTAAAAGATTCCTCCCGAACAGATAACTGCGTTGAAGGTTGGCATAGTGGATTTTCCTGGTTAGTTGGTTGTGAACATCCATCCATCTGTAGATTTTTTTTTTGTTGAAAAACTTCAACTAGAACAATCGAAAAATGAAATTTTGAAATTGTCGGTAAAATGAAAATTGTATAACCCTTTGAGGCCGAAGACAAAAATTAACAAAATTAAATGATTTTATTCAACAAAATATAGTTCATACATTATAGGAAAGACAAAAAATAAAATAAAAAAATATATTCAACGATTCGATTATCCTGCAGGATGTGGTTACCATAGCTAGGCACTTACCTCACTTTTTGTGGTAGGCCGCAAAATAATTTCTATCCTTGTTCAAGTAAAGTCCTACGTTACAAGATGTACATGTTGCACTTTGCACATCGAATAGAAGTAGTACGTTCTGGCATATGCGAGTTTTTATCATATCTGATCTCAAATGGCACTACTTTTTGTATTTACTTACACTGGGTTGAGTCTTTCGACCAATTATAGAGTTTTGAGATGGAGCACCTATTAAGCTACTTGCCACACTAAGTCCTTGTAAAGAACGCTCCTTGTAAAGAATGAACGAATTGACACTTGATGCATCAACAAAATACCACAGAATATTATGAGATTTTCTGTCTACTTCGTAGAGTTTTTTAAACATATCGAATTTATCAACATATCCCATATGTTTATTATAATCTACGACAAGTTGTGGACATGGTGTATTTTCAGATGAACCATCTTTCTTTTTTCTTGGTATCACAGTAGTTATATATGGATTATGATAGTTTCCTAAAAATAATACACTGCGGTTATCTATCCACTTCACGTTCACAATTCAATCTGTAGATACTTTCCAATCAGGTTCACCCCGTTTTAGCATCTTATCAGATTTTAAAACAGGCATCATTTTTCTTCCTAGTCTAACTGTGCCACAACAATAAATACCATTTTGAAACATTTTTCTTTTCAAAGCGATAGAATTCAAGAAATTATATAAAAAACTTTATGATACTTTCCAACCAACGTATTTGTTAAATCCATAACGAGACAGTATCCCAAATTTACTTCAATTACTTCGCTTCAATAGCGAATGCTTTTTTGTTGGTTTCATAGGCATGTATTGTTTTAAGGTGATCCCACCTTTAAATTTAATCATAGATTTGTCTACGGTTGGTATTCTCGAGGATTTCATAATGCTAGAAATGTTTCAGACAGCGTTGTTAGCAGTGGGCGTACCTTATATAACTTGTCATATCCTTATTCACCTTTTTTAGGTTGCAATGTATTATCGTTGATTTGAATATTACTTACGAATCATGAAAATCTGTCACGCGACATGATTGAGCTTATATATTTATATTTCATTTCTTCACTAGCAGACCAATAATCCCTATAACTTGGCATCTTCTTTATACGTATTATTAAATTTATTGCCAGAAACTTTTTAAATTCTTCATTATTAGTTGCTCAAATATTACTTTTTCCATCATTATTTAGTATGTATAGCATATAAATTTGTATTAAAAACAAAATTATTAATAAGAGTTTCTGGGAATAAATGCAAAAAAAAATTATTGGATTTTCAAGTTCTTCAGGAACATTCAGTACACTAGATTCTAAAAATGGTAATGTAGAAGTAGAATATGAAATATCGTCACTCCATAGTATTTTATCTTTGTTAAGTTCCCGCTGAATATTTGAAAGAGGAATTTCATCTTCACTTTGCCAGTCCTCATTATCAATTTGTATATTTTCATCATTTTCACATATGATGTCAACACTCATTGCATCAAAATCAAACAAATCGTCCTCATTCCGCAAAATTTCTGTCTCTTCAATAGCTTCGCCATCATTTATGTCACAAATAAACTCGCCGTCGCTAGGTATTTCATCAAATAATTCTTAAATCTCCTCGATAGTCATCAATTCTAATTCCTTTGCTGTATATTTTTTTAAAAAAAATCTGAAATCAATAAGTTCCTAGTGGTTACCAGCAAGAACCACCACATATTTTGTGTAATATATATAACAGTTTCGCTTACAAAACTGGTTAAATAATCTTATTAGTATAATTTATGGACATTTTTAAAATACTTACATGCCATTTTTATTTATTTTATTGAAAAATACACTAACTAAATAATAAAAAAACTCTACAGCTTCTGAAAAAAGACTTGTTTCAAATGAATTTTTTTAATTACTCTATATGTGTATGATGTTAAATTTGTATTCGCTTACTATTTAAAGTCTTGTTATATATGATGATTACTCTTAATAACCAGCAGGAATTTAAGAAACTTAATTTTTAATATGTGGTTACCGTAGGTAACCACTTGGCCTGAAAGGGATAAGAAAAATTATTCTGTATAATTGTTTCTCTATAAAACTGTTCCGTTTTATCGCATCTTTACATACCATAGTTTTTGCTAACAAATTCAGATTTAAATATTTCAACAATATCAGTTGGGGTGGCTGGTGATTTCGGCATATGCTCATGTTAACGTTTTCCTGACTTTTCCAAATTGTATGGATCCGCCTATTTCAAGATTTTCTATGCATTTTTTATCAAAAATTTCACGAATGCAATGACGCTTTAACGAAACTTTATTGCGGCAGTCATCTTTAATTTCATTCATTAATGATAATCTTTTCATCTCATTTTCTTGGTCGGAATGATCTTGTTTGAAATTTTTGCTTGATTTTCAGCACATATTATTATTAACGTCAATTATAATACTTGCTACACAATTTTTATTCCAACATGTACAATCTTTTCATATTTTTATAGTTATATTTAATCTAATATATTTGTTTTTCCTTTAATGTGTGTAACTATAAACCGCCTTTAACTGATTCCATTGATGTATTTAAAGCTTAAAATAGCATCATCTATGTTATTGTCATCCATTTTAAATTATGGAATTTTCGCAATAAAAAAATATAACTATTACACACCGAATTATAATATAACCAAATAATGCAATTAATTATTTCTTATCTAATTTAATATAAAACAGTTACTATTTTGTAATTGTAACTGTTTCTGAATTCTGATCTAATTAAATGTAAACCAGTTTCTATTATTATTATTAAAATTTATAAAATATAAACCAGCAATTATTTTTAAATTTGTGTGGCGTTATGTTATAAGCCAACAAATTGTGGCAATATGGGACAATCACAAAGTCCCAAAACGCCACATACACTCAATAGTGCAATAAATTTATGTGTCTACGGAATTTAATGGATAATCAAAAAATGAATGTGTATTCTGCATAAAACGACCCTTCACAGTAACATTCATATTTTTGGCAATAATTTGTTCAATTTAAAAAAAAAATCCAATAAGACAATAATTGTTTGGTGATCTTATAGAATATTTATTATTTTTAAAACACATATCGCAGGAGAAATATCACTACTTTTGTCAGCTGAATAATATAAATTTTTTTCAAAAAGTCTATTACTTAACTGTTGTAGAGGTTGTGAATTTTTTTAAATGTTGCATGTAGTTCTCAAACTTAAATGCACTAAAGTTATCTAAATTTCCCACTTTCTAATATCCGCAGATAAATGGATTAAATTATGAACATTATATCCAACAAAACAAGATCCGTAAAGTTTAGGAAAATCTAGTACGTATTTTAGTAGCATATCCCTCGCACAACTATTATTATAAATACATTGTTTTGTATGACATAAAATTCGAATTTCACAAACAAGTATCAAGAAATGATTATAGTATTCGATGTCCAAGACATCTTTTAATACCACCACGCCAGTATAGCACAGAAAAAGCCTAAATTCAGTTGCTTGCCACCTATCTACTTCATATAACATTCCCGGTTTTCTACTAAATTCACTTATAACACATTTCTTTAAATCTTCTAGTCTTTTATCGATTATAGAAATTTCATTTTTACTTTTATCGATTATTGAATTTTTTTTTCTTATATTGATCCAGCTTTTTAATGTTTGTTTCATTACTCCCAATAATACGCAATGCATATAGTCTACTGGGAACTGAGACACACAACCAATATTTATTTATTCTTTCAAGAGCAATATGTTCCTTTTGGTTATAATGTTCAATGTGTTTTCTTTCAAAAAATGTTGCATCTGTTCTGAGCGATTTGTTAGTTTCTACAAAAGCAATTCGTCTATCAATATATACTAATCAAATCAAGAGTAACTCTTACAATATCCTCCAACTATTTTTTAAAAGGGTTTTGTAAGTCTTCTCTTGAATTAGTTTACTATAAGAATGGAGTCAAATGAATTTCCTTATAAATGACTGTTTTTATACTTACTGAAGAAACTTCTTCACAAAAAGGAATAATTCTTTCAGTACTCTCCAATAATAACCTTAAAAGTGTTTCGTAAAAGTGAGCTCAAATGAATTCTTGTTAGATAATAGTATAAGAAAAATTATAGTATTGAGTCTTATATAAGGACTATAAAAGAATCTTATTATGATTGCGTCGGCGTAATATAAATATCCAATTTTTGCTAGCTTATTCGCGTGTGTCAATTATTGAAGACAATTATTCCTTAATTTAATAAAAAAAAAGTTACAATGTCATTAGATCAGTGGAAAAAAATTAAAAAAAGTGGAACATTTACCAGAAAGAAACAAACTAATTACAGAGAAATCACTAATGAAGTTTTTAAAAGTGCTTTCCAAAATAATGAAATTATATCGCCTATAACTAAAAATAAAATTGTACTATCTGCTATCTCGTTTTGATGGCTTACAAAATATAGAAATTGACCAACAGCAACAAAATGAAATAGTATCAATAATTGAAAATGATTCAGTTTCTTACAATTCTGGAGGTGATTCTGATATGGAAATTGAAATTTCAAAAAGAGAATTAATAAATGAAAAATTAAAAATATGGTCAACAAATTATAATATCAGGCAAACCGCTTTGAAAGATTTGATAAAAATTATAAATATTTTAGAGCCAGGTTTATTGCCATGTGATACTAGAACATTATTGGAGACTCCAGTTGCCATAACAGTGAAAACTATTGGTAATTTATCATAATATTTAACTGCTTTAGTTTTGTATAAAAAAAATTATTTGTTATAGGTGAAAACGGAAAATATTGGCATCAAGGTCTTTTTACTTGTTTACAAAATAGAATTTTTAAGGAAACGCTACCAAGCATATCATTAAATATAAATATTGATGGTTTGCCCATAGCTAAAAGCTCGAAACAAGAATTTTGGCCTATTCTTTGTAGCATTAACGAAGTAGATAATTGTACACCGATGGTAGTGGGCATTTATCAAGGGATTGGAAAACCTGATTTAAATGAGTACCTACATCAATTTGTTGAAGAACTTAAAATTGGAATGCAAGACGGAGTCTACATAAATATATATCACCTTAAAATTCGGGCTTTTATTTGTGATTCACCAGCAAGAGCATTCATTAAAGGTATATTACATTTGGTATTTTGTTTATTTTATGCATTGTTGTTTATTAAAAGTACTGCAAATTTCAATAGCCAGAATGGATCCTTAAAATGTACAACAGTAGGAGAATATTCTTACGCATCACGTACAAATATATTTCCACATACCGGATGTCCGAAAAGAACAGATTCTGATTTCCGTGCGAAGGTATTATATTTATTTATATTAAATTACATTTTTTAGGTATAAAATTAGAAAATAAACATAAAGTTAGATAATATGTAATAATTTTGAATATTTTTCACAGATTTGCGAATTGCACCACAAATGTACATCACCATTAGAACGGCTTCCAATTAATATGATAGACCATTTTCCCGTTGGTGATTCTTTACATTTACTTGATCTTGGTATTATGAAAAGGTATATAAATAGTGTTGCAAAAATTAATAACATTTTGCTAACTCTTACTATAACAATAGATGTTTATTTGGATGGAGAGATGGTACTTTTAACAAACGAGTCAAATGGAGTGCTCAAGATATATGAAAAATTTCTGTATATCTTTCTAAATGCACCTTACCAAAAGAAATTCACCGTCGTGTTAGACCTCTTGATTGTTTGTCACATTGGAAAGCATCAGAATATCATTCATTTTTAAGTTACATTGGTAAATTAATTTTATTCATTAATCTGAAATATTTTCAAATATTTTAACAAATATTTTTTCAGGAATAGTAATTCCAAAAAACAATTTGCCAGTAGACGTATATGCGCATTTCCTATTACTTTTTTGTGCAGTCACAATATATTCTTCTGTTCATTACTTTCAATATATCAATGTTGCAGAGAAATTACTGGAAAGCTATGTCGAACGATACCGAGATATTTATGGAGAAGAATTTATGACGAGTAATGTTCATAATTTGACGCATCTTATAGATGAAGTTAAGTTATTTGGCACCTTAAACACGTTCAATGCATATCCATTCGAAAATATGTTATATCAAATAAAATTGCTAATAGACAAGGAAAAAATCCATTAGCGCAAGTTGCAAAAAGAATTTGTGAAATGGATAAATGCATACTACGTGAACTTAGCCCTCAGAAGTCCAATAGAATTCCAATTCTAAAAAAACCAATCAATAACCAAGGTTATTATTTAAACATCAATATGTCTGGTCATTTTTCGTTAAATACAACGTTTTCCAATAGATGGATTTTAACAAAAAAAAATTGAACTTGTCCAGTTTAACAACGCTTTTAAAGGAGAAGATGAAAATTATTACTTTACTGGTCAAAAAGTTAAAAGTATCGGTTGTTTTTTTGAGAGACCATTTAATTCGTCATTCATTTTTATATTTGAATGTTGTGTTTACGATGTAGATACAGAAAAAATATACAGTTTATCGGAATGTAAAATGGTTGCTCTTACATACGATGACACAACAACTATATTTATTTGTTCCATTAATTCATACTATAACATAATAAATATTTTATAACTAATTTCCAAAAAAAAATACTTGTATTAATTTTATTCATTAGAAAACTTTTTTTACAAAACATAAAAAAATAAAATTCTTCATTACAAAAAAAAAAAAAAATCTTAATGAATACATAAAAAAAACTCTATCATTTAAATGATAACTATAAACTTTCAATAACTAATCCACTTTCATTGATTGCTGACGATTCTTCATTTTCTTTTTCCAGCTTCGTTTCTTCCTTTTTTTGTGGTTTTCGAACCCTTTTCGATCCCCTTCGACCTGGTTTCGTGGGGTCTTTATTTGCTCTTGGTACAGCATTTTTTAATATATTATTAAAAAATAATTCGCAATTTGCGGTCGAAAAATTGGAATCATTATTTGATCGAACAACCTAATAAAAGTTAAAATTATATCATATTTATGAAATATATATATATAAATATATGTATATATAATAAAATATGATTAATCTCACCTCAATAAGGGCATTTCGCAGCATGTGTAAATTTTCTAATTTATGTTTCGGATGGCCTTTTCCAACACCACTCCAAGAAAAATCCAAAAAAACATTTCTTAAGCAATGTGGTCAATTAATGTATAACATACAGTTGTACCATCATTCCTGTTGGATCCAGTAATATTCGCTAAAAAATTCTTCTGTAATTGAATAATAATAATATTAATAATAAACAAATTCTAATTTTTTTTTTCTTTACAAATTTTTCCATTTCAGAAATGTCGTTCAAGCTTTCATTGAAATTTATTAGTTCTGTAGCTGATTCGCATTTTTTAAATGTTGATGGTACTGTAGTTGGAGTTGAATACGGCTATAGAAATTTATTTTATAAAGTTAAAGTTATGAAAATTAAAAACTAAAAATGTTAATTATTTGAGTTTATCCAACTGCTAAAAGCTAACTTTTTTACCTTAATTTGAGCAAAGCACTCAATTTTAGCTTCCAATCGAGCAAGCGAATGGTTTATTTGATTTGACAATGCATTAGCAGTTTCTTGAATTATATTTTTTATCCATTCTTTTGTAATTTTGTCTTCTTTGGGAACAGTTTTATCATTATTACTACATATCATAAGTTGGATGATCCTCTGGGTCATTATTAATATATAATTGTTCTATACATACGATACGTCCAAACAAAAGGTTTGTAACTTAAGTTACCAACTTTATACGGGATACGAAAATTTGGAATCAGCGTATCAGATTCCATCTTCTGGCAATTTTTGGTAGCTAAAGCTCAAAAATTGAGAATTTGGCGGGCATTTTACTAGTTACAATTTTTCGTTAATATCTTGATGTATACATGTAATAAGTTTGTAACACGACTTACAAAGTTTTTGCATGGGCATAAGTTTGATAAACCTGGCATAACTCAAGTTACAGCTTTATGCATGGGGTATTCCCTTATAATCGAGGTTGTAACATGAGTTACAAAGTTTTACATCCGCTTTATTGTGATATATTGTGGTTCTAACTCACACCTACAAACTTATTGTTCGGCTATTGTGTTTCTTGTCGTAGCAGTTTTTCAAGTTGCATACTTTTTCATGGAAATTTTACAGTTTGAAAATTTTGTTGTCTTATACAAAGTTTGACATTCTTGTGTATTTTTGTTTAATATTCTTTGTGGACGGCCGTGTGTTTAGAAAATGTCACGAGCAAAAAAGATGCTGGCACTAATAGCCTTGGATAAATCAGGTATTTATGTAATTTCTTTTATTCCACAAATATATTTTTCTGATATTGGAATGTAATTAAAAAACGCGTTGGAAATATAATCAACGAGAACCAGAAATAAAAATTAAAAATACTCCCATCTTAACAATTGATAATACTGCCGGACCAAGTAGAATAAATAAAGGTAAATAAATAAATTGGTTATTATATTATACGAATTAATTAAAATTATATAACAGTACGTATTGTAGAAAAAAATGAACTAGAAAAAACAAATATGGAAAAAATTTATTATATGGATTACTTAGATACAGGTAAATATTATATCAAACTAGTTTTAATGAATAACGGTAAAAATTAAATAACGTACAGATCCTGAAGAAGATCCGTTTGCGACTGATGAGGATACGGATTATTATCCCGAAATATCAGAGTTGTATTATTCAGATGATGACACTCAAAATAATGATATTATTGATGAGTTACTTAAAAGTAATACATCAGAAATTTCTGTTAATAATGAAGATAATGAAGCAGATATAGAAATTAGTCCAGAATTCAGCCCATTCACACCTAAAAGCCGGAAATCTACTTTCAAAAAAAATGCGGGCCGAAAGAGACTTTTAATTCAAAACGAGTGGATCCGCAATAAAAATAAAAAATTGTGCAATTCTGGTAATAATGCAACACATTTAATAAAAAATATCTAATTAAAAAATAATTTCAGGTAAGGCTTATCAAAATGCTAAGGATATAATAATAAAAGAAAGAAGTTTAAAATCTGGATGTAACGAAAAATGTAGGAAAAAATGTTCAACATATTTTTCAAAAGAAGCTAATGAGTGAGTTAATCTTTGCAAAATTTTGGAATATTGCAAATAAAGAACAGCAGTGATAAAAAAAATATAAAATTGGTACAAAATATCCAACGTCGAACTTGCTCGATGAAATATTTTCTGCCTATAATTCATGAGACAGGACAAAATGAAGACAAAGAGGTGTGCAGTAAAATGTTTATTGATACATTAGATATTTCTTATAAGTGGATCCAAACAGCTCACGCAAAAGATAATTATGGTATGTTATTATCTGATGAACGGGGCAAGTTCTTAAGAACTGTTTCCGAAGTAAGTACTGAAATTAAAAATGATGTAATTTCCCATATAAAATCGTTTCCTCAAGTTGAATCTCACTATACACGTAAGAAATCAACAAAACTTTATATCCATCAAGAAGGTTTAAATTGTGCAAAAATGCATAGATTGTATAGTGAAAAATTTCATGAAAAGCCAGAATCAGAGAGAGCTAATCTGCGACAATATCGGGACATTTTTAACCGTGAATTTAATATATCATTTTTTATCCCAAAAGCAGATCAATGTAATGATTGTACAGCTTTTCAAAATTATACTGAGGAGGAAAAAGCTAAAAATATGGAAACACATAATCTACATTTATTATTTAAAGATGAAAGCAGATGTCTGAAAGAACAAGATAAACAACAAGCTATTGATAGTAAAGGAAGTATTGTTACTGCATGTTATGACTTTCAAAAGATACTAACTTGCCCGAATGCGGATGTAAGTGTGATGTACTATAAAAGAAAATTAGCCGTATATAATTTTACAATCTTTAATATGGGTAGCAGAAAAGGGTCCTGTTATGTATGGGATGAGTCCATAGCCAAAAAAGGTGCGAATGAAGTTTCAAATTGTTTAAATCACTTGATAAGAAATGAAAATACAAAAGGTTGCAAGCATTTTAGATTTTGGTCCGACAATTGTCCCGGCCAAAATAGAAATAAACATGTGTTTTCTTTTTATTCGTTTATTTCATACAAATATAAAGTGTCAATTCAACATCGTTTTTTGGAGAAGGGTCACACACAAAACGAAGGCGACAGCGTACACGCATCTATTGAGCGCGCTAAAAAGGGTAAAACCGTATATGTTCCAACAGAATGGTATGCCATAATAAGAAATGCAAAAGTGTGTGGAAAACCTCATAAGACCATAGAAATGGTTGGTGATGACTTTAAAGATTTTTTAGATTTTTCAAGCAAGTGCTCATTTAACTCCAAACCAAAAATGTATGTAAATAAAGTCAGAGAAATATGCGTGTATGAAAATGATCCATTCAATATATATTTTAAATATGATTTCCGCGAAAAGGAATATCAAAAATTGGTTTTATTTACACCAAATAAGTCAACTGGACGTGGAAGACAAAAAATTGATAATACATACAACAAAGATTTGAATAATATTTTCAATGGACCTTTACCAATCTCTTCAAAGAAGAAAGCTGATTTAATAAGCTTGTGTGATGGAAATTTTATACCAAAATTATACCATCCATTTTATCACAATCTCTCGTCGCAGGGTTCAGAAGATTCTGACGATTCCACTGAAGAATATTAATTAGAAGGATTCTTATAAATATTCCTAAAAGAAAACATTGAAATTATGTGCTTTATTTAACCAAATATATATTTTTTTAATTTATACCTATTTGTTTTATTTTTCTATGACTATTTATCCATTCAACAAATATTATAAACTTTGGTCTTCAATTATATAATGTGTATTTCTCCATGAAATAAATACATAACTTGAGTTGCACACCTTTTCAATTTAAAAAAAACCCTAGCAATAAGTTTGTAGCTTAAGATACAACTTCTGGCATTAAAAATTCTCCAATAATATGTCTGTAACTTGAGTTACAACTAAACTATAAAGAATTTACTCCGAATTAAAAGTGAAAAACACAAATTGTCTATCATTTACAAATATTAATCAATAATTTTTTTTTAATTTTCAAAATCAGCAAATCTTTATTTATTATTTAAAATAATCCGCATTCAATTTGCTTCTTTAGTTAAGTTTTTATATAATGAAAACAGTAAAATACATTTTTAGCAAAATGGTAGTTTTCAAGTTACAAACCTTTTGTTTGGACGTATCCATATCTACAAATTTATTATGATTAAATCCCAAATTGTAATTAATTACAAAAAATAACACTCACCCCATTCTCAACAGGTACATCAACATCATTATTATTATCAATTTTATAATTAACGTCATTAGTTGTACCAACTTCTTCATTATTAATATATATATATTGCTACAATTGTATTATGTAAAGTTAAAATTGTAATTAATTATAACGAATAACACTTACTGTATTTGCATCCAAATCTAATTGAAAGTCATGTCATACTAAAAAACAAAATATAAATAAAATTTCAATAACAAAATACTGAAATATCCTTCCTAAAGAGAATCAGAACAGGTGGATTCTTTCATAACAGCAATAATTGCAACGGCTTCTTTATAAGATGCAATATCTTTCCTCTTAACTTTGCACGCCATTTGGTAGCACCCTGTTGGTGGTGGTGAAGAGTTACCATCCCGCAGCATTCGATCCATTTGCATAGTTTGTTTTAATGGCCAATTTAAAATATTATTTTTTTCCCATTTTTGTGGCAATATTGATAGCACACATTCCTCATCTTCCACGGTCTGCACAATTTTGAATGACATTCTATATAAAGGTAAAGAACTGATTATAATAAATAATATAAAATTGTTACTTTATATTTATATACTTACATTTGTTTTTTATATTAAATTAATTTATAAATTGAATAATAAAATTGTCTGCACTTAAAAAACATTCGTTCCCAAACAAATAAAATTTACAGTTTTTTTTCTTATAAGAATTTTTTTCTTATAAGAAATTTCAAATTCTTATAATAGTTTTAAAATTCTCTATTAAGTACGCTTTAAGCCAAACTTTGGAAAATTATTATTGTATTTGTACTTAAGATTGTTTTGTATTGTATTCACTATTCCCACTTGGCAATCGTCTGAAATTTCAGAAATTGAATTCAGATTGGATTCAGAAAATGAAATCTTTATGAAATTTCATAAAGGGAATTCAGATTGGATTCATAAAATGAAATATTTATTAAATTTCATAAAGTGAATTCATTTTGGATTCATTATCTGAAACGATATTTCAGATATGCTTCGGAAAATGAAATCTTTATGAAATTTCATAAAGTGAATTCAGATGGGATTAAGAAAATGAAATTTTTATGAAACTTCATAAAGTGAATTCAGATTAGATTCAGAAAATGAAATTTCATAAAGTGAATTCAGATTGGATTCAGAAAATGAAATCTGTATGAAATTTCATAAAGTGAATTCTAGATTGGATTCAGAAAATGAATTCAGATTCAGATTGGATTCAGAAAATGAAATATTTATGAAATTTAATAAAATGAATTCAGATTGGATTCAGAAAATGAAATTTCATAAAGTGAATTCAGATTGGATTCAGAAAATGAAATCTGTATGAGATTTCATAAAGTGAATTCAGATTGGATTCATAAAATGAAATATTTATGAAATTTCATAAAGTGAATTCATTTTGGATTCATTATCTGAAACGATATTTCAGATTTATGCTTCAGAAAATGAAATCTTTATGAAATTTCATAAAGTGAATTCAGATTGGATTCAGAAAATGAAATTTTTATGAAATTTCATAAAGATAATTCAGATTGGATTCAGAAAATGAAATCGTTATGAAATTTAATAAAATGAATTCAGATTGGATTCAGAAAATGAAATCTGTATGAAATTTCATAAAGTGAATTCTAGATTGGATTCAGAAAATGAATTCAGATTCAGATTGGATTCAGAAAATGAAATATTTATGAAATTTAATAAAATGAATTCAGATTGGATTCAGAAAATGAAATTTCATAAAGTGAATTCAGATTGGATTCAGAAAATGAAATCTGTATGAGATTTCATAAAGTGAATTCAGATTGGATTCATAAAATGAAATATTTATGAAATTTCATAAAGTGAATTCAGATTGGATTTATAAAATGAAATATTTATTAAATTTCATAAAGTGAATTCATTTTGGATTCATTATCTAAAACGATATTTCAGATATGCTTCGGAAAATGAAATCTTTATGAAATTTCATAAAGTGAATTCAGATTGGATTCAGAAAATGAAATTTTTATGAAACTTCATAAAGTGAATTCAGATTGGATTCAGAAAATGAATTCAGATTCAGATTGGATTCAGAAAATGAAATTTCATAAAGTGAATTCAGATTGGATTCAGAAAATTAAATCTGTATGAAATTTCATAAAGTGAATTCTAGATTGGATTCAGAAAATGAATTCAGATTCAGATTGGATTCAGAAAATGAAATATTTATGAAATTTAATAAAATAAATTCAGATTGGATTCAGAAAATGAAATTTCATAAAGTGAATTCAGATTGGATTCAGAAAATGAAATCTGTATGAGATTTCATAAAGTGAATTCAGATTGGATTCATAAAATGAAATATTTATGAAATTTCATAAAGTGAATTCATTTTGGATTCATTATCTGAAACGATATTTCAGATTTATGCTTCAGAAAATGAAATCTTTATGAAATTTCATAAAGTGAATTCAGATTGGATTCAGAAAATGAAATTTTTATGAAATTTCATAAAGATAATTCAGATTGGATTCAGAAAATGAAATCGTTATGAAATTTAATAAAATGAATTCAGATTGGATTCAGAAAATGAATTCAGATTCAGATTGGATTCAGAAAATGAAATATTTATGAAATTTAATAAAATAAATTCAGATTGGATTCAGAAAATGAAATTTCATAAAGTGAATTCAGATTGGATTCAGAAAATGAAATCTGTATGAGATTTCATAAAGTGAATTCAGATTGGATTCAGAAAATGAAATCTGTATGAAATTTCATAAAGTGAATTCTAGATTGGATTCAGAAAATGAATTCAGATTCAGATTGGATTCAGAAAATGAAATATTTAGAAGAAACAAACAAAGATAAAGTATACTTTTACAGATAGTCAACTGTCAATATCATATAATAAAGAAAATCTTCATATGAAATAATTCCAAAAAAACAATGTACCTCCAAAGATAGTACCAAAAAATTGACTTATTGGTAAATTTCAACTGTAGTTTTTATAATATATTTTTATTGTATAATTATTTACATACTTTTACTTAGAAAAGAGAATTTATTAATATTGGAGGAAATGATATAAAATAATTTATTAAACAAAATTTAAAAAAATGTATTTTTGTAGTTAAATTTTAAAATTATATATATTTTATATTATACACGTATATATATGTAATATATTTATTTATAATTTTCATATTACATATAAATATAGTTTTCATATTATATATAGCATTTTCCGGTCAAATTAGTCTTTTAAAAAATCAAATCAGTCTTTATAAATTTCAAGTTAGTCTTTTAGAATTTCAAATTAGTCTTTTTACATTTAAAATTAGTCTTTTTACACTTTCAATTAGTCTTTTAAAATTAAAATTTCTGTGTTTCAAACCTATTATTTAAGTAGAAACAAATAATATTATTTTTTTTAAATTTTGTTCAAATTAAAATTTTATGAATAAGAAGCATTTAAATTCACCCAAAAATCTTAACGATTTTTTTAATTTTTTTTTCCAAAAGATAAATGTTTTGTTCGGCAGCTGTTAAGTGTACCAAGAGACCATAACTTGGTAAATGCAATTGCACAAGGTGTTTCAACATTGACCGATCAGGATTGTCGAAATTATTTTTTAAATATGATGCTAAAAATACCAGATGCTATAGCTGGCGAAGAATTACATTAAAATTATATTATCGCTTAATAAAATTTTAATTTGAACAAAATTAAAAAAAAATATTTTTATTTGTTTGTACTTAAATAATAGGTTTGAAACACA
The DNA here is from genome assembly GCA_963920725.1 of Rhamphomyia laevipes. Classification (NCBI taxonomy): domain Eukaryota; kingdom Metazoa; phylum Arthropoda; class Insecta; order Diptera; family Empididae; genus Rhamphomyia; species Rhamphomyia laevipes. Next base: position 36,438,260 of record OY987257.1, read on the forward strand.
TAGAAATTTTATTTTTAAAAGACTAATTTGAAATTTAAAAAGACTAACTTGAAATTTAAAAAGACTAATTCGAACTGATTTTTTAACAGACTATCTTGATGTGTAAAAAGCCTAATTTGATCGGAAAATGGTATATATTGTATATAATTGTCATATTATTTTTTGCTATCCTATATATATGAATTTTTAAATATATGCTCTAATGATAAATGAAATAGATTACTTATTGGAGCATCCATTTAAATTAGAGGTTAAGGTTAAAATTAAAGAATTAGGATTACATCAGCCAATCGATTTTGTTTTGTGTTGAGGAACCTGGACACTAAATTCCAGTTAACGCTTTGAGTGTAGTACCTCATGTTAAAGTGGAAACCTGCACAATGTCTTCTTAATTTAAAAAAAAAATTAGCCCACCCAGAATTTTACAGCACGAACCGCCACTGTAGCATCCTATTAATAAGCTCAAACTTAAACAAAATAGAAATAGGAGATCTTAACCTATGGTCATGATTCATATTAATTTTATTTAAAATAAATGATTAATCAACGTTAAGCAAGCCTAAACACTTCAGTTAAGAAAACTACGTCTGCCATTTCACGTCTTTTTTCTAAAGTGATCAAGTTAATAAGTTTTAACCTATTTTCATATACGGTGGCAAGATTAACGAATTAATCCAAGAAAATTGACGGAAAGCAAATATTATAAAATTTCTTTAGATAAATTCAATCATTCAATGCGATGAGTATGTACATCGAAGTATGGATTTCAGACTTGACTATCGTATACCAGATTAGGACGAACAAGGCAAGTGTAAAGTGATTTTAAAATATAAGGATCCGAAATTCCGTTGACCATCTTTTAATAAAACCTAGCATTGAGTTTGGTTTATTAATAATATAATTATACATAATGCAATTTAAAATAAAGTTTTGGGCCCAAATAAACACCCAAATCCATTAAAGATTCTACAATTGGTACATTTTTATCAAATAGTGTGTAATTAAATTGAATTTGAGAATTTTGTTTAGTAAACGTCATAAGAGCACATTTCTCAACATTAAGTTTCAAAAAATTTAAATTACACCATGTAGAAAAACGATTTAAGTCTTCTTGAAGAGAAATTGAGTCATTCAAATAAGTTATTTTTTTATATATTTTCATATCTTTCATAATGATGAAGATATTACTGATTTAAATAAAATACTGTATGTTCTACTTGTTAAGTTTAAATAAAATCACACTTTGTGGTAGGAGGTCAAATGCTTTACTTAAATCACTGAATAGAACGTCAGTTTGAGACCCAGCTTCCATATTATTAATAAATGTAGACGTAGACTCAACACAGATTAGTCACAGTGGATCTGTGTTTCATGAAACCATGTTGATTTGTAACTCAAAAATTTGCACAATGATCATAAATACTATCAAAAAAAACTAACTCAAATAATTTCGGTATACTGGATAGTATAGCTATTGGATGGTAATTATTTCCTTTTTATAACCTTTCTTATGAACTGGTCTTATGTAAGATTCCTTCCATATGTCAGAAAAAATACCAGTAGATAAAGAACGTCGAAACAATAAAGTGAGATGCAGAGTTAATGAACCAAAATATTTTTTTAGAACGATTTCTGGTTCTGGCCCAGGACATAAATTATACGCAAGTTTATCCAAGTATTGTAACGAAAATTTTGACTATTGAATTTATTTTTTATTTTTAATCATGTATAAAAAGAATAATAATATTAAGTTTGTGTTCTAACACTTTTATATATCTTTTTTTTATACATGATCACAAATAATTAGATTTTATTTGTTCATTGTTGATTTTTTCTTGTACATACTTATTAAAAGAAAATATTATAATATTCCATATTTATTGTTGATGGGTAACAGTTTATTTATCGGATGATATTTTTTTTTCAAGGCCAAAAATAAAAATCTCTAGAAGTATAGTTCTCAGACGATCTCAGACGATTACGGTTAATTTCTTATCATCATACGATAATTGATAGTCATTGTTATTATTGTGCTCCCAATGATAAAAATTAGGAGAGAAAATATATGGGGATCATTCAGTTGTGAAAAGTCGAGAAGTAAACGTCGTTTTTTTAATTAAAAAGTACTTAGATTATAAAATAAAATAATTTTGATAGACATTTAAATAATTTTGATGGGTTTTTTTAAAGTTTTTTTCTGAAAAAAAAGATATATATATTAATTTTAATTTTGGTGATATTCCAAATCGTGATTTTTTTATAATTGTTTTTTTTTTTTTAAAAAAAAAGAAAAAAAAAATTAAACAATTATAACAACTATAAAAATAATATCAAATACATTAATTACTGATTTAGTAATTAGTGGCAAATAGTGATTTTTTTTTGAATATATATATGTATATAACAATAAATATATAGATATATTACATATATCATATACCAAATCGTGAATTTCGCTTTAGTTTTGGTAGTTTTTTTTCTGAAAAAAAAATATTTAACAATAAATATAATATTTAATGATATAGGGTAAACTCGGGTAAATCCGTGATATTAAGAAATAGTTTTAATTTTTAATATAGAAAATTAATATATAGATTTGCAATAATTGAGTAAGATTACAGGTACAAGATTCGTTCATAAATATCTAGTATCATTTTTGAAAATTTCTTTAAGAGTACCTTTGTTTAATACCTAGAATCAAAGAAGGTTATATACGTCTAATTTCGTGATACTACGGCTAACTTCGTGATAAAGAAAGTCTAATTCCGTGATAAATTATTTATATTATTTAAACTACAATAAATCCTGAATAATTAATAAAAAAACATTTAAAATATTTATTTATATTATTTAAAGGACAATAAATCTGGTTATTTAATAATTTTAAAAGCCTTCGAAGACTTATAGACGCTCCATATTAAGAAAAATACAAATTTACTAAGCCTACCACACAAATTACAGCGAAAATTTTCAAAATATATAAATAAGGTAAAATTTCTTAACCCATTTTATTCCAATGTACAGCTAATTTGCAGCTAATAACAAAAGTATGTTCCTATCATTTAACATTTAAGCGACTGATCTTTTTCAAACACGAAAACTTATTAAATTATAACAAAAAATGTTAAAATATCATCACTGATCTAATTTATTAGTACGAGCAAGTCTCTTTGTCAGGAGAATAATTTTATCAAGTAATTACTTTAATGAAAATTAGTATGTAGCACATGTAAAACTTCATGGTAACGTTTTTCTTCGGCTATCACGGATTTAGCCGTATCACGGATTTATCCGAGTTTACTATATACCAAATTATGATTTTTTTTGTAGTTTTTTTTTTTTAAATTTTTGTTTATAAAAAAAATATATATATTGTATTGTAATATAAAAATATATTATATTACGGAACATTTAATTCTTTTTGAAATTGAACTCCTTGGTTACATTCAAGAATGGTGTATAGTAGTGCTATATTTTTTGTTAATTCTAATCAAAATTAGATAAAATTTCTTGGTGGTGTAAAGACTAAGAATTATATCAATCAGGTACATCTACATTTTAGCCGTTTGCTGATAAAAAAAATGTGTGGATTAAATTATCCTTATTTATTGATCACTGAATAATTGCTGGAGGTCCGGAGTCAGCTATATGTTTTTTTTTTTTTTCAAATTTAGATTTGTTTTTTTAAATTAGTTTTTTTTATAAAAAAGTTTTATGAAATTAAAGATTTTGTTTATGATTATTATCGGTTCAACTCCGGTTAAATTTAATATTTATTTTTTTTGCTTAGCAGAACTAGGTTTTCTTCCTCGTTCAGCAGCAGGCCTGATGCAGAAACAGAAAAGGAAAAAACCAGGTATTTCTGTAACATTTTAATATTATTTTTCCCGAGTTCAACCGATATTTTGATTTTTGCTAAAAATATTTAATAAAATTTTGTTGGCAAAGTGTGAATAATTAAATTTTGATAATTTTTTTTAAACTACTTAATTTTTTTAAAATACTTATTTTTTTTTTGAATTTATGAATTTGGATTTGTTGCTAAACCTATGTAAATTTCTTTTACTTTTTTTGCAAAATATGAACATTTTAAATCTTCATTTTTTTATAAAAATATTTTTTTTTTTTAATTCGTAAAGAATAATAATTTGTAAACTTTGATTTTGGTTACAAATACTTATTTATTTTTTTTTTGCAAAATGTGATTGCTTTGAAATTTTGATTTTTTTTTAAAATACTTATTTTTTTATTAGTTAATTTTGATTGTTGCTAAAAATATTGAATTTTTTGTTTGAAATTTGTAAAAGTTTAATAATTTTAAAATTTTGATTCGTTAAAAATATTTACTTTTTTTATTTGAAAATTTAGATTTTTGCTTAAAATATTTAATTTTTTTTAAATTGGTAAAATATAATAAATTTTAAATTTACTATTTTTTTTTTGAAAATTTTGGTTTTTTTCTTAAATATTTAATTTTTTTATTTAGAAATTTTGTTCTTTTATTATTTAATTTTTTTGTAAAGTATGATCAATTAAAATTATTATTCTCATTTTTTTTTGTATTCATATACATAGGTATATATTAATTAAATTGAATCCTGGTACATTTTTTTTTTAAAATAAATATATATGGAACTTTGTGGTTTGACAACTAAAATTATGTTTTAGGTTTTTTTTTTTTTTTGAGATTTTCAGATCGGCGAGTCAGACAGGGATTAGGCTCTGCCTAAAACATGATGGCATGATTTACTGTAGGGAAACCGTGTGAATTATATTTAAATGAAGTCATTTTACGGTTTCGTGGTGGGGTAGGTAGCAGAGGTTATATGCAACACCTATATATCACCATTTATTTTGTACAACAACATTATTTACATATGTATATATAGGGATTTAGTTTTTTTATTTTTTATTTGATTTAGATTTGTTTTATTTTAGCACGTAATTAATTTTTTTGTTGTAATGTGACGGTGGTGCAAATTGAAACTTCCCATATATCTCTGAGCTAAGCTAGAGCAAAGCTAGGCGTGCTAAACCAGCAATTATAGATTGATTTAACAACTTTCAACTAACAGCTTTTTCATTAAGATGAATATGAATGAGTACATTACAGGTATGTCTTTATTAAATTGAGATCAAGATTTATGGCCTGAACCGTAGTTTTTCGAAAGTCATTTATTTAAGTGATCCCAACTAGATTCATTAATATGAAAGTCATAACTTATAATTTGAAATAACAGCGGGGTCATTACTTAAATTTCCATTAAAACTCATAAAAGTTGGAAATTGATCTGATTTTCTTTTAGTATTAATAAAATTCCAAAATAATTTTGGGTTATCAATAAGTTTAAAAGACATATCATCAACGTAATTTTTATAGGATTGTTCAACTTTTTGTTTAAAAATATTAAACAAATTCACAAAATAAATATAATCAATGTTACTTTTAGACTTAAGTTATTTACACCATAAGCTTTGTTTTTCGTATTTCTAAGCTTTTCCAATTCTTTAGAAAACAAGGAGCACTATTATCAATCCCTTTATTCCTGGATTTTGGCATAAACATATTAAAGCCACATATATGATAATATTATAAAATTCATTAATGACTGTATTAAAATCTACATTATGAAGTAATGTAGGAAAGTCAAATAAGTTAAAAATTTATTAAGCCCATGAAAATCAGTTTTCTTAAAATTAAATAGAAAAGAGATTTCAATTACAGCTGTATACACACCACTATAGCACTATGAGAACGATATTGGTGGATGATATTGATCTATATATTAACTAAAGGTGATACAAACTGTGAAATCATAATATTATCCCAACCTGTAGTAAATGTTAGATCTAATTGCGTGGATTGATAATTTTTTATATTTGAAATTACAAAATTTATTACAAAATGAAAATTCAATTTCAATTTCATTTACTAAATTAATAGGAATCAGAAAAGATTCTTCATCATGGGGCAACCAAAAACAGTTCTTTTAATAATAAGACAAAAATAATTAGTCATAAAAACAAAAACTATTCTTTGCACAATAATCAATAACTATTTTAAATGATTTCATTAATTTGTTATTTTTTATTTTGGTTAAAATAATATTTTAAGAATACAAGGGCATTCAATGTTTTGGTACTTAATCGAGTTCGAATTATGGTGATTGTATTTCCTGATAGAGAAAATACTCTTTCGCAAGAGGTTGATGTTGGATTGACAGTCAATAATGCCTTATATAAATTTTCCATATTTTCACTTCATTATTACCTTCAATTCGTTTAAATTCTTTATCAATATTAAAATCCTCATTATTTTAAAATACTTAAAATAAGTACGCAAAATACAAAATTATTATTATTTTAAATTATTGCTAAAAATCATCTATTGATAAATTAGCATTTGCCATTGCTTGCATTTGCATTGGTGTGTTAGATGCAGTCGAATTTTTATTTTTAATTGGTGTTGAGCTAGAAAATGCAATTGTATTTGGTGATATTGATTTTTTTTGTTTACATATCCTAAATTTTCAAATGACTGTGGTTCAACAATTTGATTGCTTACAATTGTCACATTTTTATTTGTATTTTTTCAAGCAACACCCGTTCCACATGCTTTGAAACCACACATTGTATTTCCTGCATTGCTTGGCATAGATTAAGAGGTGGTAATTTTTTAATTGCATTCCAATGCTTTTTCCAAACGACAAACATTCATCATTATCTTCTACCTCAATGGATTTGATTAAAGTTTTCAATACTTCATCATATTTATTTTTTATAACATTTATTGACTCATCTTTTTTTATTTTTTTATTGTGACGTACTAGCATCGGTGTATCCATGTTTTCTCTTTTCTGCTGATGAAACTGTATTGTGATAAAATGATGAGAGTGAACTTTTTCTCGTTAAATCCAAATTTTGTTCATCATAATCATTATATTCAATGAATTGATCAAATTCATAATTTGGGTTGGTATTTTCATCATGATAAAAGTTTTCCTAAAAATATAAAATATGTATATAATAAATAATAATTTTATTTGCAATATTAAAGATTTTGAATTTTTTTTTTTAGTTTCCAGATACTACTGAACAATGGAATAAAATTTATAAAGACTTTCAAAAATTTTGAAACTTTCCACATACTTTGGGTGCTTTGGATGGAAAACACATTAGGATTAAAGCTCCACCAACCAGGGATCCAATTATTACAATTATAAAGGATTTCATAGCATTGTGCTGTTTACGCTTGTGGACGCCCCATTGTAAATTTATTTTTATTGATGGTAGATGTAATGGACAGTGCAGTATACAAAGAATCATACCTTTATGAAAAGTTGCAATCTAGGCAATTAAATATAACATTGCCAAGTGCACTTAAAGGTCAGCATATAAAAACACCACATTATTTTATTGGAGATGATGCATTTCCATGAACAAAAAACTTGATGAAACCATTTTCAAGAAATATTAAATTAACACAAGTAAAAGAAATATACAACTACCGTTTATGCCGAGCACGGATGACAGTGGAATGTGTTTTAGGTAGGCTGGAAAATAGGTTAAGAATTTTCCACAGACCAATCGAAGTGAAGCCAGACACCACTGACCAGATCATCAAAGCATCATGTGTGCTACATAATTATTTAACCAAAGAAAAAACTACGGATGATTTTGATTTAGAACCAGAACATATTTACCAGAAACGTTCAGTTCAATTGGTAAATAAGAATGTGATTCATACAAGTTCGCTTGTAGAATAAGAGATAATATATCTCAATATTGTGTAAATGAAGGAAATGTGGATTTTCAGCGGAGTAAAATAAAATTAATATTTGTAAAATTAATTTTTTTGTTGTATTATTCCAAAAAAAATTATGAATGGTTCTGATGGTGCATTTGATGAACTTTTCCGAAGACAAATTGCTTCATCTAAAAACGACATCTCGTCAAAATAAAATAAATTTGGCTCGAGAATAACTCGTGCAGAACCTGATTTTTTTCTAAATTCAATTTTTTTTTTCAACCACAAACGTAGACCGAAGTGATTTTTTTTTTTTTGCCAAATCAACACTTATTTGCATTTCTTCTGCAATGGACTACCATCCTTTTTTTAAAAAATCAATCCTTATATATAATTTAGAGGATACCTTCCAAATTGCCTCATTTTCGCGGTATAAATTTATGATTTTTATTGTTTCTTCCTTTGAAAAAGATTTTTGCTCCATATTCTATCTTTTGAAAAAAAAAAAAAACAATGGCACGAATAATTTATATTATATAATTTATTTATCAACGTTTATTTTATTAAATTTATTATTATTTATATATAAATATCATAAACAAAACTTACTTTTTTATCAATAAATCTTTTTAATAAGTAAATGAGAATTTATATTTATTAGTTTTAAAAATGTAGTATTAAGTTTTTATTTATCAGAAAATTTTCAAAAGGTTTTTCAAAAAGTTTTTACACTTATACAAACAAATTATAAAATTAATTTAAAGACAAAAATTATAAAACTAATTACAAAATAAAATATAAATAAATATAAACATATTCTAGCTTTAAAAATTAAAAAAATATATAAAAAAAAAAAAATTAAATAAAACAGTATTTGAATTGAATAGAATCACAACCTTTTGAAAAATTAAGAAACATCCCTTTAAGCAAGCGAATTCTGAATGAATTCTAAAATAAAGTGTAATATATGGGACACTTTATTTTGGATTCTTTTAGAAAATATTAGGAATACTTTCATGTTCCTAAATTAGAAAAGAATCTGAAGTCTATTGACTTCATTTTGGCTACATTATTGAATTCAGCATAAACTCAAAATGAAGTAAAACTAAACTTACACCGAAGTCAAAATGAACCCTGACTATTACTTCAAAATTATTAATTAAAAATATAAAAGTATTTTTTATAACATATCAATTTATTTTAAATATTTAATCATATTATATAAAGAAATAAAAAAATTATAAAGGAAAATATGTATAAATTCAATTTTTGGTTAATATCAATAATAATATGGTTTATAAATCTACATTTTTAAGAAGAAATTGTATGTAGTATGCCGTCCTGTAAAAAAGATATTTTAAAATATTAATTAAATACATATTTTTTTTTTAAAATACACCATATTTTTTGCAACGGTGCCATCAGTTTTAATTTGTATATCTAGTGATTTTAGCTGCTCTGATGTCTCACAAAAAATAAATCCTTCATTTTTTTAAATATACCTATACAAAATAAAGTAAATCATTTACTTTATGAAATTGAAATTAAAATTTCGTACCAAGATAAATATTTTGAAGCTAATATTTCGCACAATAATAATTATATTATCGTCGGTTGGCGGGAAAAAATGACCAAGCGCCAAAATCCAAATTTTCTATTTAACACATTTTCTGCACTAAAAAGTTTAATTTTCAACATCCAAAAATGCCCAAGTCCGAATTATACATAGAAATTAATAAAAACTTAATGCCTAAGTAAGTTTTCGGAATATTTATTTCAGGAAAAAATGACTAGTGTTCTTTGGTCACTTTTACCTATTTCAGGAAAAATTACGATTATACTTTGGTCACTTTTTTCTAATGGTAGTAGGCATAGTGTTATTATTTTTTCATGTTCATGCATGATTTTTAAATGCAGTTATTATTGATAATTTTTTTCAAAATTTAACAAAAGAAAGTTATTTTGAATTTAGCACGCATAAAATATAGACGTGTAATCATATTTGTTCGTAAATAATTAAGTCATTCAAATAATATTTTAAAAGTTATAATGTCCAGAGGAAAATTAATATTAGAAATGTGCCTTAAGGAACAAAAAGAAGTTAATGATGGTAAGTGGTGCAAATATGTATTAAATTTTAATGAAAAATAGATAGTTTTCTCTGGTTACTTCATCTTAGATTTTTTTTTTTATTATTTACATTGTTCATAATTCCAAAAATATAGTTTCTGTAAATAATGAACAATTTCAACATGGAAAAAATATTATGCAAGCTACAGTAGTTTCAAATGTATTATTGCCACATAATGCTGAAGTATCTAACTTTATAGGTAATACAATAAATAAATTAAATTTTTTGAGCAAATACATAGATACATTATTTTATGTAGATAAACTGGCCAATTCACCAAAATCGTCACATAAAATAATATCTTCGTCTTCAACGATATGTACAGATACATTTTCATCGACATCTTATGCAAATAAAGACTCATCTGGTCAGTCTGATTTTTCAAATAGTAGTGATGAGTACGTTCCACCACCTGATGAGAGCTCAGATTCTAGCGAAAGTGATGGTGAGCAAGCAAAACCAACTGCAAAATTAAACCGTCGTAAAAAAGTATCGAATCCTAAAAATTGGAAAATCAATGTAAATAAAGAGCAAAAAATTAAAGGGTTACCATATATATCGAAAAAAGGTGCTGAACGACCGGCTAAAGTACCAAAGTTAATAGATTGCAGCAAATGTTATTTTAAATGTAGCACTAATATAAATGAACAGGATCGGGAAAAACTTTGTCGGGAATTTTGGAAATTAGATTATATAAGACAAAAATATTTTATATTAAAATGTGTCCATCAACAACCTGTAAAGCGTCGTAGGACAAATTCAGCAGTGTCAATGGAAAAAAAATGTAGACAATATTTCCTACGGGGCAATAGAATTTGCAAGTCATTTTTTTTAAAAACGCTCTCAATAAGCCACGGGCCAGTTGATAATGCTTTGAAGAATGTAGATGAAACTGGAATTTACAATAAGGCGGACAATCGCGGACACATTGCGCCAAAAAACAAAACATCAAGTATGAACATCAAGTATTCGAAAGATGTATGAGTTATTTTTGGAGTCATTACCAAATACAATACTTCCAAGTGAAACTACTTATAGACGGTACTTTTGTAATAATTACAATTTATCATTTTTTAAACCAAAAAAGGACTTATGCCTTATTTGCGAAAAATTTGATAATACAAAGGAAAATGAATCCGAATATTTAGCTCACCGCAAACGAAGAGATGAAGCTAATGCAGCTAAGCATGCTGATAAGGAACGTGTAAACGAAAGTTTTATTTCAGCCACCTTTGATTTACAAAGTGTACTACAGATACCTTCCTCAGATGTGTCACCAATGTATTATAGTCGCAAATTATGCGTTTATAATCTCACCATCTATGAAGCCGCCGTACCAAATAGAGCATACTGCTTTCCTTGGACCGAAATTAATGGGCAGCGAGGTAGTTGCGAAATAGGTACTGCTTTGTTTCACTGGTTTCAGAAACTACCAGAAACAATTAAAGAAGTTTCATTGTTTTCAGACAGTTGTAGTGGACAGAATAGAAATCAGTACATAGCTGCATTATTCCTCTTCATCATAGAAAAACTACCACATATTAATGTAATTCAACATAATTTTATGGAATCTGGTCACTCGCATATGGAGGCTGATTCAATGCACAGTGCAATTGAAAGGGCGAAAAAATATGTTGCAGTATACACCGTGCATGACTGGATAAATATATTTAAAATGGCACGTTCTAAAAGGGGCAGAAATAAAGAAGTAGATCCATATGAAGTACACGAACTAAAATTCGGCGATATGCTAGACCTTAAAAAGTTGGCAACAGATATTATAAAAAACAGAACGGTTGACGAGAATGGTAAGAAAGTCCAGTGGCTTAAAATTAAATGTTTGCGATTTGAAAAGCAAACGCCAAGGATTATTCTATACAAATACAATTATTCTGATGAAAATTTCACTAAACTTGAAGTTGGTAACAAAATAACACGTAAAACAATAAACATGCCAGCAAGTTTAAGTCATCTTTATAAACATGAATTACCAATATCTGCGGCTAAAAAAGCTGACCTAATTAAGTTATGCGAAAAAGGAGCTATACCTGCTGAATTTCATTCATGGTACTCTGGCTTACCATCTGTAAAAAACAAAAAAGATACAGCTCCTGAGCCATATATTGATTCCGAGACTGAACAATCGGAATAAATTTTTCTTATTAATATTGTTTTACTTTTATATTACTTTTTAATGTTCCTGTATTTTTTATTTTTCGTTATTAACTCTGAATAAAGAGTGTTAATTTTTATTATTCATTATTCAATAATTATTCTATAATGTTCCTATATTACTTTTGTTATGTTGTGTTAACATGAATTAAAATTATTTTCTGTTCATTAATAAATTTGTTTTAATTTTACATTAATTATTAAAATCAGTTTATCTAGTTTATTTATGACCAAATTTGGCTAGCAGAGGAAAAACTCTTAAAATTCTGCTGGAAAAAATGACTAACTCCTATTTCGTCCAAAACTCCGAAAACCTGAAATATTAGAAAACAATAACGATAAGTATTTGAAAAACTCTAGAATAGTATAGCCATACACGTAGTATATTTTATTGTAATTCATTTCTGTTTATTTTAAATTTAATTTTAAATTTCCGCCTAACTTAAATTCACATTTTCCACGAACTACATATTTTCACTTGGTCATTTTTTCCCGCCAACCGACGTTATGTTTAACATATGTTCTGTCTAAGAAAAAGTCTAGTGTAAACCGTAAGTTAATTCTTGAACAGCCAACATAGTAGGTTCAAGTGTAATCAAAACATTTTTTAAAACTATTACGGAACTTTCTTCGAACCTTTCAAAACCAAGTTCATCTAAAGCTTAATTTACACAATCAATTAACCCGTAGGTGTATACCATACGGAATATTTAAGTTTTTAAGTTTTTCTTAAATATTCGACGAAAAACACTTCTGTTTGGGCTTAAATTTTAGTTTATCCCAAAATAGTGTTTTTCAAGCGTTTTCTAGCAGAATTTTTTTTAATTGGTATGTCCAGTTAAACACATATGTACACGCGAGTACCACCTGGGTGATTTACACTACAAAATTTGTTGAAAACCCATAAAATTTAAGAAAATATTTAATTATTCGAGGAAATTCATTCAGTATATAACAAAATTATAATCAAAAAAATACGCTATAATAAATATTATAAAAAAATTATAAAATTAAAATTCAGGAAAATTTTGAAAAAAAGAAAATTATTAGTTTTTTCTACTTTCAACATAAATAACAAAATGACCTATCAATCAAAGTAGTGGCATCTACTTCACAATTGAAAGGATGCAAATTACACATACTGTCTTGTACTTCATAATTAAAAGTACTTTTTCAAAAAATATGTAATTGCAGAAAAAATAACACATATTTTGTATGTATCACCCGGGTGGTACTCGTGCGCGGAATAATAAAAAAAAATTCGTGTGCTCATAAAGATTAATTTTAGAAATCTATTTATTGCTGATGCCAATGTGTTCCAACATGTTCTTAGGTCTAATATCAGTTTTAAATCTTTCCCTTCTTTTTGTCGTACATGCTTTAAATTTTTTTTAGTACGAATTGATGATTTTTTAAAAAACTTAATTATTTTTCGCATATATAATGCAGGTTTAATATCAAAATCAGAAAGTAATGTATAAATTTCTAATATTTCTTCCAGTATTTCCATCATCTTCTGTTGGCTCATCGTTTTCTTCCTCATCACTTTGATTTTCTTCATCGTGCTATTCTTCGTATTCAGTCTTATCTTGATCTATTTCTTGAACATCTATTAATTTGTATATCAATCTGTTTATATAACACTTTAAGCACAGCTAGATGAATTGCATGGTTATATCATAATTGTTTTTCTGCGGCAATAATTGAACAATACTTCACCATTACGCGGGCACCATCATTAGTGGAAGCAACAATATCCTCAGGCAAATTTATTCCAAATTCTTTTAAAATACTCTCCAACAATTCAGCATTACATTTTTCTTTAATACGACAAAAAGCTTTGAATTTGTGGAGTGCACAGTAACATTCAAATACCTTCTCATTAAGATATCTGTCCACTCATCAACAGAAATACTGAATTTATTTTTCAGCTTCAATAATTTTATTATTTCGTCATTAGACTCAGTTTTTTTATCTTCAAAATATTTTAATACACATGCTTCTGTATATGTACAAGTGGAACTTCTTGGCATGCTGTAATTTAAACTTCTAACATATCCTTTAATTGCATCAGAATGCACTATAGCATAAAAAAAATCCATCTTTAGCTGCACATATTGCTAAAATTTCTGATAAACTTTTTGTGAGATTTATAAAGTCGTCATTGAAGAATTAGTTAGTTTAAATTGTTTAGATGTTGTTGTTTCGCCATCATGGCAGTTTCTTTTTCTATCAACTTGCACATAATGAAGTTTTAAATGGTTTAATAATCCACTAGTGTTACTTCATTTACAACTTAGTATCGATCCACAAAAAATGCATTTAGCTTCATTTTTATTCAGCTTTTCAAAATAATTCCAAGCATTTAATTTTCTATTACTCATTGAAGAACTACATAAACTTAGAATAACAATAACAAATATAATATTAACTTACATTTTGAATCAATATAAAAAATATAATCTACATTAATTAAACAATAACAATAATAATTTATGTAAAATGGAATAGTTGTTTATTTTTAAATTGAAAAGTCAACATATATATGGTCCAACTACATTTAAACGTCATAAATATTTATAATGAATTGTGCCTACGGAGAAATGTTCTATAAATCAATTTAGTGATTTAGCTACAATTATTTTAGAATTACAAATTATATAGAGTTTCTGAAGCTTCGGTATTTTCGGATTCGACAAATCCGATTCTCTAAATAATTAGTAATTGAGTTTCTAATCCAAAATTAATCCAAAACGGAAGGTTTCTTATCATCGAAAACAATCAAAATAAGAGCCTCTGAGTGAATCAATTATCTGTATGGATTAGTGAGAACAAGCAGAAAGATAGATATAGTATTAGCATTATATCCAATACTTTAAGATTGCCCTCAACGCACTTTCTCTACATGCTGAGAAATTTTTTTACTATCCGCAATGGATTAAGCTCAATACACATAGTAATACAGATTATGTAATGATTAGCAACCACCTGCTTAGTACAAGCAATATATATTTTAAAAATCAAAACAAATTGTTAATATAATAATAGCAAGGCACTAAATAGATGTCCAAGCAAAACGAATTAATAAAAATTATTAACTTATTAACAATTGAAACATACGATTGGAAAGCACTCAAAGTAGTAAATTCCGCATAAAAAAAAAAAAAAATGCATTAAAATTAAATTAATTACTCATAGCATGGTGCAATTGTCAAATTTAATAAGAAAAACACAAACATACAAACTAAATATTGTAAAATAGTTGTTAATCTTAATAGTGATAACCGTCGAATCCGAATCCGATTTCAAATACAAAAACACATATTTTAATTTTATATTTTAAATTATTATGATTTTATTAATAAAGAAACATAAATTATGACACTATGGTAATTCATTTTTAGTATAAAAATAAAATAGTATATATGTATATAAACTATAGTATGTATGTACTAAGTATATATATAAATAAAATAGTATACATATATGTAACCATTAATTATTTTGGTTTAAATAAAAAGCTTTCAAAAACAACAATGAATTTAGCGATTTGTCTGATAGACGAGAGCGAATTTTTGTACAAACGGTGGCAGACAATGAAAATGTTCTTTCTGCATCGGTTGAGGTATGCTTAATGGACAAAAGTTTCTGCAAATTTGATGTTCATTTGCCGGTATTTTTAAACAAAGTGAACTCTTGTTTCAAATTGTTAAAATTTCCTTTTTGGGCAGGTTCTACCATTCCAATTCTTTTTCAATAGACATTGTTGGGTCCGAATCTTCTTCATTACTCGTTTGTGTAACTATTTGACATTCACATTCCGTTTCGAATTAAACTCGAGAAGGGCATCCTCGACATAAAAACGTATTCTCAAAAAGTTTTCCACCATATCTGCCATAGAATTCCACCGTGTTTTCACAGCTAATTTCAGTTGCAATTCATGCCCTAATCCAGGTTTAACTTTTTCTTGCAAAAATCGATTTTAAATTGTTGAATATTTGAAAAACTTCACTATTTTTCTAACTTTCTCAATACTTTCATTTGCATTTAATGAGTCTTGGAATTCATTACCATTATCATCACTGCCCAACAAATAAATTTTCCACTAGTGGAATTTAAACTTCAAAAACTAGTAGATTTCCACTACTTTTTACTGCTCGCACATTTTTAGGAAACCGCAGAAACCTATACATTCGCATATAAACTTTTGTTGACATGCGTATGTTTATTTTGTTTTTCATGATTTCAGCATTCTTATATAAAAAATAATTATAATAATATTTTATATCAAAAAATATAAACAAATCATAAATTCTAATTTAATAAAAATTTTAAAAATAATAATTGTGCACCAAAGGTACAAAATTAAATTGTGCAATTAAGAATAAAAATATAATTATAAAAATAATTTTGGTAAGTATTTTAATAATAATTTTTTTTTTTTGGTAATCGTAATGTAATTAAATAAATTAATATAAGTAGAAATAATATGTCCAAAAGAAAGGTTCAAAGAAATATTAAAACTGAGGTAGAAAATTTAATGGATTTTGGGCATACAGCCGCACTACCTTTATATATCAATATTGATGAAAATTTCATGGAAAATGTTGAGACTTAGAATTCTGAAAATGAATTGTATTCGTGTTCTGCTTATGCTGATATATATTTAGATAACGCAGAATGTGATTCTCATTCCAGTTGTGCTCCTTTAGATAATAAAGAATATGATTATAATTCATCTTTAGACTCTTCACCGGATTTGGAAAGCAAATTAGCAGAGTGGGGTACATTATAATATAAATAATGCAGCAAGAAATGCATTATTAATAATATTAAGAAATTTCCATCCTTCTCTACCAAAAAATGTGAGAACTTTGAAAAAAACTCCACAAAAAACAAATGTTATTCCACTGGGAACTGGATCATATTGCCACATTGGACTTGAACAATGTTTGCTTGATTTCTTGTCTCATAATAAAGCATTCAATTATTTAACGGTATTAGAACTTGACATAGGAATAGATGGCCTACCTTTATCAAAAAGTTCTAATAGCCAAATATGGCCAATTTTGTGCAATATTTATGGTTTTCAAAATGTTTTTTTGATTGGAGCTTTTCATGGTTACAGTAAACCATTTTGTGCTGATATTTTTCTAGAAAAATTTGTTGATGAGCTTGACTTAATTTTAAAAAATGGTATAAAGTATGAAAATAGATATTTGAATGTGAAAATACGGAGTTTTATCTGTGATGCTCCAGCTAAATCTATGGTTCTAGGTATAAAAGGTCATAGTGGTTACTATGGGTGCCCAAAATGTAAAATTAGAGGCAGTTACATTAAAGGTCGTGTCACATTTTGGGATTTAACAGCACCACTAAGAACTGGTGAGGACTTTCTTCAACGGGAACAACCAGAGCAACATAAAAAATTACTTCCAATAATGTTAGAAAGAATTCAATTGCAATGCGTTTCCAAATTCCCAGTAGACTACATGCACTGTGTACTATTGGGAGTTGTGCGGTAAACATTGAAATACTGGATATATTGCAGAAAAGAACCATTTTCATTATCAAAATTTCAATTAGAAAATTTGGACAATCGATTTGAACTTATTCGTATGTACATTCCCAAAGAATTTGCAAGAAAACCTAGATCAATTAAGGAAATAGATAGATGGAAAGCGACAGAATTGCGACTATTTATTTGCTACACCGGAATTGTAGTTTTGAAAGGAATCCTGCCAAATATATATTATGAACATTTTTTGTTACTTTTTTGTGCTATAAGAATATTGTGCAGTCCAGATGAGTGCAAGCGTAACAATGAATGTGCTTCCTCTATGCTGAAATGTTATGTTGAAAAATTTTCTAGTTTATACGGAGATGAAACGGTTTCTTATAATGTACATAATTTAACTCATTTGGCTGCAGACGTAGAATTATTTGGAAATCTGAATACATACAGCGCCTTTAAATTCGAAAACTACATGCAATACCTTAAAAAAAATTAAGAAAAAAAAACCAACCTCTGCAACAGCTAAGCAACGGATTACAAGAACTAAAATCATGTTGTTTACCTGAAAAGATTGAACAAATGCCATTCGTTACTCTTGAATATCAACTAACCGCAACAACATACAGAGAAATGCTTTTAAAAATTATAGATACTCTTCTATGTATATGTCCAGATAATTATTGTCTTATTAATAAAAGTGTTTTTAAAATAAATTCAATTTTTAAAAACAATTTCGAAGTATTTGTAAATGGATATTTTGTAGCTAACATTGTAAAATATTTCGAAACTGCTATATATGTTCTACAAACATAGATATCTACTGTGCTGAAAGAGAAACATTAAGGACTGAATTAAAACAATTTGTCATTGATTCAATTAGCCATAAAATATTATCTATTTCAATTGGAGATACCACAACTTATATTCCATTTCCATTACATTATTTTTTTTATTTTCAAGTAAGAAACTAAAACTTCTTATATAAATAATTTTTTTTTTTTCATTTTCAGATTTTAGATATTGTGAAATTTGAAACATGTCGCAAAGCATTTTAAAGAGATCAATACCAACACAATTCAAAGTTAAAACTAAAGGTATATAAAATAATAAAAAAATAATTTTTGAATTATATTTAAATATATATTATTTTTTCTTAAACAGATTCGAACAACTCACTCAGCTCCAAAAAAAAAAAAAAAAAAAAAAAATACCATTATCGCCAACTCAACATGAATGTAATATGTTTTCATGGTCAGATGAAGAATTAGGATATGTAGAGTTTCTAAAAATAAATAATGGCGTATTTCCTACAACTTCAACACAAATTTCACCTAAAACAAAAAAAAACATCAGTTGAAAATATTTTAAAGAATAATAATAATACAAATACTCCTAGTAAGTTAATATTATTTTATATAAAGATAAAATAAAAATAACAGACGACATATTATATAATTTTCTAGAACGTCCAGTTTCAATTGAAGTTCCAATTGAAAATAAAGATGTGATGAAAATATTGGATAAGGTACTAGTCAACCATGAAATAATATTAAAAAATCAGCGGTCAATGATGCGAGAGCTGGTATTATTGAAAACGCATACAAATGTAGAAGTTCAAAGCATAAAGAATTTTGAACCCAATTTTAACTTAAAATTGTCGTTGTAAAGAAAAATTTGAACAGCTTGAAATAAATTCTAAAAATATTATTCAAGTTGAGGATTACTTAGTAAGATAAAATAATAATGCTATGTAAATAAATAATATATTAAAATAAAATACCTATTTATATTCTTTCAGAAAACTAAATTTAATTCTACAAAAGAAAACAATATTAATAAATTTATTAAAAACTGTTTTCAAAAAATTTTAATTGATGAAGCTGCTGTATACTTTTCATGGCATGGACAGAGGGGAAATATTGCAATAAAAGCATATTTGTTTGTGAAATTAATTAAAGGTATACAATTCAATTACAATAGTATTATTTATTTTTTTATTTCTTGAAAAAAATTGTAATTAATAATAATTTACGATAATTGATTTTTTTTATATTTTAATTACAATAAATTTATGTTTCTTTCCAGATGCAGCGATCGTAAAATTTAAAGATTCGACGGAAGAAGAAGTTCAAACAATTATTAAAAACTGGTTTCATTTAGCCAAGGACAGGATCAGAAAGTCAACTAAAAAAATAGTTATTTAATTTTTAGAATTTAATTTAATTTCTGTTATATATCAATTTATTTTTAATTTAAAGATATTTCACATAATATGTTTTTTTTTAATTATTAGTTTTTTAATATTATATTTAATTTTTATAATTTCCAATTATCTCAAGAAGAGAATTAATTTATGATCTCATATATAATGTTTTTTAATATTAAAATATAATAATTGAATTTAAAACTATAATTTTTTTATTAATTTTTCCTTACCGAATATAATATTTTAGAAATATATGGAATTCTATATACTTTCTTACTTATTTAAGAGCAGTTATCCCTGAGTTTTCAAGTGGAATTCCGGATCAAAAAAGTAATAAAAATCCGACACTAATACATTGACAAAATACAATTTCATAAAAAACTTTCAGAAAATAGCAACAATTCTCTACTGCCTGCCAAACTAGTGGAATTCCGTATAAAAAAAAGATTTAGTTTCCTTGAGTTCTGCTGTTAAAACTACCTGCAAAACAGAGAATTCCTTGAGTTTTGTTTGTTGGGTGCCGATTAAATTTACTACATCGATATCATCTTCAAAGATATCTTCGTAATCAGTAATATTATAAATTTCATTGTCTTCTGCATCATCATATACATAATATCGGTTTTTTATAAAGGGTATTGCAAACTCCAAGTTGAAGACCATGATTTAGATAAAGCTGATATATGACTGGACATTCTCGCCCATATTTTACCATCATTTTGCAGCCATCACTAGTTGATGATACTATATCGGTTTCAAAATTTATACCGAAACTTTTAAGATGATTTGTGACCAAAACTACTAAATTAGATGCTGAGCATGCTCCAAATATTCTTACCAAACCAAGATTGAAAACCTTTTTTTTTATCTGAATGTAAGTTAATGTTTAGAAATCGCTTCATACGAATACTTGTCGATTCATCCAAAGTAATACTAAATCTATTATTTTGTGTTATTGTATTTTGAAGTTGTTGAATCATTTCCTGTTTTTTATTAAAATAATTGTTGTGGATAAGCTTCATTACATCGGTTTCATTTTTAGGTAAATTTTTACCAATTGATTTTAGAATTGACGCTCGAATAAATTGAGATCTGGTTATGGCCCTAATTGATATTCCATCAACAGTTGCTAGCTGAGTCACAAGTTCTTCTAGGGTTTTTTTCGATGTTGTGGTGTAATCTAATATAGTTTTAATTTTTTTAGTTTTAGGTTCATCTTGTGATTTTTCAGTTTCGTTATTTTTTACACTTATTCCATGCTGGACATTTAAATGTTTGTACATTGCTGATGTACTACCATCCGTATTTGATAAGATTGCACCAGCATTCATTGCATTTTGCTTTTGCTTGCTTCGAGTTTACATTTTGTTGTGGAATAAAATAATTCCATACTTTTTATTTTTTATTGGAATTTGACATAACTGAGGGATAAGTTTTTTAGAATATTTATATATGTATATAAATGTACGCAAAATTAAACTAATTATTACCTGAAGATTTAAAAACCAAATTTTAAGTACAATCCCTTTTAACAAAAATTTTAATTATACTAAAAAAATACTTATTTACTTATACATTTTTGCATGTGCATGGCCAACTTTTTATAGAAAATGTATAAACAATTAACAATAATATTAGATTTTAAATTGTTCAAGGCCCACTCACTCTATTATACTGTACATATTCAAATATTTTAATATTACGAGTATGTACATACAAATAAATATTTTCAAATTCATGCAAAAATAAAACAAAATTTTATCTACTTCGTTTTCAAAATCTCCGCAATTGAAATTAAAATTTGTTTTTCAATTGCATTATTTAAAAAACAACTTAAACGGAATCGACGAATATCATAACGAATCTCGGTTCCGAATAAAAGGAAAAGATTCGGCGGTTTCGAATCCGAATTACCTGGTATTAGAAACTCTAAAATTATGTAATGAATACAAAAAATAAAATATTTTTTAAGGTTCATAAAAACTCAAGTACTCGATATAATTACCCGGGTAATTGTATACTCGGAAATTTGATGAAATAATTAACGATGTAAATATGTGCAATAAACTAAATTTTGAAATAATTAACCCTGTTTCAAAAATTTACATAGAAGGATTGGTCACATATCCATACATAGCTACATTATAAATAAAGAGTTTTTGTCCTTCGTGACTATAATCGCTTCATCGATAGTGAAAAATATTTTTTGGTTAACAAATATAAAATTTTAAACTTTCAATTCAAAAAATGAAATTTTTATAGAACATTTTAAATCGAGTTTTAGGTATGCATTGATATGGTGGTATAATAATCGGTTAACGTGTACATGGTGAAGTAATTTCAAACAATCAGAATGATGCGTAATATTCTAAATTCACAATTAAATGTAGTATTTATATAAATATTAATCAAAACAGCAAACAAAGTACTGAAATGTATGGTCACGTTAAGGTTTACACATTTAGAGTAAGGGTGGGCCACAAACTGTCATATTTACTGCAGCCATTTGCCTTATTGTGAAAGAGATATCACAATAAGGCCATTTGCCTTAATCAATTTAATTAAAAGATATTTTTTTATTATTAAATTATGTTGTATAATCTATTTAAAAATAACTTGTTCTTTTAAATTTCTTAAAATATAATATTTAATTATATGAATTAAGAGGGGGATACACCTATTCTTTGTTTTTTAAGGGTTTTGTTTTGCCCATTTTATTTGAAATCTACCAACAATTTGTTCTACGATTTTTTTATAATTTATTAGAAATATAATAATTTAGCGGATAGGTGTTTTGCTTATTAATTATTTTTCCCCATTTACTTGTGCGAAGTACTTGAGGTTGGCCAATGTTTTGCCCATTTTAAATTATTTATGTAAAGTTCCAACGATCTGTCTTTGATATTTTAGGCGAAAGACAGTTTAACGGATAATGAAAATACTTTCAAATTAAAAAAGGATATTTCTCCTAAATACAATTTATGAGTATGTATATAATTTATAAAAATTACTGCAGGATAAAACTGAAAGAAAACATTTTTTATATACACAATAAGAAAATTTTATAGCATTCATAAAATTATTCTTTTCTTACCAAATAAACAGATATAAATAAACTTATATAAGAAATAAATGAAAATATTATCTTCTTATCTAAAGAATAAATCAGACTAACAAATTTTCGTTCCCTTATCTGATAGTATAGAGACAGTTTTAGTATTCGAATATACATATTATAATTATATATTTGGTTGGCAGTGGAAATAAACAAATAAATAAATAATAGTTTTTTAAAAGAAAGATCTTTGGCGAGACAATAAATGAAACTGGGGCGACAATCTAATAATTTCTACAAAAACAAAAAATTGGCTACATTACATGAATGAGTATAATATAAAATGTATAAAAGTCTTTATTTTAACATACGATTGTTAAATATACAAGATTTTATTTATATTTAATTATGATGTTTAATATATACTTTTGATTTGAAAATATTATATTATACTCTTGTAAAATTCGTCAAAATTTTGTTATTGTCAGTGTCACATAATTTATAATAATAAAATACTGCACTATTAATTCCTCAACCAACAATTTAAATTTTATAAACTAAACTTTTGAGAGGTACAATAACTTTGTCAAAACATAACGGATTCCAAGATAACAATTTTACTTTGTTCAACAATAGTAAGTAGTCTTGCAGGTTCATTCATATCCCGCCCATTTATATAATTTTAAATTTTGGAACCAATTTTAATTTACGAGTATATTTGATTGATTGATTATAATTGCATGTATGTATTATATTACGATATTGAATTACGGTTAAAGTTAGTATACGATTTTTATAAACTACATTTCAGCGTTTATGGCCGTATGACAGTGGATTAAAAAAATCCAAAAAAAAAACCAAAAAATATCTATTTGTGCGACTAAAACAGAAATATAATTTCAATGATAGACAACTGTAGTATCGTATTAATTTGTCAAATATATATTTTTTTTTATTCTGTCAAAGATGTTTTTTATTTTGAAATAAATAATGCGCCCGGTACACAATGACCAATTTTAGCTACTAAAAACAGAATAGGATATAAAATGTATTTATGTAGAGGTGCGATAGAGAGAGCAATGTCGTCCAAAAAAAATTTCCCCTTTTTTTTAGACGTCCAAATTCCGAAATGGGTTTTCCGAATTCGGATTTAGACGTCCAATTATAGCATAAGACGACCTATCTCGTCTTATGCTATAATTAGACATCCGAAAATTATATTTTATACTTGGGGAATATATAAAATAATATTTTTTATGGCAATTGACATTTTGAAAATATTAATTTTATTTTATTTAAAAAGTAAAAAGTTTTTTTTTTTTTTTTGTGTATGAAGAATGAAGATAAAATATATATAAAAAAGCTGCTAACTAGGGGGAGCAGATAACTCGTAGTATGTTAACAGTGCTTTGTTCAAAATTGCTCATCTTTATTATTTATTGATTTAAAAATTAATAATTTTATATTTTTATTTCTTTTATATTAAATTATAAAGAAAATAATAAATAATATAATTAAAATAACTATAATAAGTATAAATATGCGTAATTACGAATCCAACCTATGTACCAAATTTAATTGAAAACTGATAATAATTACTATATGGTGTAGAACATATGAAATATTCTTTGGAAACTAAGTTGCTCATATTATTAGTTTCACATGAAAAAAATAAAGCTACCTGAAAGTTGGACACTTCAGCAGGACAATGCTGCAATAGTACACAAAAAAAAAATTAAATTAAAAAATATTCCCATAATGGCCTGCTGTTAGCCCGGATTTAAATCCGATGGAAAACCTATGGACCATTCTTAGCAAGGAAGTTTACAGAAATGGACGTCAATTTAATACTTTGAAGGAACTTAGGATCATCTTTCAAGAAGAATGGGTAAACATTGATATTTCTATTCTTCAATCACTCATCAATTCAATGCCCTGATGGATGTTATTAACAACAAGTCATACAAGCTATTAAAATATATAAATGAATTTTAATTTTTGTTCTATATAAGTGTTTCCTTTGACCAATGAGAATAAATTGAAATAAATAAACATACAAGATACATTAAAAATTTACTGCACCGTAATCTGTATCCACTTTTTATTGACAAATGTTCTGATGCAAATAAAAATAAAGTAAAAGTTTCCTTATAAAATAAAACCAAAAAAATGTATTGTCCTATATAGCTATTTCGCACAGCATAGCAATTTTTTTACTAAGATTAATTTTCAGTTTTCACTTTTTTACTTTTTAATTAATGTAAAAATAATATAATAGAAAATCCAAACAAATTTTATAATTTTGTAGGCTAGGATTTTTTCGGAGTTTTCAGAATGTCAAATAGTTCCTATAATTTTTATAGTTCCCACCTAAAAATTAAGGATTTTCTATCTCATTCTTTCGTAAACAAAAATCTTACTTGCTATCTCTTTTTATTTTTACTAAAATAAAAAAATTAGTCATTGTGTACGTCGTCCTTTATGGATTAAAAATTTAAATTTTTATATAATATGGCGGCAAAAAATATTTACAACCATATGAAAAAACAGTGTTTTAATTGAAAATATTTAAATAATAGCCGCAATTAAAACTGTCATTTTTATTTTTATATTTTCACAACACAGCAACCAAAAAAATAAATAAAACCAAAAAATTGCTCGATTTGTCAAAAAAAATCTAAAAATTTTTGGATTTTTTTGGACAGAAATGGTTTTGTTGCTGCTACACAGCGGCAAATCATTAGCGACATAGAAATTTTTCGGACAGAAATGGTTTTGTTGCTGCTACACAGCGGCAAATCATTAGCGACATAGAAATTTTTCGGTTTTTTTTTTTTTGATTTTTTTTTGACAGAAATGGTTTGTTTACAATATAGCTTGTTACTCGCACTCATATATTTTGTAATATACGAAATTTTACCTCTCACTCTAAATGGATATTTTCTGAAAAATATCAAATTTACAATACAATGTCATACCGGCATTATGTAGAAAAAACTAAAATTTTGTATACTATTTATTACTAAAGCTTTACATAAATTCGTATATAAATCGGGTAATATATCTTAGGAGATATAATGTTTATCAGTATTCATCTCTCTGTTCTGTATATTATAATATATTATCTATGATATTATACAATAATACACTTCAACTTCCACCAATACCACTATCCTACTCTTTGGATGGTTTGAAAGAGTAAAATCGGGAGCAGTAACATTAAAGTGATAAAGCTAAGAATTTTGGGCCCTAATGCAAGCAACAAAAATTGGACCATTTTTAATTTTAATAGCATTAATTCTTTTTATTAAAATAAAAGTAAGAAATAGAAAAAAAAAAAATTTCTTGCTTTCGCATTAGAAAAATTATGAATTAATTACTTAAGTCCATTTTTGCAGTTTCTGGTGTTTCAATAGCTAGCAAAGCAAGATCTTTAAGTAGTCTCTTTTGAGCTATTGAATTTCTTTTATATTCTTAGATTCTTTTAAGTTTATTAAAAGATAAACACTAGAAACTGTTACT
Source organism: Rhamphomyia laevipes (assembly GCA_963920725.1). NCBI lineage: Eukaryota > Metazoa > Arthropoda > Insecta > Diptera > Empididae > Rhamphomyia > Rhamphomyia laevipes. The sequence continues at coordinate 36,464,608 of OY987257.1, forward strand.
GGAAGTGTAAAAAATATAAAAACAGTATATACTTCAGGCAATTCGCTTTCTAGGACACTATACTTTTCCAGGAAAAAATCCTTAAAAATTTTATTTGACATTTCTGCTCTAAGTTTTTTTTTTTGATCATTGAAACCAAATATACAGGGTATCCCGGTTTGGGATGTATTTTTTTTTTAATTTGATTTGGATGCGTCATAGTGTTACCTACGAAATCGCCATACAAAGCTTTTACCTGCGACTTCTGGTTTGCCCGGTAAAAATTTCGTGGAAAAAGCAAAAAAGAACTTGAAAAAAATTCTTTTTATTAATGTTAAAGTTTTCTATACAAGGAGCAACAAAGATTAAAGGATTAAAATATAAAGAAAAATATTAAATTTATAATAATTATTTTTAAAAAAATAAAGTGATGTTTTATTTTTAAAATATAAATTCTTTATAAATTGAATTAAAGTTTTTGTGGTTTTTGTAAATTTTATATATTTGTTTAACTTAAAACTTTTTAAGTTGTCACAAATATAATAATTGAAATTAATACATCTCAAAAAAAAAAAAAAAAAAATCTAAATGTACCATGACTTCTGATATAAATTAATGAATTGTTATATTTGGACATTTATATATTATTTTTGTATTTTTTATATAGTATTTTAGAACCGAAATATTTATTTAAATAGATTTTTTCATGTAAAAAAGATATTGAACATACATATTTTTATTTTGTATAAATATTCTTAAAAAATAAAATACACTACGGAAAGATATCAAGTACAAGACAATTTATTATTATATAATTTAACAAGACAATCTTTAAAAAGAGACAATATTATTAAATAAAATTTAATTAAAGATCATAAAAGTAAACTGCATGTCTATTTAAAGATCAAAGGATAAAGATAAAAATTAAATTATTTCATAAAATTATCAACTGAAAATTAATTAATATGATTTTAATTAGATTAGAAATTTTGTTTTAAAGACATTTTTCCTTTTTTTTTAATTTGAACTATTAATGAAAAATGAATTCAATATTGTCAATGTTATGTAGATATAAGGATTATCTTGTTGATATAAGTAACAGTTTTGCATTAGCTCTTTAAACAAGAGTTCAAATTACTTAATTTTAAGAATAAATTTTAAAAATTTATTTAATATGTATTATAAAATTTCTTAAATCTCCTTTAAATTATATTTTGAGTATAGTTATAATAACTAGGAGTTTTGCATTGAACGTGATCATAAAAAATGTGGATGTGTGTTTTCGAATTTGGGATTACGCGTACACAAAATTTTCATATGCAGATTTGAATCAAATTAGTTCATTTCACATAGTTATTGTCACTCGATTTCAATATGTATACATATATTTCACAAACAGGTTGATTTTGTCATCTAGTTGCTAACTGAAATTTGCAATCAGTACTCTCAGTGGATTCTTAAGTAGGTAGTTTTGGTATATAATTTCCGAATTATATTTAATTATTATGTTCTACAGTATGTAATTATTATACGATTTCTATTAAATTTTGTACACAGGTTGGATTCGTGATTATATACATATACTGTTGCGTGTCGACGCAAGTGCTGCGCTGCGGTACAACTATTTCAACAAACAGATTCCCGTTTTCCCATAGGGAAATTTATTTTATAATTCTTCGTTAAGATAAGGACCACTATCTCTGTGTGAGGGAGTAACCAACATTATCGAAATGCAATAAATACTCAGCTGATAAAGGTTATCGGCCTAGAGTCTTTTTTTATCTTTAGAAAAGAAGTGCAGCAGCAAATTAAAAATAAAGTGTATTTAAATTCAAAGTTAAATTGTAAATTCAGTAAATTGTAAATTCAGTAATTAAATTTTGAATAAATATAAATTCATTTTGTGTCAATATCAATACATATAATTTAAAGTTTGGTTTTAATATAAATAAAATAAACATTTTAAATTTGTAAATAATATAAAACAATCAGTGAATTATAAATATCAGAATTTTATTAGTAATAAAATAACAAATATTATAAACTTAACATAGAAAGAACAATACAGTGTTTTTATTTAATACATAAGAAAAAGTGTGGTTCCAGCTTACCGGCAATCTCAGATTGTCCAATAGTATAAAAATTCATCATCCTGCCCCTAAACATATACCATGTGTATACTAATGTTGCGGTCAGTAGTTCCGCTTAATATTTAATATGTTCTAGCGCATACCGTAATTGTTACTTAATTTTAATGAAATATTGCACACAGGATAGTTTTGTAATATATGTGGCTATAATATACGACATCAGTAGTTTCAGTAAACCAATATCAAAATTTCAAATTATATAAAATACAAATCACTGTTTTTTAACCAAGCACTGTTTTTTACAAAAATATAGTTAATTTTAACTTCAAAACACTGTTGGATATACAATCACTATGAATAACCAATAAATACGAGTTATGTGCGTGGAACAGCTTTTTTAATGGAATAATATTATTTAATTAACTGTAGTATTTATATATAATATTTAAAAAGAAATTGGACTTTAGAGGTACTCAGAAAGTAAGTCCAACTGCTTATAAAATATTCATTATTCAAATAAATTATTTTTTTTGTTCCGATATATATACTAATCATTTCAGAATTAGTTTTTAACAAATATATACATATTAATAAAGTTATATTTGATTTCGTCGAATTATCTGAATTTTTCATTTCTAATATTATTGAATATTTTCAATACGTGTCAAAAATTTCAAAACAAATGAATTTATGTATTCGTATTATCCAATTGATAGAAATAAAATGTATTATTATTTTGGAATGAAGTGTCTTAACCAATTTTAAAAATCTGGATGAATCTTTCAAAATTCTAACTCAACAATGAATGCTTCAAAAACGAAAACAAAAATTAGCTTTTAAAACAATTACAAAATTATCGTTTTCCTATAATTTTCCATATTTTATTTTGCAGTAAAATATTTTATTTTGGTGATTTAGCTTCGAAATTGTTAGTAGTAACATTATAGAAATCTTTTATGACAACACTTTCCTTCAAAAATTACCATTTTTGCTTTGATCAAGTAGTGTACCTACATCACATTTAAGACAATGTTTTTAAAACAATAGACTTACAATGTTATGAAATTTAAAATTTAAGTTTTTTTGAGTAAGTAAAATAATGTTTAGATAAATTTAATTCTGTTATAATGTGATTATTTACGCATGTGTATACCGAAGACTGACATTTTAAATGTAAGATAAATTTTATTTTTTCATGATTTTAATTAAAATACTTGCAAGGCTATTTGAAACTTTAAAGGGCCGGCTTTGCAAGGCTAGCTGAAACTTTAAAGCTTCGAATAACTAAACTTAGTTAAAATTCAATCTTCGGTTAAATTCTGATAAGTTTGCACAATAAAATAATATTTTATTTTAGGTTTAATTCAATTTTTTTTTATTAAATTTCATTATTATTTCATCATAATACATATGTATACAATATTAATTTACATTAAGTTACATTATTATTGTCAGAAAATTAGTACCAACCAGAAAAGGTTTTAATTAGAGTTTCTGATACCGGGTAATTCGGATTCGAAACCGCCGAATCTTTCCCTTTTATTCGGAACCGAGATTCGTTCTGATATTCGTCGATTCCGTTTAAGTTGTTTTTTAAATAATGCAATTGAAAAACAAATTTTAATTTCAATTGCGGAGATTTTGAAAACGAAGTAGATAAAATTTTGTTTTATTTTTGCATGAATTTGAAAATATTTATTTGTATGTACATACTCGTAATATTAAAATATTTGAATATGTACAGTATAATAGAGTGAGTGGGCCTTGAACAATTTAAAATCTAATATTATTGTTAATTGTTTATACATTTTCTATAAAAAGTTGGCCATGCACATGCATAAATGTATAAGTAAATAAGTATTTTTTTAGTAAAATTAAAAATTTTGTTAAAAGTGATTGTACTTGAAATTTGGTTTTTAAATCTTCAGGTAATAATTAGTTTAATTTTGCGTACATTTATATACATATATAAATATTCTAAAAAACTTATCGCTCATGTCAAATTCAAATAAAAAATCAAAATCATAATAATTTAAAATATAAAATTAAAATATGTGTGTTTTTGTATCTGAAATCGGATTCGGATTCGACGGTTATCACTATTTAGAGAACCGGATTCGTCGAATTCGAAAATACCGAATCTTCAGAAACTCTATTTATATCGTTATGAACAAGAATAGTTTTGGAATTTTTTATTTTATTTATACATATTACCGTTATTTTGATTTTAATAGAAAAACTTTAAAAACCTATATCATAATGACATATTACTTTTGAACTTACATACTAGAGAATAATGCTACAAATAGTAATAGACGAACTTAACTTTAATAACTTAAGCTACAGTCACAAACTTACGACAAGTTAAGTACCGACAAGTATAGTAAAGTAGCCTTTCGATTCGTTAAGTAGACTGGTCACATAGCTATCGATCGCAATCGCAAGTATCTGTCAAAAATATTTTGGAGGGATATCGAAAATTTGTTTTCTGTGAATATATTTTTTTCAATTCTTTAATTTATAAATATAGTTTTTAAGAAGGTATAAAAGTGTATAAAATAAAAAATTATAAGGTATAAAATAGTTATTAAGGGGTGTTTAAGAATATTATAATTTTTTTTTATGTAACCAGCAGTGGGATTCTGTAAGCACATTGACATTGACATAGACATCGAGATATATCAATGCTAGATATCTATGTGTAAAAATATGTTGATTCTATAACCACATTAGCAATTTCAAAAATATTTCTCTAATATCTTTTAAGCTCTTTGTGCGACATCTGTTTGAATGTTTACTGAACTATATGTTTGAGGATTCTGATGTTTAAAAATTGTCCCAAAAATTCAAAAAATTGTTATTTAATTATAATTGTTTAATTGTTTTGTAATTATGGACGATATGGTATATTTAAATCAAATAGAAAATGAAAGAAATAATGGAAATAAGAAGCTTAAGGTTGAAAGAATTTTAATAAGAAACAAAAAATTAGCATTTGAATTTTTTAGATTAAACCATTCTTTGGCTAACGAATTCTTAGAAAATATTATTCCACACACGAAAAAACCTCTAAAATCAACAGGTAAATAAATACAGTTCAATATAAATTTTAAAAAGATTTTGTCGCACTTTTATTCAACAATATTTTTTCAGCTGTTGATTTAGAAATAAAAGTATTAGCAGCTTTAAGATTTTACGCTACGGGCTCCTATCAACGAGGGATTGGTCAAGACTTTAACATAGGAATTAGTCAAACTATGATATCTAGATGTGTTGAAGAGGTCACAGAAGTTGCATATAAATATTTTGTGGACAAATATTTTAATTTTCCAACATCATATGCAGCAATTAATTCAAGCAAACAACGATTTATGGAAAATACGGGGTTTTGTGGAGTTATAGGTGCTATTGACGGGACACATATATATATATAAAGCGACCATTAGTTGAGGAATGGAATTTCGTTAACCGAAAAGAATTTCACAGTATGAATACTCAAATTGTAAGAAATTTATATCTTATTTATGAATAAGTAATATAAATATTTTTATTTCAGATTTATGACTTAGAAATACTAGCAATGAACACAAAATTTCCAGGTGCAACACATGATAGTGCTATATGGAGTACTAGTGGCATTCGTACTCATTTATTAGATAAACATTCTAGTGGTAGAGGTGAAACATCATCATGGCCGTATTAACAAGTTTGAGCGCCCTGGGCTAAATAAAATTTTGCACCCCTACATAGTTTTATTATAAAAATGCAATTTTAGTTATTTTTTAAAATATACTTTAATTCAAAACTTAAATAATATTCAAATTTTTTTATAAATATGTGAATTAAATATTAAATTATATATTAATTTTGAATTTAAATATTTCTTTTGCGGCATTTATTGTTGGCAAATGCATCTATAATTTTTTTATGATCCAGTTTCTCTAGGACATCCGATTCTATAGATAGAATACTTAAATTATTTAATTTGGATTGTCCTAAAGATGATCTTAGATGATTTTTTATGCGCTTGAGAGTGGAAAACGACCTTTCGCCACTACAATTTGTACAGGCGATACTTAAATATATACGTAGAGCTGTTGTTATATTGGGAAAAGTGCATTCAATTTGCGATTCAATTATTGTTTTTAAAATTTGCTCAGATTTAGATAATGCTGTTAAGTTATCGGATATTAAATTTACATGTTTAAAATGTAAACATTCCTCGATTAGACCATTTTCGAGATCATCTGGATAATCTTTATATAAAATAGTTGCTTTTTCTCGTATCATATTTTCGTCAAAATGTTTTAAATTCATTAAAATTCCAAATTTGGTGGAAATGCGATCATATGCAGATTTCCGTTTTTTTATTTCTGCCAAAAGTTTATCAATAATTACATAAAAAATATTTATACGGAAATTACTATTTTTATCAAATTGTGTGTCAGCTGATGTCCCTTCATCGAACTGCTTTTTTCTTTTAACAGTTCTTGCAGTTTTAAATTCAAAACATCCCGATAGATCTTCTCCTTTCTTTTTGTAATAATTAAATGAATCTACATTTCGACGTTCTTCAATATATGTTTCCAATGAACTGTATAATTTAACCACTGTTTCAATTTCAATTTCAACTTTTTGGAGGCTAACATTAATTTTATTCATGGTTTCCAGAATATCATTCCAAAAAGAAAGCATAAAACCAGTTTCGAGAGAATTGAACTGCTTTTCCAAACCTTCTGCTTCAATTCTAATGGAACATTTCTGTGTTAAATCTGTAAATATATCATTAAGAGCATGCTTAAAATATTCATATCCGAGAACTAAAGCATGAACTGATTCAGCACGTGCTGACCATCGAGTCTGGCTCAGTGATTTTGGCATCTTACATTTCACAGATAAGCGACGTTTCAATATTTCCCAACGGCCAGTTGAAGCAGAGAAAAAATTATATATACTCTGGACGAAAAAAAATAATTTCGTGGCTTCCAAACAACTTTCTGCAGCACACTCACCTATCAAATTCAGAGAATGGGGTGCACATGGTACATAAATAGCCAAATTATTTTTTGACTTTATTCGTGCCTGAAGTCCGCTATAAATTCCAGACATATTAGAGGCATTATCATAAGATTGCCCCCTACAATCTTCCAAATCAATTCCGTATTTTTCTAAGAGTCCTATTACGCATTTTTCCATTTCTTCACTTTTATGACCGACATTTTCAATAAAATTTAAAAATCTTTCTACTGCAGTTCCTGCAGTGTTCACATATCTAACAACAATTGTGAGCTGATCTAAGTGTGAAATATCGGGCGTTGAGTCAATTATGATAGAAAAATATTTGGCTTCCTTTAATTCTGCAATAATAGAGCTTCGAACATTGTTACCTAGAATTTCAATAAATTCATCACAAATTACTGATGACAAATATGATACTGTCCCTTTTCCTTTATTTGAAAAATCCAGTAAATGTTGCTGTAATAGTGGATCGAATTTTGCTAGTAACTCGATACATCCCAAATAATTTCCATTACTTTTATTGCCAATAATTTCATTGCTGCCCCGAAAAGCCAATCCTCTCGAAGATAAAAAAATAATTACTTCAACAATTCGTTCTAAAATACTTTTCCAATAATTTATATTTTTGGTGGTCTCTGTTATGGAAATATTTTTAAAATAGTCTCGTTGACCATTTACTCGATTTATATATATTCGGGTATTTTTTTGATGTTGAGCAGAGTTTTCATGTTGTGTAATCATTTCGACATGTTTCCAATCATTAAATCCATTAATCAAATTATTACTAGGTGATGTTTCAAATAATTTGCAAGGGCAACAAAACACTTTTCCAACTGATTGCGAATATAAAAGCCAGTTTCGTTTTTCTCTTTTCCCACTCAATAAAATTCTATAAAACATTGACGCAGAAGCGAATCTATTTTGCATTTTATATGTAATTTTTGATGAACTGAAATCTAGTTTCTGAATATCCACTTGAATTTCTGCTATATTTTTTATAATAAGATTGATTTTGTCATCGTTTAATTCCCCCCATTTTGCAACATCACGATAGTCAAAATTATCATTTCCAATCACAAGTTCCCGTTCTAATTCCTTTTCAAAATTTTCTGTTTCTTTATCCACAATCAAATCCGGTTCAGACAGTTCTAAATGCTGTGGGATTACTTCAATTTCTTGTACTTCCTCTGCAGCAATTTCTTGTACTTCATCCGTTTCTTTATTTTTATTCAAATCAATCGATTCGTCAGTTGAATTATTTTTTGTTTGAAAATAGTTTTTTAACGATGGAATTTTTGTCAATAATAAATTTTCTTTAGCTTTTTTTTCTTCGGCTAACTTACGATTTTCATACCCAGACATCTTTTTCTTTTGCGGATTCATTTTTACGGTAATATCTGGAACATAATACCATTAATAAATATTAATTACTTACTTCATTTTTATTAGTACACTTTACGGAATAATAAAATAGTTTTCGCTTACATTAAAACACAATTTATATAAATTTTAACGTTTTAAAATCCTTATATTCGTTATATTTTTACGTTTAAAAATCTTTATATTCTTAAAATAATATAAAAAAAGTCACACATAAAACTGAATCTGGAAATAAATAAAATTCCGTTGCTCTTCATTTGTTTTTTTATTTTGTTAGCTTTCAGTTTTGTTTATACATATATGATAAAAGTGCCATCTATTGCAAAAAAAAAACACTTGTCATTTAGAAACTTTAAAAAAGATAAATGTGATCCAAAAATACGAAGTCTGCTCAATCTGTAAAATACAAGGAGGTCTGCTCTAGCGGCCATTAATGACGAACGAATTTTTAATTGGCATTAGCAAGCAATTAATTTTATTTCTAAATTGGTTTCAGCAAATGTGATTATAATAATTATGTATAATTCAATGAATTTTCAATAAAAAGCAAATAATATATTTCGTTGAGTAATTATTTGGTTGAATTCATTTTTGATTTATAATTTTTCTTGAATAAAGTTGATTTAAATATAACATTGTACACAGTACTAACTTAAATCACAGATACGCTAAATATAAAGAAAATTAAAATAAGTTTTTTTTAAATTAAAAAAAAAACAATCAAAATTTCATCGGCTTGGTTTTTTTTTTAGCGCCCTCGGATCGATGGCGCCCCTGCGCTGTAGCCCAATTAGCCCTATGGTTAATGGGGCCTTGAACATCATGGCTTCTAGGTATAGAAATTTAGTTTTAATCATGTAATAATGAATAAAATTTCATAACAATATTTTTTTAGGAGATTCGGATATCCTTTGGAACCATGGCTAATGACCCCAATTCAAAATCCAAACACAGACGCAGAAAAACTGTACAACGAAACACATATACGTGCTCGTAACTGCGTGGAACGATGTATTGGGGTTTTCAAGCAAAGATTTCGTTGCTTAATAAGAGAAAGAGTGATATGCTACGAACCATCCAAGGTTGCCAAAATAATAATTGTATGCGGTGCCCTACACAATATGTGTATTCGACAAAATGTCGAAATAATAGATAGCGAACCATTTCGTCTTGACTAGATGACACTGAAGAGGAGGATGTATATAATAATATGTCGTCAAGAATTTTTAATGAAGGAATCCGTGTACGAAATTCAATTATACTTAATCAATTTACATAATTTAAAATTATGTTTTGTATTAATTTGAAATAAACAGTTATTGTAATTAAAAAGACACTTTAATAGTTTTAAATTATAATATATGTATTTATATTTGCATTATTTTTTTTGGTTTGAATTTTCAGCCAATGTTTGCAATGACATATCGTAGCAATTGAACATAAATTGTTATTAATTGAACTTAAGTTTGAATTTAGTTCTTTTAATAAATTATTTTTTTCTTTGTTTATTTCCAGCAGCTTGTCCATTTTTTTATCTGATTCACTTCCAAATCTCATCCTTTTCCTCGGTGGTGGTGTTGCGATATTCTAAAATTAATCAAAAAAATAATACTTATTACACGATTTTTATAATTTGTAAAATAATTATTATTACAATTATTGGTGTTTCAAATTCGCTTTGTACAGCACTGGATGTGGTCGATATATTTTCATTTACCTAAAATCAAAAATCAAAAATCAAATTATTAAATTTTTTTTTATGTTAAAAATCTTACCAATGCAACATCAACCACAATTTCTGCAGCAATTGCTTCAGCTGATTCAGGTGAAGGGATTTCAGATGTAAACCCTAACATCTACCTTACTTCAGGTACACCTTCAATTGCTGCTTGGCCACAAATTTCTAAAAAAAAATCTTCCAACGGAGTTAAATCTTTCGCCTTTGGTCCACCACCCGTAACAGAGGCATATTTTTTTGCTCCTCTCGCCGCTTTTAAAACCTGGCACTTGGTGTCCCTCCAGCACTGACACCATCCATCAGGGTTTTTTATTGGTCCACCCAAGGAATTTAGCTGCGATGTTATTTGAGTCCATTTTCGTGTATATTCTCCATGAGCTGCTGGCCCGGACAGCTTATTTCTGGCCAAATCCTTATTAATAAATAGAAAATCAATAAGGCATTCAAGCTGTCCATTCGTCCTCCTTTTTTCATTCATATTCTATAGCAAAAAAAACATAAACCGTAAATATTTAATAATTGAATTTTATATAAAAATCTTTTATGGTACTTACCAATATATTATAACTACCTTTACTACCCTTAAAAACTTTTTTCAGGTTTTAATTCCACAGCCTAAATTGCTATTCTTTAGAATAAAAAAACAAATAATTTAATAATTGAAATAATTATTAAATAACATTTACTTTTAATTTCCACAGCCTACATGGCTGTCGATAAAAATATCTATGTGGGCGCGTAAAATATCAATGTGTAACTTTACAGAATACGAAATATCAATGTAGAAACACGAGATATCAATGCCTACAAACGATTGGAGCGCCATCGTATGAAATATAAAGTTTTATCGATATCAAAATATTTATAGAATCGGAAATAACAATATCTATATCAATCTCTATGTCAATATCAATTCCACAGCTTACAGAATCCCACTGCAGAATGGATAATTTAAATATTGTCAGTGATTTCGAATTATTAGAAATGTTTGAGCTATTTTTAAATTTGTATGGTTTATATTTATCATATATGGCCATGGAAAAATCCAAAAATAAGCGAAGATGGTCATGGTGGGTTAGACCTTTAAACCAAGATCGCGATACTTCACAAGCCAGTTATTTCAATACGTTTTTAAAAATGAAATCTATTGATCCGGAAGAATTTTTTTGCCAAACCAGAATGACCAGATATGTTTATGATTTATTACTAACATTGTTAGAAGAAGATCTAACAAAAAAATCTCTCCTTTCTTCAATAGAGCCAGAATGTAGACTAGCCATAACTTTGTGGTAAGTAAATTAATATATTAAACGTTTCACTTTTATTAATAATTATAAAACTAATTGATATATTTCAAGTTATTTGTCGCAAGGCGTTTCACCAAAATTTTTAACGTGGTCATTTCGTATGGGAAGAACAACAATACGAAAAATTGTGTTAGAAATATGCGAAACAATTTGGAATGTGCTTTCTCCGATATATGTTACCACACCGATTCACGCTGATTATAAAAACATAAGTGAAGAATTTTGGCAAAAATGGAACATGCCCAACTGTATAGGAGCAATTGACGGAAAACATATTAATATTCAAGCTCCTCCTCGTTCCGGATCAAATTTTTTTAATTATAAAAAAACATTTAGTATTGTTTTGATGGCATCGTGTGATGCAAATTATATTTTTACAGATATTGCGGTTGGTGCATATGGCAGGCAGTCAAAGCGATGGTGGTACGTGAACACATTAAAAAATGTATGACTTTTATTAATAATTTTTTATTTGTAGGAATTTTTCGAGAAACAACTTTTGGAAAGCTACTACTGGACGGTTCATTGAATATCCCACAGCCTACAGCCAGCGCTTCTACCAAATAGCAATATAATTTTTCCGCATTACTTTGTTGGCGATGCGGCTTTTCCATTAAAAAAGCATTTATTGCGGCCATACCCAGGTAATATTAAATTACAATATTGTCCATACATATTGGAATTCTAATTTTTAATTTTAGGAAAATGATTACCAAAGGAAAAGGAAATATTTAACTACAGATTATCTAGAGCGAGGAGAATCATAGAAAATAGTTTTGGAATTTTAGTGGCCCGATTTAGAATTTTAAAACAAACTAGAATTTATTTCCAAAAAATGCTGAAAAAGTTGTACTTGCATGTATCGCTTTGCACAATTTCATGAAATTAAATGATAGTGCACAAAAATATTGTCCACCAAAATATTCCGATTGGGAGGATTCAAACCATGTTTTACATCTTGGTTTGTGGAGACAAGAAAGTGAACCTCTTCTTGATACGCAACTGGGGTCAAATAATGCATCTAGAGAAGCTTTTGCCTTAATAGATACTCTTAAGCAATATTTTATGAATGAAGGTAGTGTTGCTTTTCAATATAAAAAATAATTGTGTATTTGTTATTAATATTTCTATTTGTACGGTAGATTTTTGTAAATATATTTCAAAATTAATAACTAATTTTAATTTTAATTTAATAAAATAATTTTGTATAGTTTTTTATTACTAAAGTTTTAATCTTTAATTATATTTTGAATTATTTTATTTAATCTGTATTATTAATACTAAACATAAAACATGTAAATTAAATATACAAAATATACATTTAAAAATATTTTTTTTTATATATATCAATAAAAATAAAATAGTTAAAATAATTAAAATAGTGTTGAAATATAAAACTTAATTCTAAATTGGGTTTTATTAAATAATTTTATTACAAGGTAACTTACTACATGTGGTAAGTAAAATATAAATATTTTAATCTCTTTGAAGCTCATGGCTCATGCTATTCAAAAATTAAAATAACCTGATGAACATTTTATTGCAAGAAGGAAAAATATGTAAGTATACTTATCACCATAGATGTGAATATTCAGCGCATAAGAAATAAACAAAAACTTATTTTTTGGTTCTATTTGCAAAAAAAAATTTTATATCACATATATTTTTAATATGAAATTATCATATAGTTTTTCTAACATTGTACTAATTATAACAGTTCTTTCAAATTAATTTAATTCAATTTATATTATATTATCATTATTACTTTATAAATCACAACCTTATACAATTATTTCAATACAAAATATATATTCAATAATTCAGTTTACTTTTATAATAATATAAGTTTTCATTAATATTAATATTATAAATTTAACAACATTACTTTTAAAAATTAATTAATTTAATTCAATTATTATAATAATTAATACTTAAAATATTATATCACAACCTTATGTTTCAATATAAAATTCTAATTTTACTTTTATAAATTCATTTTAGTTTTATAATATAATATAATTCATTAATACTGATATTTATTTTTCATTAATAATTATGCATTAAAAGAAACTCATTATTATTTTAAAATAAATTCATATAAAATAGAAGCACCAAAAAATATATTTAAATTTATTTTAAAATAATAATGAGTTTATTTTAATGCATAATGATTAATAAAAAATAAATATCATTTCAGATTACAGAATCAAAAAAATAACCAAGCCGAAGAAAATATGCACTTCCACACATTAATAGTAAAAATATTAAAATTGTTCTTCTATAAAACCATCAAAAACTTTTGAATTTTTAACAACCTCAACTGCATATTGAAGCATTAAAATTTTATATTTATCTTTTTCATCTTCATTCATTTTAAATCCTATAGTTTGAAGGAAGTGCATATCTTCTTGATCTTGGTTATTTTTTTGAATCTGTAATCTATCGGAAAACTTATTTAATGTTTGCAAAAATGCAATTTGAACATCATCAGTTTTTGTTTTTTTGGCCCGTGCTTCTAGAGGCGTAGAAGTACAGCTGGAATCAAAGCAAAATACCACATCTTGATTTACATTTTCAGCTAGCCCTTGCATATCCAAAAAGATGTCCTCCTGCTCTACTTCACTAGAAGTACTATTTTCTATCATCCTAAATACATATTATATAGTTTAATTAAAATATAATTAAAAAAGAACTGTTAAATTAAATTAAACTAACCTTCTTGGTTTTAAATGGTCATCTAAAAACCCCAATATTTAAAAATTTGCTGATGGCCGGTATGGAATACTGCCTGATCCAGAAGGCTGTTCTAATTTTTTTTTCCGTACATATTTTTCGCTAATTGAAGTCCATTTTTTTTTTGCTGAAAGAAAGATAATTTTACAGTTAAAAATAAATATAAAGTCAAATCTTTTACGATCTGTAATTTTATGCTTTCTTCCAAGCATTTCCAAAATTTCATCTTTATGCTTCACTAACATATAATTTTTGTGTTGCTTGTTGTATAATTGTGGATAATTTCTAACGTCTTCAATAAATTTTTCATCATCCATTCTATTTTTTATACTATATAGAAATTTATCTGCCAAGCACAAACTAAATTAAAAAACTGTTATAATATCACTTTTTTTATAGCTGTAAAAACAACACCAATACAAGCGCTCAGAAGCTTCACAGATAATATATCTATAAAGTCTGAACACGATATACAATCAGCAATACTTCATGAAAAAATTCGACAAACTCGTGAGTACCACCCGTGGTTCACAGCACAGAATTCCAACAATCTAAAAAGCCAAATAACTTTCAAAAATAAAGCAGAAATCCTGCTGCAAGATCTTGGGCCACCTCCTAGACTTATGAATATATTACCACCTCTAGATCCTCTAGAACACATCAACATACCAGCCGAAACCGAGTTGTTTGAATTTATAAGCAAAAAGAAAGACAATCCAGAAATAATGAAACATAGTAATCCATACAATTGAAGTAAAATATCATAAAGACGTATGGGATAGAATTTACACCGACGGATCGCTGCTACATAGCGGTGCAGGAGCAGGTATAACACTTTAGCTAACACTTCAATCATTATTTCTAGCTTACCAAACAATTCAACAGTGTTCGAGGGAGAGCTCGCTGCGATCGAATGCGCACTCAAGCAAGCGATTTTTAGAACAGACATCAAAAAATTTATAGTCATCCTTTCGGACTCTAAAGCAGCGATACAAGCTATCATATCGTACAATTACAACTTAGATAACCAGCAAGTCCGCGAAATACGTAAAATTATAGCAGTTATGCAACAGAGGAATTTTTACGTTAAGCTACAATGGATACCGGTACATGTTGGTATTGATGGTAACGAATCAGCTGACCAACTCGCCAAAAAAACAGCTAATTTACCAACAAGAACCACACAGCAAACATCCATAGAGTCCAGAATAAAACAAATAAAACAACATTTCAAAATTAAAAACAAAGCAGAGCTTGAAATTTCATTGCAGAATAAAAAGTAAGAAGAAATTGCAACGAAATATGATTATTTATCTAAGAGCAATAGAAGAGAAGCAGTGGCGCTGTTTATAATTTATACAGGACACGATTGTCTCGCTGATCACCTACTCATAACATCGAATATATGCAGCTTATGTGATCTAGGTGTAACGCAAAATAGTGAACATCTGCAAACATGCCCAGCATTGGCGGATGCTAGACAAACGTGTAACAAAGTTCCATATTTATATTGGGTGACCCGAGGAAGAATGGCGTAAGCCAACACCTATCCATTGGCAAACAACAACAACAACCTTATTAATTTTTTGTTGTACTAATTAAATTTTTTTATATATCCTGGAATTATTTTTATTTTATTTTTAGAAAATGATGGTTCTGCTAACGCCCGATACTATTCACTTATGAATTAATAGCTCTATTTAACTATAGCTTTAATATACTATTTTCTATACCTTGTCTTGTCAGAAAGGATTTGAATTACCAATGATAAAAGCGGGATTTTTGTATTAAATCTTTTTGAAATATTTAACTATAATTAATTTACTTTCTTCTTTTCTAGTGCGATTTTTTCTATAGATATATTTAACTGACTTTTATATTTTTTTTCTACCTTTCACAAAGGATTAGAAATTACAATTACCTAAGAGTAAAACGAGATTTTGCATTTTATTATATAAATTATTTTGTTAATTCTTCAATAATATATTTAATTTAGAAAAGAAAAATATTTTCATTATTAAATATTTTGGTTTAGATATAATTCGTATAAATCTTTTTTAAAGCGCATTTTTCCGTATGCGCATTTGTCCTAGTGCGCATTTTTCCGTGTGCGCTTTTTTCTATGTTCGAATTTTTCCGTATGGGCATTTTACGTGTGCGCATTTGATCACTATAATTTATATTTTAATTACACAAATTAATTAATTTGGAAATACTTTGAATATATATATATAAGTAAGTATATATAAACCCAGCAAAAGGATATTTACGTAAAATATTTGACGTGATTTTGACGTGCTACACTAGTACCGTGTTAGACAGATATCGATATAAAAAAAGTTATTCAAATTCGCAAATCGAAGTCAAATCAATCTAAAAATTTATGCTAAGTAATTTTTTATGTAATTTGGAAGTCGAGCCCACTACGTTATATTTTTGTTTGGTTTGGGTAAATGTCAAAAACGTGTTTTGTTTGTTTTTCTGTTTTTTGTTTTATGCTGAAGTTATTCTGAACGGCGAAGGTACGGCGTTGATGTCAAAAAAAGTTCATTTATATGAAATTATATAAGAGCAGTTATTCTGTATGCCGAAGAATTTTCTGTTCGCCGAAAAAGTTGAAATTTTTCGACTTTTACGGCGTAGATTGTCAGTTAATAATTATTTTCTTTTTGACAATTAGATGTTTATGGTTTTATTTTTATAGTTTATTTGAAAATGTCGTCCGCTGATGAACAATTAATAGAATTAGTAAAAGTTAACAAAATTTTATATGAAAAATCAGCGAAATCTTATAAAAACATTAAGGTGAAAGCTGAAATTTGGAATAACATTGCAGAAACATTGGGACTTAGTGGTAAGAAATTTGAATAATAATGAAAAAGTATGAAATTTTTAATTTTTATTTTAAGAAATAGGATGTACCACTCGTTGGAGGAGTCTGAGACGAGAGACAAATTTTTAAGGGAAACAAAATTAAAAAAATTACCATCAGGAAATGCTGCAATTTTGAAACCAGAGTGGGAATATTACGGACACTTAAGTTTTTTAAGTGACCATATTAAGCCAAGAAAGTAAGTTAAATCTAAATAAAATAATATTTTATACTTGTAAAGTTAATAATAAATTAAAGTTATAGAAGTGTATATGAAAATTAAGATTACTGAACTAAAATAATAGTAAATAAAACTAAAGTGAATCTCTTATAAAATTAAAGATTAAATAAAACTAAAGTGAATTTCTTATAAAATTAATGGACGTGCTAAAATAAATTTTAAAAATAAAATAAATTATAATAAAATAAATTATAATTAACAAAATAAATTATAAAAATGAAGCAATTATTGCACTAAATGTTGAAGACAATTGGAGCTTCCATTATATAAATAAAACGGAAGATGGTGGTAAAGCTTATTATCGCTGTAACAAAGTAAAAACACGAGATAACAATCTGCTGCTGGAATTTATTTACGAAACCGTAACCATGTTTAGAGCAGAAAACGAACATAGTCATGGAAACATACGGGAACAAAGACATAAGCTTACAAGCTTGAATTTATGTCAAACTTAAACAAATATATTCTAATTTATTCTAGCGGAAACTACTATACATGATTGTTAAGGGAATGAAATAATTTTATCAAAATAAAACTAAATATCTGAATTTTTTTGTTCATATACATATACAATACAACACAATAAAAAGGATATCTGTAATTATGCGATTATGGTCCACGAAGTTATTATCAGTCATTGTCATCGTCGTATAATTTTCATTTATAGTATTTAGATATTTAGAATTATAAATTAAATGTATAATTGTGATAAAAATTATACAAAATTTGCAGATATAATAAAATATATTGGTACAAATTTCGGTAACATTAACATAATATAACTGTAATTTAACAAAATTTTAATTTCAATTGAGACTAGGCAAAGTGATTTCCAGGCCACAAGCGGGAAATTTTGTAACACGCATTGTAATATAGGAATATTAAACATCTGTCACTTCTTATAGAAGGCATATAAAATGACTTCTATATATTTGGTCAGTATTTTGTTAAATAAATTATCAGTATAAAATAATATTTTGGTCAGTATAGATAATTAACGGTCAGTAAAATTTTGTATATTAGTTTTATTTATTGGTAAGTAAATTAATTTTTTTTTATCAGTATAATTAAAAAAAGCAGTATTTTTTTTTTAATTTAAAATTTTTATTACAAACAACAGATTATTTAAGTAATATGTATATGTATACATATACATATATATAAAAAAAAATATATTAAATTTTTATTTTTATTCAACTAAAAGAGCACGGCTTGCTAACTTTGGCCTGCCTCTTGCTCGTTTCTGCCTATGGGAACTTGTTTAGCTGCTGGGGGAGGTTTAACATATTTCAGTCTAATAGCTAAACCTATGATATTAGGAGGTTTAGCATATTTTTTTTTAAATATGTTGGGCAACAATCATGCTCATGCATCCAGTTTTCTATTTTCGCTGGTAGATTTACAATCCAAACTTTAAATTCTTCAGTTTTCCATTGGTCAAATGTATTCCAATGCATTTTTAATATATTTGATATTTCCTCTTCTGAAACATTTAATTGCTGATCGGCTGGACAAAAATATCTTTTTGTATGGCTGAAAACTGCTGAGGAAATATTCGCGTTGTTTTTTGCCCACTGGTAACCTTTAGTTCATTGAGATAATTCAATTGTTGTTGAAGTGTTTAATACTCGACAGTTTGATAAATATCCATTTAACCACTTTTGTACGGATGTGTTAATTAATTCCAAATATCTTGAGAGTGATATTCGCTCATGGAACGTTTCTTCTTTTTTTATTACCAAATTAAAAGATTCCAATGAGTTATTTGTAGACGGTGTATGATGCGCAGCTCTTTCATACCAATACTGATGTGATGTAAACCATTGCAGCTTCATATATTCCATGAATTCTGTTTGCTTTTTTCACAAACAATGGTAAAGCTTTATCAAATATTTCTTTACTTGCAGCAAACTGTATAGTTTGTCGAGGTCACCTAATATTTCTTTTCTCTTCCTTTTACAACCAATGACTCAACCTTTTTTGCGACATTGCGTCGCATATGAGACCAACACATTATTAAGTAATTTTGTTTTCTCATATAAATTATTTCGATATAAGTTATTTCGGTGCCCCGTTTTATTTAAAGTTAAATATCTGAATAATAAATAAATAAATAAAAATTCAATAGTAAACAAAGTAGTAACTAAAAATAATTTAAGTTTTGAAAAATTTTAATTCTAAGATTCATGTGAAAACAATAAATAATAAAATAAAAAAAATTGTAAACAGGCCAATAAAAATTGGCACAATTGTTTTATTTTTATGTATAACTTTTTTGAAAAAAAAAAAAAAAAAACATATGGAATGTAATAATTTTTATATTTATCTATTTAAGAAGATTTATAGATCTGTTCAGTGATAAGACAGATATCGCTATAGGATTCACAAAACGGGATAAAGGTCAAGTTGACAAGTTTTGGAAAGATGTTGCTGTGAAACTTAATAGTTTGGGACCTCCAACTAAAGACAAATCAAGTTCAAAAAAGGTAAGTAAATGTAATTTGATATCCAATCTATTAACTAAAAAAATTACTTTAGGTTTTGCTGGATTATAAATGTTACGTTAAAAAGAAATTGACACACATCAAGGTTGAAGTATCCGTAACTGGAGCGGGCGCAAACAAAATGTACGTATTCACTCCATTAGAAGAAGATGTGATTAAACTTACATCAATGGCAACTAATGTGAGTTGTATTCCAAATACGTTGTTATTTGGGATAGATGACCACGGCGGTGTATCATAAGTTCTGCCTGGAATAAATAATGACAATGTATGGTCTGATTTTTTGTCTTTATTAGCCACAATTACAGTTCATTAGTGTAAGTTTTGATGAAGATGGTTCGATGAGGAGTGAACGTACAGTACAGAATAAAGTAAAACAAAAAAAAAATCCACAAATATACTTAATGAACAGTTAAAAAATCAAGAATTTTTTTATAAAATTTTTACCAAATATTTTGAACGGCAAGAGGAGCATCATGCTGAAATGTCTAACATTAAAAAATATATAGGTCTATTGACAAGTGTAACGATCTCCGAAAAACTGAAATGGCAGAAACTTGTAGACATAATGTAGAAATGGAAAAATTATTTAGAAATTGAAAAATTAAATCTTCGTGATAATAGATGACTAATTCTATTGGCACAATTTGGGGTTATATAATAATTATATCCTATATTGCAGCAATGCAATTATTAATAATAAGTATATGTAATTGGCATCAATTGCGATTTATTACAAAACCGACAATGTGATTTAATATTAAAACAAAGTAGAGCTTAAATTAAATCTTTGCATTTTTTTTATTTCTATATATTTATGTGTTAGTACAAAAAGAAACTAAGACTGAAATATTGTGATTTTTTTATTAATAAATATTTTTTTAAATGAAAAAACATATTTTAATATAGTAATACAAAACGTTTTTTAATAATGAAAAAATGAATAATGAATTTTTGAAAAAATAAAATTGAAATTACAAATTTTGTGTTTTTTATTACTATTTAAATATGATTTTAACATAATAGTTGAATTATATTAATAAAAAATCTGTGATTTAAAAATAATTTTTATAATGTATTCATCATGTCATTCCTAATTATTGCAGCTACATTTCTGTAATTGGATGCTACAGAAGCCGTATCTTCGTATATGTCTCCATCATCTAAGTCACTTACCATTATATCTGGGACATTTTCCTCATATTCTATGCCATAACTAAAACATATGGTATGTAAGACAAAACATAGATTTAAAATTTGCACAGCTTTTTCAGGTGAGTAGTGGAGTTGCCTTGCGCTAAGCAAACAACGAAAACGATTTTTTAATACTCCTATTGTTCGTTCAATAATATTTCGTGTTTTGGAATTTTTGGTGTTATACCAATTTTCAGGAGTAGATGGTGGAATTGATTGAAATGGTGTTAGCAGCCAAGGATCCAGTGCGTATCCAGTATTACAGTAAAAAAAAATACATATATATATGTATATACAAAAAAAATAATTAAATTCATAGCTAGCAACCAACAACCTTAATTGCCTTCCTTGTACTGATATTCAAAGTATTTGGGAGCACTGCTTGACTTCCATACATGGTAATCGTGATTACATTACAGCCAGGAAATCGACCATCAACAAATCTAATTGTCATATTATTATCACAAATCTGAAAACAATAATAACTATAAAATATAAATTTTGTTATATCATTAACAAATCAATGCATTCAAGCTACAACATCCTTTTCTATTAACGTAACGATGTCTGTATGTTGCATGTGGAAGTATTTTTATGTGTGTTTCATCTATACACATTATAACACCAGGAAAACCTGTTTTTGTATAAAAACACTCTTTGGCATGGTGTTTTTCAGTTTCCGTCATCTTAATGTTAATTCATTTTGGACATAATTTGTGTTCCAAAATGTCTTACGTTTCCGGAATCACTTTTGACATAGTAAAATCTCAACAAGGCACAAAGTTTCTGATTTGGTTTGAGAGCAAATCATTTCCTCATTGATGGTAAAGGGCTTTCCAGCTCGCTTATCATATAATTAAAACTCTACGATTTAATCTGTATTTTTTTTATGCTACACAAAAATTGTTGTTAGTTTTTGTTAAAAAATTTAAAAATATATATGTATATTCTGACAATTTTTCGTTTACATTGAGTAGATCGTGTAGATTTCTCAGGAATCTCCTTTCAATCCTTAAATTACTGTCCTCTTTCATGGTTTCATGTTCATCTGCCATTACTTCTAACTGAAATGCAATGTTATATTTTTTCCTATAACATAAAATCTTTTTTCCTTTTAAAATAATAACACAAATTTATTCATTTTAAAATATCTTTATTAACAAATCTTAATTATTTTTTTTCTACAATAATTCTTAATTATTGTTCAATAAAACGCCCGCCACGATTCAATTCACGATATTAATTAATTTAAAATTTAATATGCACTTACAAAAATCATCGACCTTAATTTTAGTTATTCTAACATAAATCAAGGTCTAATTATTTGCGTTTAATTACCTATTATTTTTGCATTTTACTTTATTAACAAAAGTGTTAATTAAGCAAGTACGTTTCTGCTGCAATTATAATACAATTTCTTAATTATATTATTTTAGAATATTATAATTGCGCGGGTCAACAACAGGTAATTGAAACGGCTATAACTTTATACAACAGCATACTGTACATTTTTATTTTTCACAAGCACAAGAAATAATGAAATAATTATATAAAAACAACAAGTTATTTATAAAATATTTATTTATCTTTATTAATTAAAAAAAAAAAAACCAATTATTTAGAAGACACAAATTACAATAATTTTTAATTTTGCGTTTACTCCGGTTTACAGCGTTTGAGAGTAATTAGCTGATTTCGAATAGTTTCGAAAATTATTTTGATATGGTAAGCTTTTAATTAATTTTTTTTGGAATTCAGAATACCAATTTTTGCTCCGGCGGAGAATAGATCTCCGACGGAATATTGTTCCGAACGTTATTTAGAATACATGTGATTATACTTAAATTATATCTTATTAAATATAGTATAATAATAATATATACTGAAAATTACATTTATTCATATATGAAAATTTTATATTTTTTCATTCAATTACTATATAGTTATAGTATATACAAAAAAAAACTATTAATAATGTCGTGTTTAAGCAAAAAAAAATTGAGCAAGCGACATTGATTATATTAAATATAAAATGTCTCATCATTGTGATATCTGTACCATTCAACGTCGTAAATCAATTGACATTACACCAAAAACAACAAACGAAGTAAATACTGAACCCCAAAATGTTGTTTCTCCTCATATAATTAACGAGAACTTAATTATAACAGATACTGAATCTGAATCTGATTTACCGCCAGCAAGCAACAATAACCTTACAGGAAATTTATAAAGAAATTTTACTATTGAAAAATGTAAATACTGATGTTCTCCAACAAATTCAAAAGCTTCATGAAGATAAAAAAATACATTATTGACAAAGTCAATGAACTTGAGCAAAAAGTAAATTCTCTTGAACAATTACACATTACAGCAATCTAATACAATAGAAATTGTTGGTGTACCAAATATTGATAAGTCTAATGCTGTTGAGAATGTAATAAAGCTTTTTGTTGATGGTTTAGGTGTGCCGTGTGCATATATGATCTGCTGATAATATTGATAAGTGTTTTGTGAAAAAGATCAAAATAAATAAAAAAATCTGAAAGCAATAATAATTACTCACCGTTGGATGTTGTGTGTGTCAAGTTCATTTCTAATATGCATAAGATAAGCATATTTATATCAATGAAAGCCAAATGTAAGGATAGCTGCCCTGATGTAACTCAAGGTGGATGGGTTTCCTGAAAAAGATCATCACACTTCACGGATTCAAATAAAACACGCTGTTATATTTCACTGACGTTCTAATTCTTATATTTGTTATAATGAACTAATTAAATTAATGAAATAGCTACTTTATTTAATTCGCCTTTATCATTAATAATTAAAATGTTAATTAAATTTAAGTCACCATAAATATTTAAAGTTAAATTATAGTTTATAAAGTATTCTTTTTATTAAATGTTCTAGATATATTTTGTTTATTATATTTATTATATTTTTTTTAAGTTTATATATTTTATTAAATTATTTATTAAATAATATAGTTTTTATTATTTAACTAATTTATAGTTTTTCTTTATAAAAAAAAAGAACTGTACTGACCGACGTGACTGATTATTATTTTTTTCGGATTTTATTCACAATTCACCAATGATAAGAAACTTGTTGTATTCTCAACTAATTGGTTTTGAATGATTTTAAGATTTTATGATTCCGGTCAATACTGAAAAATGATAAGACAACTTTTATAACGGTAGAGGTATCGTACGATGTTTGTAAATTGTAATTGATATGCAGTTACAGTTAAATGATAAAAATAACAAAGATATATTAATTTATTTGTTACTCTTATACAATTAGCAGAGAGCCCATTATGTTATCTAACACCTAATACTGCTTTTCAGAAAATTATTTGGCATTGCAAAAATAACTAAACAGGAGAAAAAGTATAATTATTTATGGTCTTGAAATGGAAAGATTCTAATAAAAAAAATGGTGGTTATTAAAACGCGTAATGATCTTGATATCCTTTCACTGTACTGGTGCATCATTGCACCAGTACAGTTACTTCAAATTGAATTATTTTACATAACTTCAAAAGTAATGCAAAATTTTACTGCATTCCAGTCCTTTTTTTTGTGAATTTAGTTTGAACTATATTTTTAATTACTTATTACTTTGAAGTATTTTGTATAGTACTTATAATTACTAACTAAGTTTTTGATAATTCAATGAAGTACCGTGCATTACTTTGTAATTCAATGAAGTATCTTGTGCTGTGAAGTTATATAATTTTTTTTTGTTATTAAGTTAATTAAAGGAACTATTTTAAGATTATTTGAATTATCGTTTGAAGTGAATAATGAGCAAATAAGAAAGTAACAACGATAGTGATGCAACTTATTGTTCTGAAGTGGAAAATTGTTAGTTTATGGTATACAATATAATTATAGTTTGTATGTTCCATACTTTAATATAATACGATGTTATTTTTGTAATGGAGAAAAAATAAGAATTAATTATAATAAGCGATAGCGATGAAGATACTGAAAGTCTTTTTAAAAAAATGTAAACAAAAATAAAATTTAGAAAAGTTTTAAAAAATATAGCTAACTTTTGATAATATAAAAATGTGATTTTTACTATGTTGTACATATATAAAATATTTTAGGTTAAAATTGTTGTTACAATTCAAAATGCACAATTTGCTAATTCAAAATGCACAATTAATTGTGATGACAATTTACTTTTTACTTTTTGATAATTTACTTAGCAGCATGTAAATGGCCACTATACACTATGATAAATAGTAGCAATGGTAAAATTATAATTTGAATTTGTACACCTTATTTTGTTCTAACATTGAGTAATGACCACATCCACCTTGAATTGCCTATAGTAAATTCTTGTCAGTGAATTAACAAGTAACAGTACAAATAATTTTTCTTATTATTTCTCCTATTCTTTTAATAATTTATTCGAAATATAGGCAACATTTATAAAGTTCTTAATAAAAATGCAGTGTATAAGTTTACATTAAACTAATTAAATAGGTGTATTAAAGTTAAAATATAGTAATATAACCTATTATATTTGACTAATAAAACTAATAATTGTGTATTTTTCAAATAAATTATTACCTACAGAAATCATTACTTCGGAATTTTTTTAAAATGGATTTAGATTTTGATTCAGATAATTAATTTGCCGTTCCAGATTATTTGCCACAAGCAGAAATGAAATTTGTAATTCCTGGCCAAAAACTAACACTCCAAGGACCGAAAGTTTGATTGACCAAACTCCATTACAATTGCCTCCAGCACCGTAAATACATAGCAAAAAGATATAAATGATATATCCTAGAATTATTACTTTTTTCTGGCAAATTTTTCCAAATTACAAAAAAGTACCAATTTTATTTTTTTCTGTGTTTAAAGTTCTTAGGTTCTTACATGTTTTTATTATAGTTATCAGATACAAAATTTCAAAATTGAAAGGATCGTTGCAAATTACATCAAATTTTCTGAAACACTTAAGAAAACAACACGAGCAAAATAACAAAGAATATAAAGAGATCAAGGAAAAATGTGTTACAGATGTGACTGCTATTAATGGAAATAAGCAGGAACTTTTTGATATGAAAATTGTTAACTTTGTAGTAGAAAACATGTTTCCAATTTCTATTGTAGAAAGCGATTCCTTCATTAAACTGATGAAGCATTCAAACCCAGTTATCAAAGTAATGTCAAGGCACTGTGAATAAAAATATCGATCATGTTTATAATGAGAATGTTGATAAATTAAAGCAACTAATTATTTCCCATAAGAAGTATTTTTGCACAACTACTGATATTTCGTCACCGAAAAATAGGAGCTTTTTAGGTATTTATTATGATTTATTAATGGTTATATGTTTTTATATGTGCAAATAAATTACAGATTATTATTGTCATTGGATAAACACCAACGATTTTAAAAGAGTGTGTGTAGCAAGTAGCATTATCATTATAATAGATTTAAACGAATTCATAGCTTTGATAAAATTAAAGATTGCAATATCGAAACACATTACATACAAATTTTGGATTTTTACATACTTAACAATATAATGGCAACAATAACAATGGATCAAAGCTTTTAACGAATTTGGTACAGAAAATTATAAATTAGAAGAAAATTTTGATATTGACATAAGAAGTGATGACGATGAATATGATGATTTACAAATTACAAATTTTAATAACGAGATATTTGTGAATACTTTACCAAAGCATATTAGATGTGCTAGCCACACATTAAATTTGATTGCCACCACAGATTTTTTAAAGATTTTGAAAAAATTGCAAAACATTATTCAAGACATATTATGTAAGCTTTCGTTTTCGTTTAAAGATTTTTTTTTTAATTTGATAATATATTTTTTATTTATCATAATCTTTTTAGGCTATTATTGAAAAGTGTAATGCTATACTGAGCAAAATCCATAGACCTAAGCAAGCAGCGCAAATAAAAGCAATTCTGGAAATCAAATTAAAGTATCCTGTTGCAACTCGTTGGAATTCGTTATATGATTATTGTGCAATCTTTAAACCAATAGCGGATTCAATTAATTTTTTGCAAGTTGAAAATTTTACTGTCTATGGTTCTTTATTACAATGTTTGGGAACATAAAGGGTCAAATTTAAGAAAATTTTCTTTCTACAATAACACTGTTGAGTAATGAAGTGAAACAATTAGAAATCGATTTGTTAAATATTATAATTTATCTTCGGATATAAATGATCCAATTGTTGCTCCAGTGTAGCATACAGCAATAAAATTAAACTGGATAAAAGGCATTACATCAAATAACTCAACTGAACAACAAATTATTGACATAAGTGCAATTGTCATTAGATATATTCAGCGCGTAATTGTAGCAGCCCCGATTCAGAACATACCAAAGAAATTGAACATTTGGATAGCTTTTTCGATTTTAATGCTGGATATTTTTATGATATTAAAATTTAAGACTATAATAAATTATTTAATTTTAGAAGAGGAAGACATCAATGATGTAAATCGAATTAATAATAGTAGTTATGTACAATTTTCTGTAAATTAGCAATATAATTTGTGTTTGCTGCTACCGTAAGAAGTATAAATTACTTTTAAAACACTAATGCAGTATTTATGACTAATGATAATGCATTAGAAAAATAATGCAGTATTTAACAACTCTGGTATTTACCGACTACAAGAAAATAACATCGATAAAGAAATATATTTGGGTGAATTTGGCAATTTGTTACGTAATGAAAAAAATAATATAATTTTAGTATGTGATTTTAACATCGATTTATTAAATAAATCTCAAATCACTGATAAATATTTATTTTTAACTGCTTTGTTTGGTCTAGATAGTTTAATCCTACTCGTGAAATATCTGGTAAATGTTTAGAACACATTTTTGTTCGTTTTCGTAAAAGCCCTAAATTTACTTATGAAAGTACTTCATTTTATTTTAAAATCCCAGATCATTGTATGACAGGATTACTGTTAAATAATATATCAACAAAAAAACTTTCTGATATGCCATTATCTATTTTAAAACAAACAAATTTTGATTATTTAAATTTTCTACTATTAAATGAATTTAGGGAAAGTGTTAATTTAGAAGTAAATTCTTCTGTTGCATTTGATAAATGTATCTCTGATAAATGTTAATCATGATAGACAACAAACTCTTAAACCTTGGATGTCTACAAGTTTATTAGGCAAAAGTGTGATTAGGCAACAGTTAACTAAACATCCTCATAATTGTAGATTGAAAACGTTCTTCTTTTTGTGAGTAGGATGATGAATGTATGACAATCTGAGATTGTCGGGAAGATGGAACCACCACTTAACTTTTATTAAATTAAACACTATTTGTCTTTAAATTTTTAATGTTTTAATTTATATATATATCAATTATGACACTTGAGATTTTGTATTTAAAAAAAAAAATTTTGAATATTTTATAATAATGAAAAAATTTGAATTTAATTTACACTTTAAATTTCTATTTTTACTATATAACAAAAAAAAATTATGATAATTATTGATAATAAAAAAATATAATTTGATCTGCTACACTTTAATTTTGGTGACTAACGAAAAACGATTAGGTCGATTACCTCGATCAGCTGTGGTTTTATCTTATTGCAATTGATTTTTTTCTCCCTCTAACACTCTTGTTGATGTTGTTCTTTTTATCGAAACAGATAATGTTGAATTTGCTGAATTTATAACTAGGTACTGCTAAACACCCAACACCATGCAACGGAACGCAATTGCTTGCGTAGCCTTGCAACAGTTCTACTTAAAGCTGTGTAATAAGTTAAAAAATAAACATTTCAATAAAGGGTTTAATTTTTAACTATATTAAATTATAATTATATTATATCGATCTTTTGTTTTACTTATATCGCATGACGTTTTTACGTGTTTATTAACATTGATAACAAAGGACGTTTTGATTCTCTATCTGATGGTAATGAAGATTATGAATTTATTATTTAGTAGGTAGTGTTTCATAGAGATAATCTATTTTTTCAGCGTGTTCATTTATTTTATTTTCTAAATTATTAACTTGTGTACTAATTACTTGTAAAGCATTTTTTAGTTCTAATAAAATGTTACTATTTTCATTATTTTGAAATAAATTTGTTAACATATTATTTGTAAATCTATGTTCATTATTAAAATTATTAATATTATTACTATTATTAATATTAATACCTGCTACATTTGCATATGATTGTTGTTGTTTTACATAATTATTATTTTTTTTTGGTTTTACCAAAATTTTTTTTTGATTTTTTATAAATTATAAACCAAATAAAATATAAGTATAACAAATGAAATATAATTAACTTGAAAATTATAGATAAACTTACACAGAAAAAATTAAAGTCGATTTTTCAGCTACGTTGAAGTAGTTAAAAAATAATTCATTGATTTTCCTATTTTTTTCATTGAAGCATCATTTATAGATATTTACAGAAATTTACAGAAATAAGTGGAACTTATAAACTAAATTATATAAATCATTTAAATTAAAATATTTGAATTAGCTTTCTAGAATTTTTATTTAGTTTACCCACTTAATTATTTATTTTATTGAAATTTATTAGTAATTCGTATAATAATTATACGAAATTCCAAAATAATTTGGATAGGAACATTCTTCTTCACTATCGTTTGAATCAGATCATATATCAATTGAATCCATTTTATTATTACCAAAACCACTTTGTTTATTTAACACTTAGTTTATTTATTTGACATAAAAAATTAGAAAATATACTTGTTTATATCTAAGGCAACTAAGATATAAACAATTTTAGTTGTCTTATCCCTCATCTACTTTGGCAGTACTAACAGAACTAGCTGTCACCCTGCGATTCGATTTAATCGAACTGCATAATAGGAAAATAAAATCCATTCGAAGAACGATCGAAGCCTTTCGATAAAATCCAATCGAACTACATAATTGGCATTATTATTTTTAATTTTTGTTTGTCATATTTGAAAATATTTTTGAATAATGCCTTGGTTATAATTGGGCTACCACCACAACTACAAACATAACTACCAACTACCATGTAGCCCGACAAGTTATAATTGTGCTACAAAATCCCGCTAAAATGTAACTTTGAAGTGTCATTTTGGGAGCAAGGAATACCAGTCAAAAACATTTCAGTAAAAAAAAGGCAATTTTAGTCAAAATAATAAGGAATCCTAGTCAAAATAATTTTTGACTGAATTGCCTTTTCAAAAGGATATTCAATCAAAAAACTGAAAAGGTATTTCAGTCAAAACTTTTTTGACTAGGATTCCTTTTGGAAGTTTGACTAGTTTGACAGTACGAATAGTATATGTCCATCAGTAAAATGTTTGATGTTTTATTATTATCGGGAAGAGATTTCTTTACACCATTTTCCGAAATGAAACAGAAAAATTAACTTTGTATGTATTACTTGCCCAGGCATTTTGGTTACCATATGATATTAAATAAATCGAAAAAAATTATGTCGGTGAATAATATTTAAAAAAATAACTATAGCTGGATTTTTAGCAATGAAGGCATATAAAGAATTAAATAAATTAAAAGAAACTTATAAAAAGAAAAGAAGGCACAGATGGGGAGCCCGAGAACTGTACCAGACAAGAGACCAATATGGATTTATGCCACTTCATTTAAAGTATTGCGGGAGAAGGAACCAGAAATATTTTTTAGAGCAACAAGAATGAATGTTGATTTATTCGACACGTTGCTTGAAATGCGGCATGATAAATTGACGAAAACATCAATTAGAAAACCAATAGAGCCAAAATGTCGACTGCCGTTAACATTAATGTAAGTTCAATAATATTAATATTATTTTGAAGAAGTTAATTAATTTTACTGTTAATAAAAGGTTAAAGGTACTTTGCACATGGAGGGGCGAGAAATATATTCGCTTGGAAATTTAAAATGGGCCTGTCTACGGTAAGAAAAATTTTGTTGGAGACTTGTGAAGCAATTTGGGATACACTAAAATCTATTTACTTACCTGATCCACAACTTTCTAACTGGAAATGTTTCTAAGAAATTTACAGAAATAAGTGGAACTTATCAAATTGTGTTTGTGCCATTGACGGCAAACATAAATATTTTTTGCCCAAAAAAAGTGGTTCTTTGTATTTTAATTATAAAAGGAAATTTAGTGTAGTTTTACTTGCTGCATGTGATGCAAATTATAAGTTATAAGGGCATAAGGTATCCAGAGCGATGGTGGCATATTTCAGGAAAGCACTTTTGGTAAATCAGTCCTTAACCATCAACTACCATTACCACCTATGAAACATTTGCATGCTTCAGACGTTCAATTTTCACACCTTTTTCGTAGGAGATAATGCTTTTCCCTTAAGGCAGAATTTAATGAGACCATTTCTTGGCAAAAATTTATCGGATCAACAAAATAATTATAATAAAAGATTGTCCAAAGCACGGGTAACAATAGAAAATGCTTTAGGAATTATGGCTTCTCGATGGCGCATTTTACTGAACGACATTAATTATGCTCCTGAAAATGCAGACATTATCATTAAAGCTGTTGTTGTGTTGCATAATTTTTTAATGAGCAGAAATAATTCGAGATATTGTAGTCGATTTTACGGAAATTATATTGAAGATGTAGAAATCATTCCGGGTTTCTGGAGATAAATGTGAATCTAATTTCATTAAAAGTATCAGGTGCTACAAATTCATCTCAACGAGCATTTGAATTGCGTAATATTTTAATGCATTACTTAAATGAACATTAAAACAATTTTGGATTTCAATGAAGAAATTTTATATTTTATTTGCATATGATTGTTGTTGTTTTACATTTGCATATGATTGTTGTTGTTTTACATAATTATTATTTTTTTTTGGTTTTACCAAAATTTTTTTTTTGATTTTTTATAAATTATAAACCAAATAAAATATAAGTATAACAAATGAAATATAATTAACTTGAAAATTATAGATAAACTTACACAGAAAAAATTAAAGTCGATTTTTCAGCTACGTTGAAGTAGTTAAAAAATAATTCATTGATTTTCCTATTTTTTTCATTGAAGCATCATTTATAGATATTTACAGAAATTTACAGAAATAAGTGGAACTTATAAACTAAATTATATAAATCATTTAAATTAAAATATTTGAATTAGCTTTCTAGAATTTTTATTTAGTTTACCCACTTAATTATTTATTTTATTGAAATTTATTAGTAATTCGTATAATAATTATACGAAATTCCAAAATAATTTGGATAGGAACATTCTTCTTCACTATCGTTTGAATCAGATCATATATCAATTGAATCCATTTTATTATTACCAAAACCACTTTGTTTATTTAACACTTAGTTTATTTATTTGACATAAAAAATTAGAAAATATACTTGTTTATATCTAAGGCAACTAAGATATAAACAATTTTAGTTGTCTTATCCCTCATCTA
The DNA here is from genome assembly GCA_963920725.1 of Rhamphomyia laevipes. Lineage (NCBI taxonomy): Eukaryota > Metazoa > Arthropoda > Insecta > Diptera > Empididae > Rhamphomyia > Rhamphomyia laevipes. Next base: position 36,497,129 of record OY987257.1, read on the forward strand.
CTTTGGCAGTACTAACAGAACTAGCTGTCACCCTGCGATTCGATTTAATCGAACTGCATAATAGGAAAATAAAATCCATTCGAAGAACGATCGAAGCCTTTCGATAAAATCCAATCGAACTACATAATTGGCATTATTATTTTTAATTTTTGTTTGTCATATTTGAAAATATTTTTGAATAATGCCTTGATTATAATTGGGCTACCACCACAACTACAAACATAACTACCAACTACCATGTAGCCCGACAAGTTATAATTGTGCTACAAAATCCCGCTAAAATGTAACTTTGAAGTGTCATTTTGGGAGCAAGGAATACCAGTCAAAAACATTTCAGTAAAAAAAAGGCAATTTTAGTCAAAATAATAAGGAATCCTAGTCAAAATAATTTTTGACTGAATTGCCTTTTTAAAAGGATATTCAATCAAAAAACTGAAAAGGTATTTCAGTCAAAACTTTTTTGACTAGGATTCCTTTTGGAAGTTTGACTAGTTTGACAGTACGAATAGTATATGTCCATCAGTAAAATGTTTGATGTTTTATTATTATCGGGAAGAGATTTCTTTACACCATTTTCCGAAATGAAACAGAAAAATTAACTTTGTATGTATTACTTGCCCAGGCATTTTGGTTACCATATGATATTAAATAAATCGAAAAAAATTATGTCGGTGAATAATATTTAAAAAAATAACTATAGCTGGATTTTTAGCAATGAAGGCATATAAAGAATTAAATAAATTAAAAGAAACTAATAAAAAGAAAAGAAGGCACAGATGGGGAGCCCGAGAACTGTACCAGACAAGAGACCAATATGGATTTATGCCACTTCATTTAAAGTATTGCGGGAGAAGGAACCAGAAATATTTTTTAGAGCAACAAGAATGAATGTTGATTTATTCGACACGTTGCTTGAAATGCGGCATGATAAATTGACGAAAACATCAATTAGAAAACCAATAGAGCCAAAATGTCGACTGCCGTTAACATTAATGTAAGTTCAATAATATTAATATTATTTTGAAGAAGTTAATTAATTTTACTGTTTTAAAGGTTAAAGGTACTTTGCACATGGAGGGGCGAGAAATATATTCGCTTGGAAATTTAAAATGGGCCTGTCTACGGTAAGAAAAATTTTGTTGGAGACTTGTGAAGCAATTTGGGATACACTAAAATCTATTTACTTACCTGATCCACAACTTTCTAACTGGAAATGTTTCTAAGAAATTTACAGAAATAAGTGGAACTTATCAAATTGTGTTTGTGCCATTGACGGCAAACATAAATATTTTTTGCCCAAAAAAAGTGGTTCTTTGTATTTTAATTATAAAAGGAAATTTAGTGTAGTTTTACTTGCTGCATGTGATGCAAATTATAAGTTATAAGGGCATAAGGTAGCCAGAGCGATGGTGGCATATTTCAGGAAAGCACTTTTGGTAAATCAGTCCTTAACCATCAACTACCATTACCACCTATGAAACATTTGCATGCTTCAGACGTTCAATTTTCACACCTTTTTCGTAGGAGATAATGCTTTTCCCTTAAGGCAGAATTTAATGAGACCATTTCTTGGCAAAAATTTATCGGATCAACAAAATAATTATAATAAAAGATTGTCCAAAGCACGGGTAACAATAGAAAATGCTTTAGGAATTATGGCTTCTCGATGGCGCATTTTACTGAACGACATTAATTATGCTCCTGAAAATGCAGACATTATCATTAAAGCTGTTGTTGTGTTGCATAATTTTTTAATGAGCAGAAATAATTCGAGATATTGTAGTCGATTTTACGGAAATTATATTGAAGATGTAGAAATCATTCCGAGTTTCTGGAGATAAATGTAAATCTAATTTCATTAAAAGTATCAGGTGCTACAAATTCATCTCAACGAGCATTTGAATTGCGTAATATTTTAATGCATTACTTAAATGAACATTAAAACAATTTTGGATTTCAATGAAGAAATTTTATATTTTATTTAAAAAACTAGAAATTGTATTGAATATAATAAGAAAAACATATTATAAAAATTAATATTGTTATTATTTTTTTTTATTTTTAATTTTATTTTTAATTATGGTTAATATTTCCATGACCAAATCAATTATTTCCAATGATGGAAAGTTGTTATTTTTCGCCATTTCTGCTGAATTTTTGAAAAAAAAAATATATACTATGTTCTTTTTCAGCAGTTTGTGACAATAGTTTCTTCAAAAAATCACTGAATTGACCATCAATACTAATCTCTGTCGTGATATTCGAATCGGTTTGTGATGTTGCTGGTGGAATGGTTGCTGATGACATTGATGGATATATGGCAGTATCTGTTACGCTATTGGAATTTGTTCTGGATCTTGGTGGAATAGGAGTTGATGTTGTAAAAGATTGAATTGTTTCCTCATCGAGGTCCATATTAAATATTCCATCGAATGTATTTATTTCTTTATATACTTCCTCATTAGTAATTTTACTAACGCATTCAAAATTACTTGTTCTAAAAATATGCAATTTTAATGTTAAATTTGTAACGAAAATTTTGATTATCGAATTTATTTTTAATTTTTAATCATGTATAGGAAAATGATAATATAAAGTTTGTGCCCTAACACTTTTGCATATCATTGTTGATTTTTTTTAGTACATATTAAAATAAAATATTTTAATATTCCATATTTATTGTTTATGGGTAACAGTTTATTTATCGGATGATATTTTTTTTTCAAGGCCAAAAATAAAAAATCTCTAGAAATATAGTTTATTTTATCGTCCGAGATTACGGTAAATTTCTTATCATCATACGATAATTTATAGTCATATAGTCAAAATCAGGAGAGAGAATTTTTAGGGGATCATTCAGTTGTGAAAAGTCGAGAATTAAACGTCGTTTTTTTTTATTACTAAAAAGTACTTAGATTACAAAATAAAATTACAAAATAAAATAATGTTGATAGACATTAATTTTTTGTTAAAAAAAAATATTGATAGTTTTTTTTAAAGTTTTTTTTTGAAAAAAAAAAAAATAAATAAATATTAATTTTAATTTTGAGTGATATTCCAAATCGTAATTTTTTTATATTTTTTTTTTTTGAAAAAAAAAAAATTAACAATTAGAAGAACCATAAAAATAATATCAAAGACATTAATTAGTGATTTATTAATTAGTGTGGAAAATAGTGATTTTTTTAAAAAAAAAATATATATGTAAATAACAATAAATATGTAGATATATTACATATATGATATACAAAACCTACACTATATACCAACCAAATCGTGAATTTTTCTTGTTTTGGTAGTTTTTTTTAATTTTTTTCTGAAAAAAAAAAAAAAAATTTAACAATAAACAATATAATATTTAATGATATAATACCAAATTGTGATTTCTTTGAAATTGAACTCAAGAATGGTGTATTTTTATACATTTTGTTAATTCTAATCAAAATTATATAAGATTTCTTGGTGGTGTAAAGACCAAGAAATAAATTGCTGGAGGTCCAGAGTCAGCTGCGTTTTTTTAATTTAGATTTGTTTTAAAGTAATTTTTTTTTTTTTTTTTAATTAGATTTTTTTTTTAAAGTTTGATAAAATTAAAGATTTTTTTTATCGGTTCAACTCCGGTTCAGCAGCAGGCCTGATGCAGAAGCAGAAAAGGAAAAACCAGGTATTTATATAACATTTTAATATTATTTTTCGCGAGTTCGACCGATATTTGATTTTTGCTAAAAATATTTAATAAAATTTTGTTGACAAAGTGTGAATATAATTAATTTTTTTTTTTAATTTTTCTTAAACTACTTAATTTTTTTTAAAAATACTTAATTTTTTTTTTTGAATTTATGCATTTGGATTTGTTGCTAAACTTATGTAATTTTTTTATTATTTTTGCAAAATATGAAAATTTTAAATCTTAATTTTTGTTACAAATACTTATTTTTTTTTAAATATGATTGATTACTTTTAAATTTTGATTTTTTTTGGTTAAAATACTTATTTTTTTTTATTAGTTAATTTTGATTATTGATAAAAATATTGATTTTTTTTTGTTTGAAATTTGTAAAAGTTTAATAATTTCAAAAATTTTGATTTTTGTTCAAATTACTTATTTTTTTTTGAAAATTTTGGTTTTTTTTCTTAAATATTCATTTTTTTTGGAAATTTTGGTTTTTTTTAAAAAAAATATTTAAATTTTTTTGTGAAGTATGATCAATCAAAATTATTTTTCTCATTTTTTTGTATTCATATTATTTATTGATTAAATTGAATCCTGGTACAATTTTTTTAAATAAATATATGTATATGGAATTTTGTGATTTGACAACTAAAATTATGTTTTAGTTTATTTTTTTTTGAAGATTTTCAGATCGGCGAGTCAGACAGGGATTAGGCCTTGCCTATAACATGATGGTATGATTTACTTTAGGGAAACCGTATGATATATATTTAAATGAAGTCATTTTTCGGTTTCATGGTAGGGTGGGTAGCAGAGGTGATATGCAACACCTATATATCACCATATTTTTTTGTACAACAACATTATTAATATATTTGGGGATTTATTATTTTTATTTTTTTTATTTGATTTAGATTTTTTTTTTTTTTTTTGCACGCAAATTATATTTTTTTGTAATGTGACGGTGGTGCAAATTGAACCTCCCCATGTCTCTCTGAGCTAAACTAGAACAAAACTAGGCGTGCTAAACCACCAAGTATAGATTGATTTAACAACTTTCAACTATCAGTTTTTTTAAGAAGAGTACATTACAAATTGCACAATTTCTATAAATATAATATTAATTCTCTCGAGTAATTAAAGTGTCTTGACGTGTTTTCTTGTTCTAGCTTTAAAATCTACTTAAATTTTGTCTTTTTAAAAAAGTTAATTAACTAGAAATTATCGTTTTTAGTTTTGCATTTATTCTAAGAATTAAATATTATTTTAATTTAGTTTTCAAGTGTTAAATTTTATGTAATATATAAATATAAATTTCTAACAAAAAAAAAAACTATAATATTTTTTGTCTTACGGTTATATTATATTTTTATTATTATTTAATTTCTCGAGAGAATTCTATAATTATATATGTATTTATTTTATTGTGCAGTGTATTTTAAAATTGTGTTTGTATTATTTTGTGTGCTTTGCCTATCCCTCAAATGCATTTGCCCGCCTCTAGACGGGCTTCATAATTTTCCTCTTAAAAATAATGTCCTTAATTTTTCTTAGGAAATTAATATTTTTGCATCGAGTTTGCAATGGAACTAAGTAACGATATAAGTTTTTGTTGTCATAGTTAAGTACTTTGAAAGTTATAGGCAGTTGTACAGCAAAAGTGAAAAAGTGAAATTAATATAAAAAAATTAAAATTGGAAAAATATTTAAAAATACTTCTGCTTGTCGGAGACTTCTGAAAAAATTATTAGTAAGTATATTATTGTTTTATTTTACTATTTTGTGCAGATTTTGACTGAGTTGGGTGATTGTTAGCCCATTGGATGCCTTACAAGCCAACCCGCCTTGAGGCATTGCTGTGCATTACAGATTTTTAGTCTCTTTATATTTATTTATTTTTTATGATAGCGATGGCAAATTTGTTAAGAAAAAATAAAATGTCTGCTTTGACTGATGAAGAAATTTCAAAAATATTAGAATTAGAAGAGGATTTAGATACTGATGGTGAAGATGATGATTACAGTCTAGATCTAGATGATATCGATGTTTCTTTTGCAAATATTTTTCAGGTAATCTATTTGGTAATAACTTAGAAATAATATAAATTTGGTAATAAATTTCAGAAAGTGATAGATGAACTAGCTCCACCAAAAATATCAGCATCTGAACCCGTACAACTTGAACCAGTACCACTTCAGCCAGTATATCCTTTACATCCACACGATTTAACAGCAACATGTTCTGGCAAGCCAGATAGGTCAGTAGATATTGAAGAACATGAACAAGGTCTAGTTGATCCAACCAGTGGAACATTTACAGGTGATGTCTTGACAATCAGCAATAATTCAGTTGAGTTTAAAAAAATTGCATGGAAAAAGAAGAGTCTGCAAATACATAAAAATGAAATAAATTTTTGTGGGAATTTAGAAATGCCGATTGAATTGACAGATCTTGAAACGCCGTATGATTTTTTTATGTATTTTCTTACAACAGATTTATTGCAGCAGGTTACAGAACAAACTAATTTATATGCACGTCAATGCAATATAGACACAAAGTATTTTATTATTTAAATATATAAACGTAATCAATATTTTTTGTTATTTTTACTATTTAGGTTTATAACTAATGTGAATGAGATGCGTAAATTCATAGGAATACTGGTGTTTATGTCGGTTTATCGTTATCCGAATGTACGTTCATACTGGGGAAAGCACTCATTAGAAATTGTACGTGAAACAATGCCTGTATTGAAATTCGAAGAAATACGTCGTTATATTCATTTCAACGATACCTCACGTATGGTAAAAAAAGGAGATCCTGGATTTGATAGCTTATATAGAATTCGGCCAATTATTAATCATTTCAATAAGCGATTCGAATCAATTCCTAAGCTGCAACGTTTATGTGTTGATGAGCAGATGTGTGCAACAAAAATGAGTAGAACAGGAATTCGACAATATATGCCGAATAAGCCCCATAAATGGGGGTTTAAACTATTTGTTCTGGGTGATTCTAGTGGTTTCTCTTATGCGTTTGAAGTATATACTGGCGCTGGTGATAATTCGTTGACAGAAGGCACGCCTAATCTAGGAGCATCGTCTAATGTTGTAGTACGCTTGACGAAAAATGTTCATAATTTCACAAATCACATAATTTACTTTGATAATTTTTATACATCACTGGGGCTGCTTGTGTATCTTCGGAGTAGAGGAATATATGCATTGGGTACTATAAGAGCAAATCGTATCACGAATTGCAAATTATCTACAGATAAGCAACTCACTGCAAAACCAAAAACAGAAGTACCTCGTGGATACAATGAAGAATACGTTGGTAGTATATATGGTATTGATATATCTACCGTTCTATGGAATGACACCAAAACAGTGCGCCTTGCTTCTACTTATGTTGGTGTTGAAGATTTTTTAAATCGGGCACAAGCAACACCACGGAGAGTTAAAAGGTGGGATAAAAGTGATAAACAGTTTCATGAAATAAACTGCCCAAAAATAATTGAGGAATACAACCACCACATGGGTGGTGTTGACTTAATGGATGGTTTGCTCGGTCGCTATCAAATTCGAATGAAGACTCGTAAATGGCCTTGCCGAATTTTTTATCATTTATTAGATGGAGCAATGATCAACGCATATATATTGTACCATCGAATGAAACCAGATGTAAAAATTGAGCTTCCTGTTTTCCGCACATTAGTTGCTGAAGCAATGTGTACTTATGGTCCAATTTTATCACAAAGAAAATCAGTTGGTCGCCCACTTTCCAATCCTTCGTCGCCATCTTCATCAAAACAACCAAATACAAAGCGTACTTACATGCCGTCCCGAGATTCGAGAAACGATAAAATTGATCACTGGTGTATTTTTAAGGATATATCTGGAAAAAAAAGTTGCAAGTATCCAGGTTGCAAATCGGAGACCCAAGCATATTGCACTAAATGCAATATAAACTTATGTAATTCACCTGCTAAATCGTGTTTTTATGATTTTCATAATAAAAAATAATTATTTTCTAATATAAACATGAAAAAAAAAATTGTTTTTAATGCATATTTCCGCCTCAAGGCGGATTTACCTTTTCAGCCTACCATCTGTTACCTGTGTACCAGAATTATTTTTAAGGTTAACATGTACTTTTCTCTACAAAAACCACACTAAAAAAAAATTATTTTTGAACAAAATAAAATTCCATGCATTAGAGGGCTATGTTAAGTATTATTAATTTTTATTTAATTATATTCTATTGTTTTGTTTTTGTTATATTATTGTACATTAACTCGTGTGCGGTCATTTATTTATTATCCCTAGTGCGGTCGTTTTTAATTTCGGTTTAAATTTAGTACTTTAAGTATTTTTATTATTTTGTTTTTATTATTTGAAGGATTTGAAGTGTTGTTTTTGCGGCATTTCTGCTAGTGATTCAGTTGAAAAAGCTTCCGCAAGGTTAAGAAATGATTTTGTAAAAAGTCATTCTTTTCTTTGCGTTGATTGTAAAAATAATAATGTTTTTTCACTGTTAAAAACCAATAATGAATTGATTTCAACCCTTTTGGGCAATGTTGATTCTGTTAAGGCTAGGGTAGAGCTTAACTGTAACCGGATTTTTAGTATAGAAAATAAAATTTCTCTACTATTAAATCATGTTAGCGATTTAGCAAGCGCATCGGACAAAAATTGAAAAAACGGTTGACAACAACACGCGTTCCATTGCCGGTATTGGTTTTGACGTCCATAAAAATTTTACAAAAACTAATAAATTATTGAATAATTGCGGCGCTTCGTTTCATGAACCTTTAAATAATAAGGTAGTTCATATGGAAAATAATTTAATTAAAACTTCTACTGAAATTAAAGTAATTTCCGAAAATTTTAACTCAAACGTTAATTGCCTTAATAACATCAATAAAAATCTTGAACAAAATTCTGGAGAAATTTCTGTTAGTTTTTGTATTGCAACATTTAATAAAATTTTAATATCAAACAAAAATTGTAAGTAACGTAAAACTAGTCTAAACACTGCCATATATAATTAATTGTCGTAATATTCTGAACGCACTCTAATCTTGTAAAAATATATAATGTACAAATAAATACAGACACAGATAGTCGTTAAAAGCAGTTTGGACTTGTTGGTTTATTTATTCGTTTTAGCTGACTAAATTAATTATTGGAAGAATTTATCCACAAACATCCTTCACTTCAACAGGTTATGGGCCCAGTGCAGCTAATAAATTGATAAAATAAGTATTAATTTTTAATTATATGATATTATTTTGTTGCGATTCCTTATAATCATCGGTTTTTTGCCAAAAATAAATTTAATAATATACAAACGCGCCGCCATCATACAAAAAAAAAAAAAAAATGCCAGACCTAACCAAAATACAAATCATCAAATTAAATGATGAAAACTATCAAGTCTGGAAGTATAAGATGGAACTTCTATTAATTAAAGAAGATTTGTGGTCGGTAATTGAAGAGGCTCCACCTGCGGATGCAACCCAATTGGCCACATGGAATAAAAAAGATGGCAAAGCGCGAGCGCACATTGGTCTGCTAATTGAAGATAACCAAATAATCCACGTTAAAAATAAAGTTACGGCCAAAGCTATGTGGGAAGCTTTAAAAGAATATCATCAAAAATCTACTTTATCTAATAAAGTAAGATTATTAAGACGGTTATGTCGGATGATATTACCTGAAGGCGGTAATATGAAAACCCATCTCAATGCTATGGACGAATGCATGGATGAATTAGCAACTTTAGGAGAACCATTAGCAGATGCCCTCGCCGTTTCATTATATCTGTCAAGTTTATCAGAAAGCTACAGCGTTTTAATTACAGCATTGGAGTCACGTGCTGAAGCAGATTTAAATAAAACGATGGTGAAAAATAAACTCCTTGAAGAATATAAACGTAGACAAGATAATGATAATTTCAATGAAAATGGCGAAAAGGCACTGAAAATTAATAAAACCAACCATATTTTTGACAGCACCAAAGTTTTTTGTTTCTTTTGTAAAAAAAGGGGTCATGTAAAAAATGACTGCCATAAATTTTCCGCATGGAAAAAGAAAAAAGATAATGAAAATCGTATACAAAAAGCCAATACAGTTGAAAATAAAAGTGATAATGAAGATGCTAATATATGTTTAATAGTGAATCGGAATAAAGTTAAAATATCCGAATGGTGTGTAGATTCAGGGGCGTCTTCACATATGTGTAATGACAGATCACTTTTTACAAATTTACATAAATCATTTAATAATTCAGTGAAAATAGCTGATGGTAGAATTTTACCAATACACGGTATCGGCACAATTGATTTTAAAACTGAAAATAATGAAATTAAATTAAATGAAGTACAATTTGTACCACAACTGAAGTGTAATTTACTGTCGGTTAGTAAGCTGGCTAAAAATGGATGTAACGTCATATTTACAGATAATAAATGTGAAATCAATAAAGACGGAAAATTAATAATGGTAGTAAATTCTCGTAATGAGATATATAAAATAAATCATCAAGCGTTTAATACAATTAATTCAGATAAACTGAAATGCATACATGAATGGCATGAAGTATTAGGCCATCGCAATTTAATTGACATTAAAAAAATGACTGAGTTGGCGGTCGATATGAAAATAAAAAAATGTAACCATAGTGATGAGTGTGAAATATGTTTTCAATGCAAGAAAACTAGAGACTCTTTCCCAATAGAATCAACAAATAAATCAAACTATAAATTAGATTTGATACATACAGACGTATGTGGTCCTCTACAAGTATCAACACCGAGAGGTAATAAATATATATTAACACTTATTGATGATTTTTCTAGGTACAGCTTCATATATTTATTAAAACATAAATCAGATGTGCAAGAAAAAATAATTGAATTCGTAGAGCTGATGAAAACGCAGTACAACAAAGTGCCAAAAATAATCAGATCTGATAGAGGCGGCGAATATTTAAATAATGAATTACGTAATTATTTAAAATCAAAAGGTATCAAAACACAGTTCACCACACCAAAAACACCACAACAAAATGGTGTGGCTGAACGCAAAAATCGAACACTAATCGAAATGACACGTTGTATGTTAGCAAGCTCAAATCTACATAAACAATATTGGGGAGAAGCAGTCAACACTGCCAACCAAATAATCAATCGTTTACCTACAAAAAATATTAAATCAACTCCATATGAACTCTGGCACCAAAAAAAAAACCAAATTTGAATTACTTACAAATTTTTGGTACTCATGCATACGTTCATATCCCAAAAGATGAAAGAAAAAAGTTGGACAATACAGCAAAAAAATTAGTTTTTGTTGGATATGAGATCGGAACAAAAGGTTATCGACTTCTTGATAGTGGTACACATAAAATCAAGATCAGCCGCGATGTCAAATTTATTGAAAAAGAATTAAATAAAATACCAATTAAAATTTCAGATTATGATCCAAAAATACGCAATAAAGCGGAAGTGCTTGACCTTGATTCCGATTCAGAAGAAGAAGAAATCCAACCTCAAACCGATGTTAATCAAGAAAATTTAACAGTTGATCCTGTTTCAGAAGGGGAAGAATTTCAAGAAAATGAAGGCGCCAGATGTTCTAACCGACAAAATAAAGGTATACCACCAAAAAGATTAATCATGGAAATAAACAATGTTACACAACAAAACTATTCCGACCCTACTACGTACGAAGAAGCAATGAGTGGTCCAAATTCTGCAAATTGGATTAAAGCTATGGAAGATGAAATAAACTCACTTTATAATTTCGGCACATGGGAAATCACCAAGTTACCTCCAAATGTAAGACCTATTGGATGCAAATGGGTGTATAAAACAAAAACTAATCAAACTGGCAATATAGTTAAGTTTAAAGCTCGTTTAGTTGCTCAAGGCTTCTCTCAAAAATTTGGTATAGATTACGATGAAGTTTTTGCGCCGGTGGCTAGTCCAATTACATTAAAAATTCTGTTGACAGTAGCTGGAAGTAGAAAAATGAAAGTTAGACATTTTGACATCCAGACAGCTTATTTGAATGGGGATCTGTCACATGAAGTTTACATGAGACAACCTAAAGGTCTTTTAAAGAATTTATATGGACTTAAACAGGGTGCAAAGGAGTGGAATAAAAAGTTTGACTCGATAATGAAGAAAAATTGTTATATTCAAAGTGAAAATGATCCATGTCTATATACAAAAAAAAAAAAAACTACATGACATATATATATCCAATCATGTTGACGACATTGTCGTAGCTGCAACTAACATGAAACTTAAAATCCAATCGAGCTACATAATTGGCATTATTATTTTTAATTTTTGTTTGTCATATTTGAAAATATTTTTGAATAATGCCTTGGTTATAATTGGGCTACCACCACAACTACAAACATAACTACCAACTACCATGTAGCCCGACAAGTTATAATTGTGCTACAAAATCCCGCTAAAATGTAACTTTGAAGTGTCATTTTGGGAGCAAGGAATACCAGTCAAAAACATTTCAGTAAAAAAAAGGCAATTTTAGTCAAAATAATAAGGAATCCTAGTCAAAATAATTTTTGACTGAATTGCCTTTTCAAAAGGATATTCAATCAAAAAACTGAAAAGGTATTTCAGTCAAAACTTTTTTGACTAGGATTCCTTTTGGAAGTTTGACTAGTTTGACAGTACGAATAGTATATGTCCATCAGTAAAATGTTTGATGTTTTATTATTATCGGGAAGAGATTTCTTTACACCATTTTCCGAAATGAAACAGAAAAATTAATTTTACATGTATTACTTGCCCAGGCATTTTGGTTACCATATGATATTAAATAAATCGAAAAAAATTATGTCGGTGAATAATATTTAAAAAAATAACTATAGCTGGATTTTTAGCAATGAAGGCATATAAAGAATTAAATAAATTAAAAGAAACTTATAAAAAGAAAAGAAGGCACAGATGGGGAGCCCGAGAACTGTACCAGACAAGAGACCAATATGGATTTATGCCACTTCATTTAAAGTATTGCGGGAGAAGGAACCAGAAATATTTTTTAGAGCAACAAGAATGAATGTTGATTTATTCGACACGTTGCTTGAAATGCGGCATGATAAATTGACGAAAACATCAATTAGAAAACCAATAGAGCCAAAATGTCGACTGCCGTTAACATTAATGTAAGTTCAATAATATTAATATTATTTTGAAGAAGTTAATTAATTTTACTGTTAATAAAAGGTTAAAGGTACTTTGCACATGGAGGGGCGAGAAATATATTCGCTTGGAAATTTAAAATGGGCCTGTCTACGGTAAGAAAAATTTTGTTGGAGACTTGTGAAGCAATTTGGGATACACTAAAATCTATTTACTTACCTGATCCACAACTTTCTAACTGGAAATGTTTCTAAGAAATTTACAGAAATAAGTGGAACTTATCAAATTGTGTTTGTGCCATTGACGGCAAACATAAATATTTTTTGCCCAAAAAAAGTGGTTCTTTGTATTTTAATTATAAAAGGAAATTTAGTGTAGTTTTACTTGCTGCATGTGATGCAAATTATAAGTTATAAGGGCATAAGGTAGCCAGAGCGATGGTGGCATATTTCAGGAAAGCACTTTTGGTAAATCAGTCCTTAACCATCAACTACCATTACCACCTATGAAACATTTGCATGCTTCAGACGTTCAATTTTCACACCTTTTTCGTAGGAGATAATGCTTTTCCCTTAAGGCAGAATTTAATGAGACCATTTCTTGGCAAAAATTTATCGGATCAACAAAATAATTATAATAAAAGATTGTCCAAAGCACGGGTAACAATAGAAAATGCTTTAGGAATTATGGCTTCTCGATGGCGCATTTTACTGAACGACATTAATTATGCTCCTGAAAATGCAGACATTATCATTAAAGCTGTTGTTGTGTTGCATAATTTTTTAATGAGCAGAAATAATTCGAGATATTGTAGTCGATTTTACGGAAATTATATTGAAGATGTAGAAATCATTCCGGGTTTCTGGAGATAAATGTGAATCTAATTTCATTAAAAGTATCAGGTGCTACAAATTCATCTCAACGAGCATTTGAATTGCGTAATATTTTAATGCATTACTTAAATGAACATTAAAACAATTTTGGATTTCAATGAAGAAATTTTATATTTTATTTAAAAAACTAGAAATTGTATTGAATATAATAAGAAAAACATATTATAAAAATTAATATTGTTATTATTTTTTTTTATTTTTAATTTTATTTTTAATTATGGTTAATATTTCCATGACCAAATCAATTATTTCCAATGATGGAAAGTTGTTATTTTTCGCCATTTCTGCTGAATTTTTGAAAAAAAAAAATATATACTATGTTCTTTTTCAGCAGTTTGTGACAATAGTTTCTTCAAAAAATCACTGAATTGACCATCAATACTAATCTCTGTCGTGATATTCGAATCGGTTTGTGATGTTGCTGGTGGAATGGTTGCTGATGACATTGATGGATATATGGCAGTATCTGTTACGCTATTGGAATTTGTTCTGGATCTTGGTGGAATAGGAGTTGATGTTGTAAAAGATTGAATTGTTTCCTCATCGAGGTCCATATTAAATATTCCATCGAATGTATTTATTTCTTTATATACTTCCTCATTAGTAATTTTACTAACGCATTCAAAATTACTTGTTCTAAAAATATGCAATTTTAATGTTAAATTTGTAACGAAAATTTTGATTATCGAATTTATTTTTAATTTTTAATCATGTATAGGAAAATGATAATATAAAGTTTGTGCCCTAACACTTTTGCATATGTTGATTTTTTTTAGTACATATTAAAATAAAATATTTTAATATTCCATATTTATTGTTTATGGGTAACAGTTTATTTATCGGATGATATTTTTTTTTCAAGGCCAAAAATAAAAAATCTCTAGAAATATAGTTTATTTTATCGTCCGAGATTACGGTAAATTTCTTATCATCATACGATAATTTATAGTCATATAGTCAAAATCAGGAGAGAGAATTTTTAGGGGATCATTCAGTTGTGAAAAGTCGAGAATTAAACGTCGTTTTTTTTTATTACTAAAAAGTACTTAGATTACAAAATAAAATTACAAAATAAAATAATGTTGATAGACATTAATTTTTTGTTAAAAAAAAATATTGATAGTTTTTTTTAAAGTTTTTTTTTGAAAAAAAAAAAAATAAATAAATATTAATTTTAATTTTGAGTGATATTCCAAATCGTAATTTTTTTATATTTTTTTTTTTTGAAAAAAAAAAATTAACAATTAGAAGAACCATAAAAATAATATCAAAGACATTAATTAGTGATTTATTAATTAGTGTGGAAAATAGTGATTTTTTTAAAAAAAAAATATATATGTAAATAACAATAAATATGTAGATATATTACATATATGATATACAAAACCTACACTATATACCAACCAAATCGTGAATTTTTCTTGTTTTGGTAGTTTTTTTTAATTTTTTTCTGAAAAAAAAAAAAAAAATTTAACAATAAACAATATAATATTTAATGATATAATACCAAATTGTGATTTCTTTGAAATTGAACTCAAGAATGGTGTATTTTTATACATTTTGTTAATTCTAATCAAAATTATATAAGATTTCTTGGTGGTGTAAAGACCAAGAAATAAATTGCTGGAGGTCCAGAGTCAGCTGCGTTTTTTTAATTTAGATTTGTTTTAAAGTAATTTTTTTTTTTTTTTTTAATTAGATTTTTTTTTTAAAGTTTGATAAAATTAAAGATTTTTTTTATCGGTTCAACTCCGGTTCAGCAGCAGGCCTGATGCAGAAGCAGAAAAGGAAAAACCAGGTATTTATATAACATTTTAATATTATTTTTCGCGAGTTCGACCGATATTTGATTTTTGCTAAAAATATTTAATAAAATTTTGTTGACAAAGTGTGAATATAATTAATTTTTTTTTTTAATTTTTCTTAAACTACTTAATTTTTTTTAAAAATACTTAATTTTTTTTTTTGAATTTATGCATTTGGATTTGTTGCTAAACTTATGTAATTTTTTTATTATTTTTGCAAAATATGAAAATTTTAAATCTTAATTTTTGTTACAAATACTTATTTTTTTTTAAATATGATTGATTACTTTTAAATTTTGATTTTTTTTGGTTAAAATACTTATTTTTTTTTATTAGTTAATTTTGATTATTGATAAAAATATTGATTTTTTTTTGTTTGAAATTTGTAAAAGTTTAATAATTTCAAAAATTTTGATTTTTGTTCAAATTACTTATTTTTTTTTGAAAATTTTGTTTTTTTTTCTTAAATATTCATTTTTTTTGGAAATTTTGGTTTTTTTTAAAAAAAATATTTAAATTTTTTTGTGAAGTATGATCAATCAAAATTATTTTTCTCATTTTTTTGTATTCATATTATTTATTGATTAAATTGAATCCTGGTACAATTTTTTTAAATAAATATATGTATATGGAATTTTGTGATTTGACAACTAAAATTATGTTTTAGTTTATTTTTTTTTGAAGATTTTCAGATCGGCGAGTCAGACAGGGATTAGGCCTTGCCTATAACATGATGGTATGATTTACTTTAGGGAAACCGTATGATATATATTTAAATGAAGTCATTTTTCGGTTTCATGGTAGGGTGGGTAGCAGAGGTGATATGCAACACCTATATATCACCATATTTTTTTGTACAACAACATTATTAATATATTTGGGGATTTATTATTTTTATTTTTTTTATTTGATTTAGATTTTTTTTTTTTTTTTTTTTCACGCAAATTATATTTTTTTGTAATGTGACGGTGGTGCAAATTGAACCTCCCCATGTCTCTCTGAGCTAAGCTAGAACAAAACTAGGCGTGCTAAACCACCAAGTATAGATTGATTTAACAACTTTCAACTATCAGTTTTTTTAAGAAGAGTACATTACAAATTGCACAATTTCTATAAATATAATATTAATTCTCTCGAGTAATTAAAGTGTCTTGACGTGTTTTCTTGTTCTAGCTTTAAAATCTACTTAAATTTTGTCTTTTTAAAAAAGTTAATTAACTAGAAATTATCGTTTTTAGTTTTGCATTTATTCTAAGAATTAAATATTATTTTAATTTAGTTTTCAAGTGTTAAATTTTATGTAATATATAAATATAAATTTCTAACAAAAAAAAAAAACTATAATATTTTTTGTCTTACGGTTATATTATATTTTTATTATTATTTAATTTCTCGAGAGAATTCTATAATTATATATGTATTTATTTTATTGTGCAGTGTATTTTAAAATTGTGTTTGTATTATTTTGTGTGCTTTGCCTATCCCTCAAATGCATTTGCCCGCCTCTAGACGGGCTTCATAATTTTCCTCTTAAAAATAATGTCCTTAATTTTTCTTAGGAAATTAATATTTTTGCATCGAGTTTGCAATGGAACTAAGTAACGATATAAGTTTTTGTTGTCATAGTTAAGTACTTTGAAAGTTATAGGCAGTTGTACAGCAAAAGTGAAAAAGTGAAATTAATATAAAAAAATTAAAATTGGAAAAATATTTAAAAATACTTCTGCTTGTCGGAGACTTCTGAAAAAATTATTAGTAAGTATATTATTGTTTTATTTTACTATTTTGTGCAGATTTTGACTGAGTTGGGTGATTGTTAGCCCATTGGATGCCTTACAAGCCAACCCGCCTTGAGGCATTGCTGTGCATTACAGATTTTTAGTCTCTTTATATTTATTTATTTTTTATGATAGCGATGGCAAATTTGTTAAGAAAAAATAAAATGTCTGCTTTGACTGATGAAGAAATTTCAAAAATATTAGAATTAGAAGAGGATTTAGATACTGATGGTGAAGATGATGATTACAGTCTAGATCTAGATGATATCGATGTTTCTTTTGCAAATATTTTTCAGGTAATCTATTTGGTAATAACTTAGAAATAATATAAATTTGGTAATAAATTTCAGAAAGTGATAGATGAACTAGCTCCACCAAAAATATCAGCATCTGAACCCGTACAACTTGAACCAGTACCACTTCAGCCAGTATATCCTTTACATCCACACGATTTAACAGCAACATGTTCTGGCAAGCCAGATAGGTCAGTAGATATTGAAGAACATGAACAAGGTCTAGTTGATCCAACCAGTGGAACATTTACAGGTGATGTCTTGACAATCAGCAATAATTCAGTTGAGTTTAAAAAAATTGCATGGAAAAAGAAGAGTCTGCAAATACATAAAAATGAAATAAATTTTTGTGGGAATTTAGAAATGCCGATTGAATTGACAGATCTTGAAACGCCGTATGATTTTTTTATGTATTTTCTTACAACAGATTTATTGCAGCAGGTTACAGAACAAACTAATTTATATGCACGTCAATGCAATATAGACACAAAGTATTTTATTGTTTAAATATATAAACGTAATCAATATTTTTTGTTATTTTTACTATTTAGGTTTATAACTAATGTGAATGAGATGCGTAAATTCATAGGAATACTGGTGTTTATGTCGGTTTATCGTTATCCGAATGTACGTTCATACTGGGGAAAGCACTCATTAGAAATTGTACGTGAAACAATGCCTGTATTGAAATTCGAAGAAATACGTCGTTATATTCATTTCAACGATACCTCACGTATGGTAAAAAAAGGAGATCCTGGATTTGATAGCTTATATAGAATTCGGCCAATTATTAATCATTTCAATAAGCGATTCGAATCAATTCCTAAGCTGCAACGTTTATGTGTTGATGAGCAGATGTGTGCAACAAAAATGAGTAGAACAGGAATTCGACAATATATGCCGAATAAGCCCCATAAATGGGGGTTTAAACTATTTGTTCTGGGTGATTCTAGTGGTTTCTCTTATGCGTTTGAAGTATATACTGGCGCTGGTGATAATTCGTTGACAGAAGGCACGCCTAATCTAGGAGCATCGTCTAATGTTGTAGTACGCTTGACGAAAAATGTTCATAATTTCACAAATCACATAATTTACTTTGATAATTTTTATACATCACTGGGGCTGCTTGTGTATCTTCGGAGTAGAGGAATATATGCATTGGGTACTATAAGAGCAAATCGTATCACGAATTGCAAATTATCTACAGATAAGCAACTCACTGCAAAACCAAAAACAGAAGTACCTCGTGGATACAATGAAGAATACGTTGGTAGTATATATGGTATTGATATATCTACCGTTCTATGGAATGACACCAAAACAGTGCGCCTTGCTTCTACTTATGTTGGTGTTGAAGATTTTTTAAATCGGGCACAAGCAACACCACGGAGAGTTAAAAGGTGGGATAAAAGTGATAAACAGTTTCATGAAATAAACTGCCCAAAAATAATTGAGGAATACAACCACCACATGGGTGGTGTTGACTTAATGGATGGTTTGCTCGGTCGCTATCAAATTCGAATGAAGACTCGTAAATGGCCTTGCCGAATTTTTTATCATTTATTAGATGGAGCAATGATCAACGCATATATATTGTACCATCGAATGAAACCAGATGTAAAAATTGAGCTTCCTGTTTTCCGCACATTAGTTGCTGAAGCAATGTGTACTTATGGTCCAATTTTATCACAAAGAAAATCAGTTGGTCGCCCACTTTCCAATCCTTCGTCGCCATCTTCATCAAAACAACCAAATACAAAGCGTACTTACATGCCGTCCCGAGATTCGAGAAACGATAAAATTGATCACTGGTGTATTTTTAAGGATATATCTGGAAAAAAAAGTTGCAAGTATCCAGGTTGCAAATCGGAGACCCAAGCATATTGCACTAAATGCAATATAAACTTATGTAATTCACCTGCTAAATCGTGTTTTTATGATTTTCATAATAAAAAATAATTATTTTCTAATATAAACATGAAAAAAAAAATTGTTTTTAATGCATATTTCCGCCTCAAGGCGGATTTACCTTTTCAGCCTACCATCTGTTACCTGTGTACCAGAATTATTTTTAAGGTTAACATGTACTTTTCTCTACAAAAACCACACTAAAAAAAAATTATTTTTGAACAAAATAAAATTCCATGCATTAGAGGGCTATGTTAAGTATTATTAATTTTTATTTAATTATATTCTATTGTTTTGTTTTTGTTATATTATTGTACATTAACTCGTGTGCGGTCATTTATTTATTATCCCTAGTGCGGTCGTTTTTAATTTCGGTTTAAATTTAGTACTTTAAGTATTTTTATTATTTTGTTTTTATTATTTGAAGGATTTGAAGTGTTGTTTTTGCGGCATTTCTGCTAGTGATTCAGTTGAAAAAGCTTCCGCAAGGTTAAGAAATGATTTTGTAAAAAGTCATTCTTTTCTTTGCGTTGATTGTAAAAATAATAATGTTTTTTCACTGTTAAAAACCAATAATGAATTGATTTCAACCCTTTTGGGCAATGTTGATTCTGTTAAGGCTAGGGTAGAGCTTAACTGTAACCGGATTTTTAGTATAGAAAATAAAATTTCTCTACTATTAAATCATGTCAGCGATTTAGCAAGCGCATCGGACAAAAATTGAAAAAACGGTTGACAACAACACGCGTTCCATTGCCGGTATTGGTTTTGACGTCCATAAAAATTTTACAAAAACTAATAAATTATTGAATAATTGCGGCGCTTCGTTTCATGAACCTTTAAATAATAAGGTAGTTCATATGGAAAATAATTTAATTAAAACTTCTACTGAAATTAAAGTAATTTCCGAAAATTTTAACTCAAACGTTAATTGCCTTAATAACATCAATAAAAATCTTGAACAAAATTCTGGAGAAATTTCTGTTAGTTTTTGTATTGCAACATTTAATAAAATTTTAATATCAAACAAAAATTGTAAGTAACGTAAAACTAGTCTAAACACTGCCATATATAATTAATTGTCGTAATATTCTGAACGCACTCTAATCTTGTAAAAATATATAATGTACAAATAAATACTGACACAGATAGTCGTTAAAAGCAGTTTGGACTTGTTGGTTTATTTATTCGTTTTAGCTGACTAAATTAATTATTGGAAGAATTTATCCACAAACATCCTTCACTTCAACAGGTTATGGGCCCAGTGCAGCTAATAAATTGATAAAATAAGTATTAATTTTTAATTATATGATATTATTTTGTTGCGATTCCTTATAATCATCGGTTTTTTGCCAAAAATAAATTTAATAATATACAAACGCGCCGCCATCATACAAAAAAAAAAAAAAAAATGCCAGACCTAACCAAAATACAAATCATCAAATTAAATGATGAAAACTATCAAGTCTGGAAGTATAAGATGGAACTTCTATTAATTAAAGAAGATTTGTGGTCGGTAATTGAAGAGGCTCCACCTGCGGATGCAACCCAATTGGCCACATGGAATAAAAAAGATGGCAAAGCGCGAGCGCACATTGGTCTGCTAATTGAAGATAACCAAATAATCCACGTTAAAAATAAAGTTACGGCCAAAGCTATGTGGGAAGCTTTAAAAGAATATCATCAAAAATCTACTTTATCTAATAAAGTAAGATTATTAAGACGGTTATGTCGGATGATATTACCTGAAGGCGGTAATATGAAAACCCATCTCAATGCTATGGACGAATGCATGGATGAATTAGCAACTTTAGGAGAACCATTAGCAGATGCCCTCGCCGTTTCATTATATCTGTCAAGTTTATCAGAAAGCTACAGCGTTTTAATTACAGCATTGGAGTCACGTGCTGAAGCAGATTTAAATAAAACGATGGTGAAAAATAAACTCCTTGAAGAATATAAACGTAGACAAGATAATGATAATTTCAATGAAAATGGCGAAAAGGCACTGAAAATTAATAAAACCAACCATATTTTTGACAGCACCAAAGTTTTTTGTTTCTTTTGTAAAAAAAGGGGTCATGTAAAAAATGACTGCCATAAATTTTCCGCATGGAAAAAGAAAAAAGATAATGAAAATCGTATACAAAAAGCCAATACAGTTGAAAATAAAAGTGATAATGAAGATGCTAATATATGTTTAATAGTGAATCGGAATAAAGTTAAAATATCCGAATGGTGTGTAGATTCAGGGGCGTCTTCACATATGTGTAATGACAGATCACTTTTTACAAATTTACATAAATCATTTAATAATTCAGTGAAAATAGCTGATGGTAGAATTTTACCAATACACGGTATCGGCACAATTGATTTTAAAACTGAAAATAATGAAATTAAATTAAATGAAGTACAATTTGTACCACAACTGAAGTGTAATTTACTGTCGGTTAGTAAGCTGGCTAAAAATGGATGTAACGTCATATTTACAGATAATAAATGTGAAATCAATAAAGACGGAAAATTAATAATGGTAGTAAATTCTCGTAATGAGATATATAAAATAAATCATCAAGCGTTTAATACAATTAATTCAGATAAACTGAAATGCATACATGAATGGCATGAAGTATTAGGCCATCGCAATTTAATTGACATTAAAAAAATGACTGAGTTGGCGGTCGATATGAAAATAAAAAAATGTAACCATAGTGATGAGTGTGAAATATGTTTTCAATGCAAGAAAACTAGAGACTCTTTCCCAATAGAATCAACAAATAAATCAAACTATAAATTAGATTTGATACATACAGACGTATGTGGTCCTCTACAAGTATCAACACCGAGAGGTAATAAATATATATTAACACTTATTGATGATTTTTCTAGGTACAGCTTCATATATTTATTAAAACATAAATCAGATGTGCAAGAAAAAATAATTGAATTCGTAGAGCTGATGAAAACGCAGTACAACAAAGTGCCAAAAATAATCAGATCTGATAGAGGCGGCGAATATTTAAATAATGAATTACGTAATTATTTAAAATCAAAAGGTATCAAAACACACTTCACCACACCAAAAACACCACAACAAAATGGTGTGGCTGAACGCAAAAATCGAACACTAATCGAAATGACACGTTGTATGTTAGCAAGCTCAAATCTACATAAACAATATTGGGGAGAAGCAGTCAACACTGCCAACCAAATAATCAATCGTTTACCTACAAAAAATATTAAATCAACTCCATATGAACTCTGGCACCAAAAAAAAACCAAATTTGAATTACTTACAAATTTTTGGTACTCATGCATACGTTCATATCCCAAAAGATGAAAGAAAAAAGTTGGACAATACAGCAAAAAAATTAGTTTTTGTTGGATATGAGATCGGAACAAAAGGTTATCGACTTCTTGATAGTGGTACACATAAAATCAAGATCAGCCGCGATGTCAAATTTATTGAAAAAGAATTAAATAAAATACCAATTAAAATTTCAGATTATGATCCAAAAATACGCAATAAAGCGGAAGTGCTTGACCTTGATTCCGATTCAGAAGAAGAAGAAATCCAACCTCAAACCGATGTTAATCAAGAAAATTTAACAGTTGATCCTGTTTCAGAAGGGGAAGAATTTCAAGAAAATGAAGGCGCCAGATGTTCTAACCGACAAAATAAAGGTATACCACCAAAAAGATTAATCATGGAAATAAACAATGTTACACAACAAAACTATTCCGACCCTACTACGTACGAAGAAGCAATGAGTGGTCCAAATTCTGCAAATTGGATTAAAGCTATGGAAGATGAAATAAACTCACTTTATAATTTCGGCACATGGGAAATCACCAATTTACCTCCAAATGTAAGACCTATTGGATGCAAATGGGTGTATAAAACAAAAACTAATCAAACTGGCAATATAGTTAAGTTTAAAGCTCGTTTAGTTGCTCAAGGCTTCTCTCAAAAATTTGGTATAGATTACGATGAAGTTTTTGCGCCGGTGGCTAGTCCAATTACATTAAAAATTCTGTTGACAGTAGCTGGAAGTAGAAAAATGAAAGTTAGACATTTTGACATCCAGACAGCTTATTTGAATGGGGATCTGTCACATGAAGTTTACATGAGACAACCTAAAGGTTTTTCAACCAGTGATGCTAATCAGGTATGTAAACTTTTAAAGAATTTATATGGACTTAAACAGGGTGCAAAGGAGTGGAATAAAAAGTTTGACTCGATAATGAAGAAAAATTGTTATATTCAAAGTGAAAATGATCCATGTCTATATACAAAAAAAAAAACAAAACTACATGACATATATATATCCAATCATGTTGACGACATTGTCGTAGCTGCAACTAACATGAAACTTATTGAAGATTTCGAAATATTGATGAACACTGAACTCATTATCAAAAATCTTGGTATATTACAATACTATCTTGGTATTCAATTTGGAAGAGATGAGAACGATATATTCTACATGCATCAAGAAAAATACATTTCAACCAAATTACAAGAATTTAATTTAGAAAATGCGAAGGACTCAACCGTACCAATGAATATTGGCTACCTAAATGAAACCACTAATAATAAAAAAAATTTTGAATCACAAGAAATTTATCGCAGTGCAATAGGATCCTTGCTCTATTTATCAACAAATACTCGACCTGATATAGCTATCGCTACATCTATATTAGCAAGAAAAGTAAATAATCCAACACAAAGCGATTGGAACGAGGTAAAGCGGGTTTTCAGATACCTGAAAGCCACAAAATCATACAAATTAAAACTTGGTAAATATAAAGACGATACAGATCTTTGCTGTTATGTTGATGCTGATTGGGCAGGTGATCAGGTAGATAGAAAATCAAATACAGGGTATTGTTTTATTTTTAGGGGTGCATTAATAGGATGGAAGAGTCGAAAACAAGCTTTAGTATCACTATCTTCAACTGAAGCGGAGTTTATCGCTTTTGCCGAAGCACTACGTGATCTCATTTGGACAGTGCGACTAATAAAAGATTTTGACCATATAGTACAAACTCCTATAAAATTTTTCGAAGACAACCAAGGGTGCATCAAATTACTAAATGACCGTGCTTGTCATCAGCGTGTAAAGCACATAGATATCAAATACAAATTCGTCCACGAATATATAACTATGAAGGAAATAACAGCTACATACTGCCCGACAAATGATATGGTCGCCGATTTATTGACTAAACCGTTGGATGGTCCAAAAATAAGAAAACATACAAGAGTGCTGAATTTATTTTAAAATTTTTTTTTATGTTGAGAAGGGGTGTTAGTTTTTGTATTGCAACATTTAATAAAATTTTAATATCAAACAAAAATTGTAAGTAACGTAAAACTAGTCTAAACACTGCCATATATAATTAATTGTCGTAATATTCTGAACGCACTCTAATCTTGTAAAAATATATACACCTATCGCCCGATTTACACGGAAGATTGGTTCCTCAGAAAACCGTGTAAATCGAAATTTTTGTTTTTAATATGAAAAACCGTGTAAATCGAAAAAACGATCAAATGTGTATAATTTAGATATTTATTTACACAGAAATTAAAAATGATTCATTTATTTAATGGTAAATGAAAAAATCATTTGTTAAAACAGAAATTAAAAATGAATGTTAAAACATCATAAACCTATTAAATGTTTACATCGAATTTATAAAAGTGGTTCAAAAATTATGATTTATTACTTACGCTTATATGTATGTAAGTAATTATTCCAAATTTCAAAATTGTAATAAAAATAATTATTTTAACACTACTGATTGTGTAAATAAACTAATATTTAATTATTTTGAAAAAGTATTTTGAAAAATTATAAGAAAAAAACTCAACGATTTGCACGCTTTTGCTTCCGACCATAGACTGAACTAATTATGTAATATGAAAGCTATTGTGAAATGTTAACTCAATGTATATGCTGCATTTTTCGGAGTTATTTTTTATAGTCATGTCACAATATATAAATTTTGTTACCGTTTTTTTTTTTTTTTAAAAAAAACCGTGTAAAAGTGAAACCGTGTAAAAAAAGTACCGTGTAAATCGGGGGATAGGTGTAATGTACAAATAAATACTACTGTCATCTGTGTCAGTCGTTAAAAGCAGTTTGGACTTGTTGGTTTATTTATTCGTTTTAGCTGACTAAATTAATTATTGGAAGAATTTATCCACAAACATCCTTCACTTCAACAATTTCGTGTTCAGTTCTTAAGTTATTGAACGATTTCGATACCTTTAACTCTAATTGCTTAATTAACTTTAAAGAAATTTTGGACAATTTTTCGACTAAGCAAAGTAGTGAGGCTATTCAGTTTGAAAGAAATTCGGCTGAGGTTTTTGATACTCAAATACCAACACTAATATCTCAAGAAACATTAATAGGTAACGGCGAAACTATAGTTAACGGCGTTGAGAGTATTAATCAAATCTATCTACATGATGAAATTCCGACAGAATGCCAAAATAAAATTAAGAAAAACTCTAAAAAGAAATCTAGAAAATCTAAAAATAAAAATACTAAGGCACTCACGAAATCTGTCGTTGTTTGCCCCTCATTGTTAGAGTCGTCGGAATTTGTAGGTCCAATTTCACCACTTCCTACATCTTCGTTATTGTCGAATGAGTATGTTGGTCCATCTTTATATATTGTCTGTCCACCTTTAAAGTCTGTGGAGTCTGCTACACCAATTCTCCCACCTCATACTTTACGTGTTATATCTCGTCCTAAAACTATTTTCATCTCGCGTTTTCAACCGGAAATTACGTCCGAGGAGGTCGTATCATATATCAAGTGCCGTTTTATGGACATAAATATTAACACTATTAAGTGTCAAAAAGTTAGTAATCCAAATTCTCATGTAGCGTCATTCAAGATCAATGCTCCTGATGTTTATTTTTCTAATCTTATTAATAATAATTCGTGGCCCAATGACATTTTTATTAAGGAATTTATACCGACTAGATCAGCTAATTCTAAAATACATTTACAAACCCCGGTTGCGACTCCAAAAAACTAAAATGATTGTCCCTTTACTATCAAAATGTAAGGGGACTCCGAACCAAAACTACAGAAGTATATTTAAATTCTCAAATACTTCCTTTTGACGTTTTTGGATTAACTGAGACTAATCTTACTGATGGTTTTCATGATAATGAGTTGTTTTCGGCTGATTTTAATGTGTTTTGTAAAGATCGTTATAATTGTGGTGGTCGTGGGGTTCTTATTGCGGTACATTATAACTACGATGCTACTTTCGTCGATATTCCTAATACTAGTAATGTTGAATTAATATGTGTTAGGATTTCTGTTGGGCGTAGAAGCATTTACGTTTTGAACTGTTATATACATCCTGTTAGTCTGACTGAATCTTACCAGTTATTCTTGAATGCTGTTGATTTCTTGAATTCTACTATGGAGGGTTTCGATGATTTATTAATTGTTGGCGATTTTAACTTACCTCGGCTGATTTGGGTTCAATCGGATGTAGATTTATATTATGTTGCATCCAATGCAACGTCTTTAACTGAAACTCTATTTATAGATAATTTATGTGATTGCAGCCTATTTCAGATTAGTAATATAAAAAATAATTTGAATCGTCAACTTGATCTTATTTTTACAACAGACTTTAACAACTGTGTTGTAGATGAATGTTCTCAATGTCTGTCGGTTATTAATTCTTATCATCCTCCTTTGTCCTTAACTTTTTCTTATGAAAATGGCAATATTGATGATATTAATGTTAATTCCTTTCGTTATAATTTTCGTAAAACTGATTTCGTCAAATTAAACTATTTACTTAGTAATGTAAACTTTGATTTAATTATTAATTCAAATGTTAACATAGATGTAAATTTATCTAATTTTTATACACTTATTTTTGAATGCATCGAACAATCAGTTCCGACTTCTATCATTAGAAATTCTTCTTCATCACCCCCTTGGTACAATAAGGAACTTCGTACCTTAAGGAGTAATAGAAATAAATTATGGCGTAGGTTTTTGTTAAATAAATGTGATTTTGTTTTTGCGGCATATCTTAACGTATCAAATGAATTCTCGGAGTTATCTAAATGTTCTGGAAATTTATTAATTGTAAAAGGAAATCTGACGGTTATCCATCAACGTTGAAATGCGGAAATCATTCTTCAAACGATCCTGAAGTTGTGTCAAATTTCTTTGCGGATTTTTTCAAAGAAGCATTTACTGATAATGATTTTATACCTGACCAAAACTACTTCTCTTATTTAAATAATTACGCTCAGACCTCTCTAGTTTCTGTAAATATTAATTTAGATAGTGTTGTCGAAAAAATTGGTAAATTGAAAGACTCATCTGGTCCTGATGGACTGCCTGCCATAATTCTAAAGCATTGTATTGGTAGCCTGGCGCAGCCTCTTACAACGCTTTTTCAAAGATCTCTGGCCCTGGGGATTTTTCCAAGTTTCTGGAAGGATTCATTTATTATTCCCGTTCATAAAAAGGGCTGCAAAGCGGAAATTAGTAACTATAGGCCAATTGCTAAGCTATCATGCATTCCTAAACTTTTTGAGGGTATTGTTTTTAATACCCTCTACTTTCACTGTAAATCCTTGATTTCACCAAAACAACACGGGTTTTTGAAAGGCAGATCGACGACTACCAATTTAACTGAATTTGTTTCTTGTAGTCTGAATGCGTTGGAGGATGGTCATGATGTTGATGCAATTACTACTGATTTTAGTAAAGCATTCGATAAACTTTCGCACAGTGTTATTTTGTTTAAATTTCGAGCTCTTGGTTTTCCACAAACTTTTTGTGCTGGTTGAGGTCTTATTTAAATAATCGTCAGTGCAGGGTGTTGTTTAGGTCCGTCCCGTCCGATATTTTTATGACCAAATCTGGTGTACCTCAGGGTAGCCATCTTGGCCCATTAATTTTTAATTTATCTATTAATGATGTTGCCTTAATTATTAAACAATCAGAAAGTAATATCTATGCTGACGACATGAAAATTTCTAAACTTATTTCTTCTCGCTTTGATAGTTACGTCCTTCAGGATGACTTAAATAACTTTACGCTTTGGTGCTCTAAGAACCATCTGGAGCTTAACGTTAATAAATGCCAAAGTATTACATTTTCTCGTAAAAGCATACGTCAACCACCTCGTCATTATTATCTAAACGGGGAATTGGTTCCTAGAGTTGGGGCTATTCGGGATTTAGGTGTTCTTTGTGATAGTGAATTAAACTTTCATTCACATTTTGATAATTTAGTTAATAGGGCTAACTCTATGCTAGGTTTCGTTAAACGTTGGTGAAAAGAGTTTTCTGACCCTTATGTCACTAGTACGCTTTATATGACGTTTGTAAGACCAATTCTTGAATATGCCTGCCAGGTCTGGTCTCCATATCAACAGGTACATATCCAAAGAATTGAATCGGTCCAGCGAAGATTTGTAAGGTTTGCTCTTCGTGGGCTTCCTTGGGTCGATTCATACAACTTACCGCCATATGTCGCCCGCCTCAAACTTATTGATCTTCAAATAAGTAGAAAGGCGACGGGAAATAGCTGACATAGTATTTGTACATCAAGTTATTTCTGGCATGATCGAATCTCGTTTTATTTTAGATCGTATGAGTTTTAATATTAATGTACGTTCACTGAGATCTGTAGCGCTGTTTAAGTTACAATTTCATCGTACCGATTACGGTAAAAACGAGCCTCTTACCAGAATGCTTCGTGCAGTTAATAATAGTGCTGGCAAGTTTGATTTTAACTATAGCAAACTTCAACTTAAAAAGTCATTAACGAGTGAATGAGCTATTTATGTGCATATATTTTTTGTATTTTATGTAAATTTATATTTGTGTTAATAACTTGACAAGTGGTTTTTGCATGATTTAGGACTAACTGCTTTTAGCATGCTTTAATTTGAATTTTTTTATTTCTTCGAATTAACAGCTGGCAGCAGAAGGAAAGTAACGTTCTTTTCAGAACTGTGAAGCCTAAAGCTAGTGGTAACCTGTTAATTACGTATTTATGTATTTGTCTTATATGTGTTATATGAAAATCTATATTATATGTTTACTTAAATTGTAATGTTTAAAATAAAAAGATAAATATATTGTAAATATATAGATTTCCGATTTTTATAACAAAATGCTGTTTCCAATTCGCATGATTTATTATTATATATTTAATTGATAATTTTTAAAGGCTCAAATTATTGGGTGACAGTGGAGGGAAGTAGTAGCGTTCTTCCTAGCCTAGATCGATGAAGCCTGAAGCTAGTGGTAACCCTTTTAATTTTTTTGTTTTTATACATTTATTTAATATTTATTTTGACGAAAGGTTTTTTCATGATTTTTGATTATTACAAACTGCTAATTGCAATCTAGCACGCTTTTTTTATTTTTTATTTTAAATTTTAAGCCCCAAATTATCAGGTGACAGTGGAGGGAAGTAGTAGCGTTCTTAGCGAATTATTTTTATTTTTATATACTTATAGTTTTAGAACTACTTTAGTTCTAACAATTTTACTTTTTTTAATTTTTTAATGATTTGAATTAGCAGGTGATGACATAGGGAAGTAGTAGCTTTTTTTCAGAATTGTGAAGCCCTATGTAAGTGGTAGCTTGTTAATTCAAATTTTAATGTTTTGTTGCTTTAATTTTTTATATATTTATTTTTATTTTATTTATTTAACTGTTTGTATTAAGCAGTAAGTGTCTAATCTAGTAATATCTGCTTTGTTTTCGGTGGTGGAAACATCAGAGCTTAATCCATTGCGGATAGTAAAATATTTCTCAGCATGTGAGAAAGTGCAAGAAATCAAGCTTTTGGTTAAAAAGA
This sequence comes from Rhamphomyia laevipes, assembly GCA_963920725.1. NCBI lineage: Eukaryota > Metazoa > Arthropoda > Insecta > Diptera > Empididae > Rhamphomyia > Rhamphomyia laevipes. Next base: position 36,527,537 of record OY987257.1, read on the forward strand.
TAATTTCTCTCTATATATGTTTCTCTTTAACATAAAATACTAACATTATCTCTCCTTATGCTTGTTTTCGCTGATCCAAACAAATTATCGGTCAATTTTCCGGGCCCCATTTTTTTGGTTACGAGAAGATGGAGCTTGGTTCTGAGATTGATGAGGATTAGATACTCGATTACTAATTAATATCAATCTTTACCTTTTCACTTGCGGAATTCTTCGCAAAAAGGGCATATTTTCATTATATTTCCACCTAGATATCATATTACATTCACTTCCTGATGGCTGATTTTCTTTTTTCAACTATCTGTAAAATGAATCCCGCAATCCCTTCCACTTAGTTTTACATTTGGATAAAAAGTATATTTTCATACATATTGCTAACAAATTAAAACAATTTCAATATGTCATAGCAAGTACAAAATAATGTATTTTACTTACCATCAATATTCAAAAACAATCCAATCTTTCCATGTTTTCTCTTTTAATAACACATTTTTATATCCCCGATTACTTTTATAATATAAAAATGACTTTTCCCGCACTAATTCTATTAGATTTTCCATTTTAAAATTAAATATATTGTTATAAACAACAAATAAAATATTTGTGAACAATCAAATAAAATATTTTAAAATAATTATTATTTTAAATAATTTTGACAATTTACTACTACACTTTACTGCAATTTCAAAAAAATTTAAAACTCAGCTACATTCGTAATTTTAGTAGCCCAATTATAAGTCAAAGCATTGATTTCCATAAGAGTGAAGTTGGTAGTTGTATTTGTAGTTGTAGTGGTAGTCCAATTATAACCAAGGCATAATTCATTTTTTGTAAATATCCAGAATAATATCCTAACCGAAAATAATTGATCAAAATTGTTTATTTTCGATAAACTGTATATTTGCAAAAAAATTTATTCGATCAATTTATATTTTGTAAATTTCAATTGTGAAATCAACTAAGATAGAGCATATAGTATAAAAAAACGTCAAACAATGAAACAAGAAAATATTTGTGGCTGACGGCTTCAGATATACAGCCCGAAGTAAAAAGCTCTTTTAATTTATGTTCATTCAAAATATATTGAATATGAATGATTTTTTTTTTGTAATAATCACTCAGTGTTTTATTACCATCTTTACCAACAGATCTATATATATATATATATATATATACAACCAATAGTGGCGCTATATTATGTTACAAAAAACATAATACATATATAAAAGAGGAATAATATTGCAAATGGAGAAATAAACATGGTAAGTCCCATTAAAATGAATGGGTTATTTATATCATATTTTATATTAAGATAACTGATACCCACATGTTTATATAAGAAATTTATTTCTTATATTTTTCAAGCCTCATAATAATATCACATAGAAAACCATCTGATGAAGCCTGTGGCAGGGCAGAAATATATATTATGGCAAGCCCAAAGGACCTACACGGTCATCCTTTTAGAAAAAATCTACAATACCTTTTAAACCTTTTAAATTTTTTTTAAAATATATTTAAATATAATATAGGTAATTTATAAGTTTTACGGTAAAAACGCGCAAAACTTTCGATAACGAGTGTCAAAAATAATAATTAATAAATAATAAAATAATAATTAATAAATAAAATAATAATAAATAATTAATAACAAATAAAAAACAAATGGTAGCAGACAACATAAAAAACAAATGGCAGCAGACAACAAAAAATCCACTACACACAACCATTAAACTAACCTTGACGGATGTCACCTCGAAATCACTAGCAAATCGAAAACAACTAAAACGGTAAACATGAATACTTCATAACACAAGATAAATGTGAAGTATAAGATCTCCATCTAGATAAACACAAAACCAAAAAAAAAAAAAAAAATTATAACCAAGGCATTAGTAGTTATAAATATGGCGCACCAAATCGGAAAAATAAATAAATTATTACCAGGCAATAAATGTGCTATTGCATCTTGCGGAATGACCAAAAGAAAAAATTAAATTTTTTTAGATTTCCACAAAATGCTGAAGTACTTCCTTTTTGGTTATCTGCTAGCAAAATACTTGCAGTAGATGCTAAAAAATTTTTGAATCGAAATGTTTTGGAAAAAATACTTAAAAAAAAAAAGCTAGTCCTACATTATTTTTAGGAGATGTAAATGAAATACATATAGTATATACCTATACTGTATCATTTTAATAGGAGAGCAACAGATAAAAAAATAAATTTTAATCCGAGGGATATCAATATAAATCTTTTAAAATTTAGCACAGAAATATCAACAAAAGATCAACATAAAAAATGCGATAAATCCAAATATTGGTGGTCTAATTAGTTTAAGTAGATTAGGTTTATATTTAAGAATAGTTTAGATTTATTTTAGTTTAGTCTTAAGATTAGTATTAATAGTTTTATATATAAAAAAAAATATGATAAATATTAATTGTTTTAACATAATTTAGAGAACTCCAGTGAGGGTCAATAATATTATTTAAATAATAAATGCATCAGTAGTTATAAGTTTTTACTGAAATAATTATAATAATGAATGAAAATAAAACTTTAATTAAAAAAAAAAAAAAAAAATGAAATAAATGTAGTTTCTAATTTAAATGACAATGAATATGATTTTGATTTACATGAAATTGAAGAAACTACTTTTTAAAACAATAATAATCAACAACCATTATCACGTGAAATATATGAACAGGTAGAGCAGAGTGATGATTTTTGCAATAACTGCATTAAAAGAATTAAAGCAAAAACAATATATCAAAATCTTTTGGCACATAAAAACAAAATAATAGAAATATTGAATACTGATAATAATAAATTTAAACATATTATTACTGGTTTAAATTTAAAAGCTAGACGTGTAAGAGTAAATAAATTAATAATTAAAAGAAAAAAATTGGTAATATTCAAAATAAAGATTTAAATAATGTATCGTCCAGTAGTAAAATATTTTGTAATATGTTATTAAGAAGAAAAAAATATTAATTATACTATGGAAGACAAGTCTTTGGCTCAAAGCACAAATTTAAGATCTGCACGAACATACAATTATTACACGGAAGATAAAGACAAAGCTAATGATTCAGTTCACAAAAATTTAGATATTTTTAATGTTGAGTCAATTTTTGATAATGAGGATATACCACCAATCAATATATCAATCAATATTATTGAAATTAATTCAATAAAATACGTTTGCGGATAAGTAATTTTTAAAATATTAAATAAAATAAATTGCGAATATTGTAAAAATATTTTGACAAAAGAGAACCAAACATATGATTTAAATTCACAGTGGTTCCTTTTCAACAAAAATTATTCGCAAACAAAATTTTGCTTACAAGTACCGTCTGAATTATTTTATGAGGTTTGTAATTATATTTGATTATTATTCTGTTATAACTTTTTTAACAAACAAATTGTATCTTGGGTTTCTGCATATCATGTTAAAATTTTTGATAATTTTTTCTATTAAATTGTTTTACGACTAATATTAAAAAAAAATAGTTGACATTTGTATTCAGGAAACAAATAATTCTAAAAAATATTATAAATGGTTTTCTGACGGACCATGTTTAAATCATAGACATAAAATACTTGAATTTTTAATTTTACAGAAAAACTTAATAAAGAGGAATTTTATATAAAAAAAGAACGCTGGAATAAGGGGAAAAGCCAATGAAATAAATAATAGAACGCTAAAAATTATTAAATCTTAATTTAAGTTTAAAATAATTTCAACCAGTTTCTTAAATAAAAAAATTAAAAAGTTCAATAAAAGTATTTTTCAAAATAAATAAAAGGAAAGTAAAATATGTTTTTCTTTTTTAAATGTATTTTTGCATTAAAATATAGTAAAATATATATAGAAATCGAAATAACAAAATTTGAAAAATATATTCTTCTATTGTCAATTATCATAAATCATTGCAAAAGGAACAAAAAAAAAAAAACAAATTCAAAACAAATTTGCTTATTACTTCATAATATGAAGTATGAGAAAATTTGTTTTGCATTTCGATACTACTATTGTATGTGGTATGTCAAAAATTACGTTTTTCAGAAGAGCCAAAATACTTCTCATGTTTAAAGTGCTATAGCTAGCACATTTAAACAAAAAGAACAAAATTGAAAAGAAAAAATAGAAAACGCACTGCATAAATTTTTTTTTTTAAATTATTTAATAATAGTGCTGAAAATCTAATTATTATCATACAATTGTTACAAAAATATAGCACAAGTATTGTAACTCTATTGTAATGACTTACAATACTTGTGCTATATTTTTGTAACAATTGTATGATAATACGTCACGTTATTATAATATCAATACAAAAAAAAATACTACTAAAATGTAATGTAAGTAATGTTACGATACTTTTAGTATTGTAAGTAATATGTCTATTTTTATTGTTATATAAACTTACCATTCTTTGATAACTACATTATGATTTTATAAGTAAACTTACAATAGTTGTACTTAGAAATATCTTCTAAAAAATAAATTGTAAGTATTCTAGTGCAGGGGTTTTGCATGTTTTGCAGGTTCAGCAATTTAATATTTTAATTTTTTTTCTAAGATTCAATATTTCTTAAAACAAAACAGTTTTTTTTAATTTCAATTCATTTTATTTATAAAGAAAAAAAAATACGGTATTATAATAAAATTAAAAGGAACACTATTCATTGCAAAAATAAAAACATATTAATGAGTACATTTTCAATTTTTTTTCTTTAAAGTTTTCTTTTTTGATTTTAGTGACTTTTTGACTGAATCAGAATCAGTAACAATAACATTTGGTATAAAAGGTAAAGAGTTATAGAAATTATGGTATATCTGTGGTATAGTTTTAGAATTACATAAATCTTATAAATCATCAAATTTTTGTTTTGATATCGGCAGCGGTCTGGTATACAATAGTGATGGAATTTTAAAGATCATACCTATATAAACAAATTTATAATCTAATTCTTCTATAAAAATTTCTCTAATTTGGCTCCATGGGACATTCTGGTTCCATTTTCCACTATTTAATAAATTCTTAAAATCATAAAAATCTGTTTGAGATATTTCTATAACATTATATTGTCGACCAGTAACTTTGGCAGTTTTTACCAGTATAAACCACTGCGCTGGTACATAAATATTAGTACCTTTCTTCGCGCACTCAATGGTTGCATGTATACTCATTCTGAGTATGTCCACTCTCAAGGAATCGATGAAAGATATTTATTTTTAAAGTGAATGACTGGTAAAGGTACAGTGCACTAGGAAAGAATAAAGGATTTATAAAAATTAATTATAGCTAAATATAAAAAATGGTGAATTTAGCTTTTTTTATTGTGAATTCAAATCCTTTGTGACAAGGTATATTAAAGTTAGTTAATTATTAATATTAACTCATAAGTAAATTGTATCGAGACGTGATCAGAAATTAGAACAGGAACCATTATTTTGTGAAAAAATTAAAATAATAATTTAAAATATATTAAAAGTTTTAATTAAGACACAAAAATTTAAATAAGATATTAATATTAACCTTATGAGTCGCGACTCGTGAGTGATATTCTATAAAAAATAAATTTATAAAAATAAATTAGCAAATAGGTAAGATTTTTTATTTCATTATTATTAATATTATCATTATTATTAATATTTTATTTTAAAATTTATATTTGTTACACAGCCATGGATAAAAAAAAACCCCTGGAATTATTTTATACGTATAGAAAATGAAATTGTAGGTTAGTGCAAGCAGTGTTCAAAAACAATTAAAACTTCTGGAGGTAGCACAAGTGGTTTGCATGCACACCTTCGAGCCAAGCACAACATTAATCTTTTAAAAAGAGATATGGCAGATGAGCTACAGCCAGGGCCAGGTACAAGTACAACAATAACCACAACTACGAATGTGGATAATTTGCCAAAAATTGCAAACTACTTTTTAAAATCAGTTGATGATTCATTTTCTGCGGTTGTTGCACGATTAACAGCCAAAGATGGCTTATCGTTTATAAAGTTTTGTACATCTTACGATTTAAGGGTTATACCAATATTCCAAAGTCACCAAATACAATTCGAAAAATTGTGACCGAATATGCAGCGAAAATGCGCCAAAAAGTCTTCACCGATCTAAAAATTCGCATTAACCAAGGTAAAGCATTTAGTCTCACATTGGATGAGTCGACATCTGTCAAAAATCGCCGCTATGAATGTGAATGTACATACATTTGACAAATTTCGGAATCTTGGTCTTGCTCTTGCTAGAGTACATGGATCAATGCCAGCTGATAAATGTGTTACCCTTTTGGAGAAAAAAATTAAAGAATTCGGTTTTTCGTTTGACAATGTCGTTTCAATTACCACAGATGGAGCAGCTGTGATGAAGAAAGTGGGAACTTTAATTAGTGCAAATCATCAGTTATCAGTTATGTATAGTGCATGGTATTCAATTGGCAATTATTAAAATTCTTTATTCAGCAGAAATTGTTGATGAACAGGAAGAAGAAGAAGTAACTAGTTTAGAATATTTATCGGATGACGATGATGATGTCGATGGCTTAGAGCTAATATCTGAAACAAATGTGGATCGTGTTATTCAACATGCAAATATACGTCCTCTGATAGAAAAGATCCGAAAAGTCGTTTAAAATTTTCGTCTATCACCAACGAAAAATGATGCAATACTCCAAAAAAATATAAAATATGAGCTATCTAAGGAGCTTTCATTAATTTTAGACACTCGAACCCGGTGGAATAGCCTACTAGCAATGTTGGAGCGTTTTTATGAAGTTAAACACCTTAAGTTAGACACCTTATTAAGCAACGAACTTAAAAGTGAATTAATCTTACGAATAAAGGAATTAAATTGGGGGTTATACATTCAGTATAAAATTTAAAAAAATTACAAATCGTCCGTTATGTGCGTAAAAAATTGAAAAGGAAATACTCGTAAATCCGAGATTTTCAAACAAAACACGCAAACCCGTAATTTCACGTTGAAGTCTAGATCTAGTAGTAGAGTATATTTATTTGTAATAGTCTTTTATGAATTTGATTTTAAAACTTATATAGATCGTATACAAAAATAATGATTTTTGGATTTACTGGGGTTTGCGGGGGAAGCCAACAATACGTAAAGTAGCATAATTTATGAAGTTTTATTATAAACATTGTATTGTATTCAAAGTAGCTTTGCTTTATTTCATTTATATTTTATGGAAAATTGTAATCAACATTATTTAAAACTAAAGACTGAATTACTAGATTTTAAGAAATTTAAAGGCTTTAGAAAATTTTATACAAATTTTCGAAAACTTCAGTAAATTTATAACGGTTATATAGATTTTTATGATTTGTTTTTATAGTAAAATCATTGCAAATAATTAATTTTATTATTTATGTGTCCAATGATAACTAATTTAATTATTTATCTGTCATTTTTCTAAAGTTTATAGAACTTAGCTTTCAAATTTAAAATATAATTTTCAACAATCATCATGTGAGCTTGTATGTAATTTCAAGCTGCAAGCTTTTTCTATACTTTCATAATTTACGATTTTCAAAAAGCGCTTTTAAAAGAATTGATAGTATAACAACCCCTTAACCAATAATATTCTATATTACATTTCAAATTATATAATAACCATCCAATAAATCCTCCCTTTTCCGGTCTTTTATTATATCAAAAATGTATTATAAATTTAAAATACGAAGAGAAAAATTAATATGGAAATTCTAATAATTTATATAACACAATTTCATTACAAAATTAAACTATATATACAAAATATGTCTGGATACTAATATGTGTATGTATATGTAGCGATGATTGTATGTGACTAATTGACTAATATTGTTTAGTAACCATATAACATAATATAATCCTAAATAGCTAACATAAATTCAATACAATTATATGAAGAACATAGTTATATATACATATATAAATTGATTTCAATTATTATTCAAGAACATTCAATTTCTGAATAGGACAAATACAATTTATAAAAAGGATAACCAAAAAGGATTAAATTTAATAAATTTCATTATTTCAAAGTTTTTTTTTTAATTAAAAAAAAAAAAACAATTTATTTAAATTTATTTTATTATATTTTAATAATTCATTAAATAATTATATCAATATTTAAATTTATTTTATTATATTATCTGATAATTTCTTTTAAATTTGAAACCTTTTCGTTTTTCGATAACTTTATTTTCTATATAGCGCTTTCTGAAGCGAACAAAACCTCAAATATATGAAAATTTCAGAGATAAATGTGACAAAACTAATTCAATTCGTCGAGTCATTGAAATCATTGTCACATAATCATTGCAATAAATATTAGCAATGATTATATTAACAAATTATAAAAACTATATTATAACAAATTAATTTTGATAATTAACTGTAGTAACTCAGCTTTGAATTAAACTTTATATTGACATAGTATAGGTATGCAGAATATTTGCTCGTTTTAAAATATTTACAACAACCAATCATGTTTTGAAACCATAAACTAAAACCGTAAATGATTTTTACTTTCCGCCATGAATTTTACTATTATTTTCATGACAAAATAACTTTATCTGTAATACACTTTAGACATTTTATCTGCAATACACTTTAAATTAATAATCTTCACAATTTAAACTGTAACTTTAAATTTTAACTTACTAACTAACTTTAAAGTTTCAACGTACATTGAAAACACACCGCTTAAAATTACAAAATTATAAATCAGAAAATTTGAAAATGTTTTTTGTTTTTCTATAATAAAACAACGTTACAACAATATTAAATTTTAAAGCAAATATGTATATATTTTCATTAATTTCACTCACATAATCTGAAATATATTATATAAAATACTTAAATCAAAACTATAAAAGTAATTTTATACTGATTTTTATAGTATATCCGTATCCGTGCAAGCTTAAATAATTCAATATGTATATATATATGTAAAAATTAGTTAAAATATCTAGATTTCTGTTAGTTAAAATACCTAGAATATTTAAATATATTTTTATAAATCTTTTTAAGAGACAAATCTATTTTGCATTGAATTATTATGATAACAACAATCTGCTACAGTTATGTAAGTTATAAAAACATATTTTAAATTTATACGAGTGAATTATATTTACAGCGCTAGTTACAACCTTTAGCAAATTTAACCTCAACTGCAAAATAGTTTTATATGTATATAAAATATCAAAATAATTCTAATTCTAACTTACAAAAATGTAAATCAACTGCGTTAGCAATTTTTACATTGAATTAGCTGTAAAGCCACACAATTAATATGAATTTATATTTAATTCATTCTTTATAAAAATATTAAAATTACATAAGAAATAAAAATATTTTATACCTTAAATATACTTTATGTTGGGATTTAAGTCATAATATTCGCATACTAAAATAATGCAATTGATGAAACAATTGGTCTTATAGTTAGTATAGTTATAGAAATATAGTTATTATTTGGAAATAAAGTTGACAAGGAAATTCAACAATACTTGGAAAAGTAATTAATCACTTCCACAAGTCCAATCAGTGCATTTAATTTTACAAAAAATGAGAAAATATAATTATTATTAGCATTACTTTCCTTTTATTGAATTCACAATTCATGTTTTCCTCACCTGGGCATAGCTCCTAAACGGCTTTACCGATTTAACTCAAATTTGAAATTTAAGCTCGTGTTAGTAATCACTCGCTACTTTAATAACTTTTATGGCCCTTCGAGGGGGCGGGGGGTTGGGCCTATTTTCTAAAAAGTCATGTGGGGTATCAAATTAAAGGTCTTGATGAGTACATCTCGTTGGGTAGTGTTTCGGGCAACTAGGACCTAGTGGGGCCCCCCAAAAATGGGGCCCAAAATGAAAAAAAATCATGAAAGGTATCAAATTAAGGGTCTAGAAGAGTAGATATCTTTGGGGTAAGTAAAGGAAGTGTTTGGGGGCAACGCGGGTCATGTGGGGCCTGAAATTATTACTTTCCTTTTATTGAATTCACAATTCATGTTTTCCTCACCTGGGCATAGCTCCTAAACGGCTTTACCGATTTAACTCAAATTTGAAATTTAAGCTCGTGTTAGTAATCACTCGCTACTTTAATAACTTTTATGGCCCTTCGAGGGGGCGGGGGGTTGGGCCTATTTTCTAAAAAGTCATGTGGGGTATCAAATTAAAGGTCTTGATGAGTACATCTCGTTGGGTAGTGTTTCGGGCAACTAGGACCTAGTGGGGCCCCCCAAAAATGGGGCCCAAAATGAAAAAAAATCATGAAAGGTATCAAATTAAAGGTCTGGAAGAGTAGATATCTTTGGGGTAAGTAAAGGAAGTGTTTGGGGGCAACGCGGGTCATGTGGGGCCTGAAATTATTATTAATTTCCTTTTATTAAATTTACAATTCATATTTTCCTCACCTGGGCATAGCTCCTAAACAGCTTAACCGATTTAACGCAAATTTGGAACTTAAGCTCCAGCGTTTACCCAGTCGGTGCCACATAATTTTCAGGGCCCGGCGAGGGGGCGGGGGGTTGGACCTATTTTCAAAAAAGTCATGTGGGGTATCAAATTAAAGGTCTTTATGAGTACATCTCGATGGGTAGTGTTTCGGGTAACTAGGACCATGTGGGGCCCCCCAAAAATGGGGCCCAAAATGAAAAAAAATCATGAAAGGTATCAAATTAAAGGTCTGGAAGAGTAGATATCTTTGGGGTAAGTAAAGGAAGTGTTTGGGGGCAACGCGGGTCATGTGGGGCCTGAAATTATTACTTTCCTTTTATTGAATTCACAATTCATGTTTTCCTCACCTGGGCATAGCTCCTAAACGGCTTTACCGATTTAACTCAAATTTGAAATTTAAGCTCGTGTTAGTAATCACTCGCTACTTTAATAACTTTTATGGCCCTTCGAGGGGGCGGGGGGTTGGGCCTATTTTCTAAAAAGTCATGTGGGGTATCAAATTAAAGGTCTTGATGAGTACATCTCGTTGGGTAGTGTTTCGGGCAACTAGGACCTAGTGGGGCCCCCCAAAAATGGGGCCCAAAATGAAAAAAAATCATGAAAGGTATCAAATTAAAGGTCTGGAAGAGTAGATATCTTTGGGGTAAGTAAAGGAAGTGTTTGGGGGCAACGCGGGTCATGTGGGGCCTGAAATTATTATTAATTTCCTTTTATTAAATTTACAATTCATATTTTCCTCACCTGGGCATAGCTCCTAAACAGCTTAACCGATTTAACGCAAATTTGGAACTTAAGCTCCAGCGTTTACCCAGTCGGTGCCACATAATTTTCAGGGCCCGGCGAGGGGGCGGGGGGTTGGACCTATTTTCAAAAAAGTCATGTGGGGTATCAAATTAAAGGTCTTTATGAGTACATCTCGATGGGTAGTGTTTCGGGTAACTAGGACCATGTGGGGTCCCCAAAAATGGGGCCTATTTTTAAAGAAGTCATGTGGGGTATTAAATTAAAGGTATTGATGAGTACATCACGTTGGGTAGTGTTTCGGGTAACTGGGACCAAGTGGACCCCCAAAAAATGGGGTCAAAAATGAAAAAAAATCATGTGTGGTATCAAATTAAAGGTCTGGAAGAGTAGATATCTTTGGGGCAAGTAATGGTAGTGTTTGGAGCAACGTGGGTCATGTGGGGGCCTAAAAAAGTGGTCACGTGGGGCCTGAAAAATTAATGTTTTCTTCACCTGAGCATACCTCCTAAACGGCTGTACCGATTTAACTCAAATTTGGAACTTAAGCTTGTGCTCTGACCCATTTGCCGCCACATAATTTTCATGGCCTATTGGTGGGGCGTGTGAGAGGGCTATTTTCAAAAAAGTCATGTGAGGTATCAAATTAAAGGTATTGATGAGTACATCTCGGTGGGTAGTGTTTCGGGTAACGAGTACCATGTGGGGCCCCAATAAATGGGGCAAAAAAATAATATGGGGCATCAAATTAAAGGTCTGGAAGAACAGATATTCTTGGTGCAAGTAATTGTAGTATTTGGGGCAACTAGAGTCATGTGGGGGCCAAAAAAATCATGTGGGGGTATGAAATTAAAGGTCTCGTTGAGTACATCTCGTTGTCACGTCAATTAAAATTTTCTGACAAATTCTTAAATGAAAGTTTTAAAAGTTTTTGTGTTCAAAGAATAAATATTCAGAAAAACAATTGTTTGAACAAAATGTTAAAATATTTTGTACATAGAATTTAATTAGTTTCACTTAAAAAAGGTATACACATCTTCTCGTCTATACAAAATATCAAAGTTCGCTTGTACACTAACACTATACATATATTGTATATATAATAATATAATATTCTGTTAAAAATTAAAGATTTTAATATATTACTTTGATAAACTAAGTTAGTTTAGCATAAAAAAATTGAATAACGTAAATATTTTAGATGAAACCGAAACATATTTTACAAAAAAAAAATTGGATTAATTTGGAATAGTTCAGTTTTTCAATAAATATAACACGTGCGACGAAATCTAACGAATAAAAATTTGTACATGTATTTTCAACACACTTCTGAAAGTACAGTTGCTAAACTATTACTACTCTCTTCGCTCCACTCCACTTCAAAGATACCTATTTAATAAGTTACTGCATATTTTATTTTTTTTGCTTGTAACTTTTTTTTTAAAAGTACTCACAGAAGGACGAGCACATCAAACCACGTAATTTAAATAATTAAGAATCAGTAGCGAGTGAACAGAAATATCAATATTGAGTTATTGGGACCATATCCATTAGATTAGATTCGATATTACAGGGAGGACCAATACAAGCCGTAATCACTGCAGCCATATGGCTTATTGTGCTTTCCATTTTTCTAATTATGCGTCACTGCCCAGACTCGTACTATTGATAAAACAGAACAGCTTCTTGAGTGACATGCACCTAGATTCAAAGGGTGTAATTATGTAACTACCTAGATGTCATATGCGTTTTCTCGCTAGCGCCTAACATTCACACAATACATGTGCTGCCGTCTATTCCTCGTTTTCACAGAATCTGCACAGTTGGTCTTCTGATAATCTAAGTCTGTGTAGATGTTTTTTCACTTTCCAGTAAGGAAGCCTATGGGTGCCCTGACGTTCTTCCTATTCATTCCAAGCATTTCCGTTGCTCGTTTTTTGGATGAGCCAGATATGAACATTTTCGAATGTCTCATACCCGCTCTCCTGTTCCAATGGGTTGGTTGGTCTCGCTCTATTTGGTCTTTTTGAAGCGACTTGAGGTGACAGCGTGATACTCCGCAGAACGGTTCTGGTCCTGTGAATGTCTCACCTGCTCCTTGCTTCGCCAAAAAGTCCGCTTCTTCATTTCCTTCGAAACCTACGTGGGCTGGAAACAAAGATAGTGTTACTCAGTTTTCCTCTCTAAATCTATTAAGTCCTGGAGGCAATCCCATACAAGTTTTGATTTAATTTGATACGAGTACAGTGCTTTAAGAGCGGCCTGGCTATCTGAATATATTGTGATAGATTTGTTAATGTATTTCCTTTTTAAGTTTTCATGAATACATAAAACCAGGGCTTATATTTCTGCTTGGACGACCGTGTAGAGCGCGCCTATGCTTTTAGATATTTTGTATCTTGGCCTCTTTCCATAAACTCTGGATCGAACTCCTTCCGTTGCCTTGGTTCCATCAGCATACCATTCCAGTTCTGTTCCGTGTTATCTTTCTGATTCCCGGTTGACTCTGTCCGGAAAGACCAATCTGAATGGCTTGGTGAAATTAGACCTAGTAATGCAGTCATTTTTAGAGGTCTAGGTAAGTAACATTGACTGTTGCCTCCACAATTGCAGGATGACTACCTAAGTTCTGAGAATCTTGATTTCTCAGTACCCCTGATATGGCTTCCGCTTCAATTACCAAATGAAGTGGGGCCAGATTTAGCATTTCCTTTATGGCAGCTATTGGTGTTAGCACCAGTTATACCCAGAAATGCCACTCTTTGTAGTTTGTAGCTTCCTTTGTACATTGGTTTGCTGGAGTTTTCTCCACCAAACCACTAATGCGTATGTTATTATCGGACGTACGATTGTAATATACATCCATTCCATCAATTTTGGAATCAGCCCTATGTTATTTCACAGATTTTCCTGCAAGTCTATACCGATAGTTGTGCCTTTTTTATGGTTTTCTCCATGTGGTCATTCCAATTTAATTTTTTATCTAGGATTACTCCTAGAAACTGTGCCTGGTCTAACGTCTCCCCAAAAGTTCGTATTGTGCTTCTTAGTGAACGGTACGATGATAGTTTTAGCTGGATTAACTGCCAGCTCATCTTTTTCACACCGTTTGTGTACAAAGTTGCAGGCTGTTTCAAGCAGATCCCCTAAAACGTTAGTGTGCTTACCCTTTATAACTATCACGAGATCATCTCCATAACCTACTGCCAAAGGCTACAGTAATGGTCTCGACAATACTCCTCCTTATGGACACTCTTTGTGGTTGTGGCATTCTTTTTTTCATTAGCAATGTACATCTCGATCCTGCTCTTTAGCATGGATTTTGTCCATTGGAAAATTATTTGATTCAACCCCTTACCCCGCTCCCCGCATAGCTTCAATTACAGAATCATTCGAGATGTTGTTGAACGCCCCTTCAATATCCATGAAAGCAACCACTGCAATCTCTTTAAAGTTAATTGGTTACTCAATTTTCTTCGTTAGATTGAGTAGTGCAGTTTCAGTCGAATTACCCGCCTTTGTATACATATTGATATTTGTGTAGAGGACTCTCCATTAGTGCTGTTTTTCTAATGAACCTCTCAATTACTTTTTCAACGTTTTGAGTATGAACGATGATAGGCTGATAGGACTTAACATGTTCGGATCTCCATCATTCGCCTTATTTCTCACTAGTTCAGAAGGATGGTTATTCCACCATGATACCTGTCTATTACTGCATTTATTGCATATAGGACAGGCATATTCGAATGACTCTATTATTGCTTCGCGAGTAATGTCCGCCGCATTTTCAAGATCGTTCAAAGTTCTTACCCTATTCGGTACCGCTTTAAGTTTTTTTCTCAAGGGCCTCTCTATAGGAAACACAGTTGGTCACGCTTGTTTTTTTGTCGCTTTTGGTAGGCCCAATAGCGATATGGAGCAATTTTTTAGTCGAAAACGTTAAAATTTTGGACGAGAGGTAAATACGTGTCGATATTGTTTTGTGTAGTGATTTTTCAAACAAATATTTGACAATAATAATAAACAATTCTTAAGTTCATTTTGTATCGGTCATGTATAATTTTTAATAGTTTAATTTTTATTTAGTATTTTAATAATTCATATAATATGTATAATAATAATAAAAAGATTTTGAAGTAAATTTTTTTATCGGCCATTAATTTTTAATAGTTTAATTTTTAATTGTGAACATAAATAATAAAAATAATTTAGTTTTTTATATAAATACAACAAGGAGGCTAACAAAATTTAAAAAGGATGCTATAACAATTTATTTGCTTTGTAGCAAAAATATTTAATATAATGTAAGTATAAAACTTTTACCTTGTAAAAAAAGTAACAGTTCAATTAAAAAATACTAAAAATATATAAATTTATATACTTAGGGAACCTGAGAATTGAGCACCTTCCAGAATGGAAGTAGAAGATGGAGCATCTTTCAATATAAGTATGATACAAGTAGATGCTTTGACCAGTTTTATGGAAGAGCACACAGATCTAGCCAGAGGATTGTTCAATACACCAAATGCTCGCTGCAAAGCCAACAACTTATGGAAATGTTATCCACTTCATTAAATGCTTTTGGGCCTTAAATGCTTTTTGGGTGGAAAAAAGTTATAATTGGAATGAAAAAATAATTAATAATAAAATTCTTAAATTTTAGTGCTGGAGCGATTACAAATATAAAATCAAAAAACCATATAAAACGAAACCACTTAATGTGCTTCCGGAAAATGCTGCTGTTGAACGGTTAAATATAAAGCGGTTTGGATCGCAACTATCTGCATTGAATAATAATGTGCCAACATCAAATTCAACATCACGGGCTAAGTAGTCAATATATTGTTGAATATGTTGATGAAAATAGCCAACCACATTATAATAAATTTCAGTCAAGTAGTGAAATACATTTATCAAAACCTGCAAATTATACTGAATTTTTACCAGTCCAATTGAGAAGTACGGAAATACACAATACACTAACACCTGCAACCTGCAACGCCTTCTACTTCCACTATTAGAGCAAAAACAATTTCTAAAAATGATCTGTTAGAAAAATACGTTTCTGGTCAAGAATAAATTAAATCTCGAAAGAGAAAAATGTATCTTTAAAAACAGATATAGATCCAATATACGAAAAATGAAACAGAAAAATTAAAACTGAAACTAATTCACATTGAACTTAATGTTGAAAAGAATAATTTAAAAAAAATGCAATACAATAAACGGTAATAATGTTTCACCTTTTATTAAAAAAAAAATTGCTAAGATAACCAATTAGTATTATTCAAAAAAAAAAAATTAAAAAAAAAAAGTGATAAATGGATTGTGTAGTCACTATTTTTAATATTAAGTTTGTAGTATTTAAGTTTATTTATGAAAAATTAGCGGAAATTCGTACGGAATAGACGCTTTTTTATTGCGCTCTCTAAAAATTGGATTTATTTCCACAAAAACAAAAAAAAAACTTAATTAAGTTTTAATTTGAATTTTAAAGTTTAATTTAATTTAGTTTATGGTTCTAATTCGAATAACATATAATTGTCACATTTATTATAAATATATTAAAATAATTTAAATAGAAAAAAGGCACAAAACATTTTTTTATTACGATTACGTTTCTTATGTTATTTTTTTTTGGTTCGATTCAACTCCGGTTTTAAATATTCTTATCATTCCGGTAACGTTTCTGTTTAAAAACCGGTTCAAACCCGGATTTTTTGTTATACTATTCATAAAAAATATCATTTTACTAAAAAAAACATTAATAAAAAGCAGAGTATACATTTAATATTATTAAAAAATTAGTTTTATTGTGAAACTCAGTAAAATAAAAATAATACTATCAGTTCATAAATTTAATTTGTTCTTCTTTCACTTAAAATGATTTTTAATGATCAAAAGTTTCTTTCTACACTAACTTGTGTTACTGACACAGCCAGTATAATTTTTGAAAGTTCTGCCAATTCGGGGGTAGAAGTACTTCTTATTTTCCAATAATGTAAAACATCTGTGCTGGGTGGTTCCCGAGAAGGTGTTTAAAATTTAAGTTAATTAATTTGTCAAATCTCTCTAGTCTCTATGTCAAAATCTCTAGGGAACCTAAAAAAATTTCCATATAGAGAGCATTTCGAAATAAAGAATCGTTTAAAAATTATAATGTGAATGAAAGTAAATAGTAATTATAACACCATTACAAAATATTTAAAAATTTATTAAATTGTATTTTGAAGCAATTTTATTACACAATTTTTTTTTCTTGTTTAATTTATTAAAGATAAAAATTAGTATAGTTAAAATTGAAAATTAAAAACTAGTAGTTAAAATTAATTAAAAATTATATTTTGTTTATAAAATAGTTAATTTTAGAAAAGGAATTAAATATCTCATTTGGCGTATTTTGGGTTGTTATGTAGTCTGTTACATCTATTTTTCTTTTTCCATTGTCTATATCTCCAATAATTTTCAATTTTTCGCGAACAGTTGATATATTTAAACTTCTATTCCGCATTTTGAAATAGAGAATTTATTTTACATGGATTTTTGATTGAATTATTTTTTGCAATAGGGGAAAATTTGAAATATAGAATTTCAATATAGAGAGATGCATTTCAGTGCATACTTGACGGGTAAATAATTTTATTTCGATATAGAGAAAATTTCATGATAAAGATATTATGAGATAGAGAGATTTGACTGTATTTAAAAAATAAATAATTATGCTCTGTTTACAAACTGGCTAAAATTGGCAACCCAAGAAAGAAATCGATAGGTAATTATATTTTACATAGGTGCGGTAGAGAGAGAAATATCGTCCAGCCATAATTTCCCCTGGTCTAATTATAGCACAAGACGACAGACTTCGTCTTGTGCTATAATTCGACGTCTTGAAAAGATCTTGAAATGAAAATTTCTACATAATTTTTATAGTATTTTATAGCATTCTGACAGCAAATATTTTTCTTGTTTTTTTATACTTCAATGAATTTTGAAGTAATTTTTTTTTTTTTTTTTGTTTTACATAAATAAATTATTTCAGTAATTTTAAAGAGCGTAAAAGTAAATGGTAAACAAATAATATATTCATTATTTGTGTATAATAAAAATAAAAAAAATTAGTTTAAAAGTTTAATTAGAGTATACCTGTTTTATAAGAATAAAATTTAAAAAAATTATTAAAAATTAAACGTGTAGCCAGAATATGGATCGGAAAATATTTACGGTGGTTATTTACTTGGTGTTCGTACTTTATCCAATTTGGCATTTTATGATTGGGAAACATTGGAAATTGTACTTCGAATTGATGTCCAGCCAAAGTATTTTGTTTAAATTATTAAATAAAATTATTATTTTAAGAGGTGGTGCATCGGATGATCTTAAAATAGAAAAGGTAAGTTTTTGAATTAATTATAATTCAGGAAATAAAAATTAAAATAATTTTTTTTTTCAGGAAAAAGAATATGAAATTGATCTGGATGCAGAGCATCAGTCAATGGCCAATAAAAAGGATACAAATGAAAAGACTGAAACTGATAGTGTACGCTCAACAATAATATCAACAACAAATGCCACAATAATTAGCTCATTAGCAGCATTCTTTTTAACTAACTTTGATAAATAATGTTATTTAAAACAGTATTAATTGATCTCATTAATTACTAATCAATAAAAATAATGTTCATTTTAGTCAGTTAAACTTTAATTATAGTAATATTATAATAAATATAAATAATATAAATAAATAAATAACACATTTTATAAATAAAAACTACCACAAATTTTTCTACTGTTATATTTTTGAAGTTTGAATTTAAAATTTAATCAATAAATTTTTTTCGTCATTTTTCAAGTTTTGTGATTTTTAAAATATAAAATAAAAATGAGTTTTAACATATTAAATATTAAAAAAGGTATGTACCTATAATTCTTTTAAAAACTAATTTTATTACCATTTTATTTTATTTCAACAGTTACAATTTTTTTTTATTTTTTTTTTATTTAAATAAAATTAGATTTTACTTAGTTTTTTCATGTGAGATTTACATTTTATGTTTAGGCAAAATTTAGTGAAAACCAATTTTAACTTTGAAACTAATTTATTGTTTTAATATAATTTAGAAGGAGTATTGTAAAAAATTACAATGCCAAAGTCATTAGCTCAATTAATGTACCAAGAAATGATGCTAACAATAATATTTCTGGTGATTCTCCTTTGAATCAGTACTTCTCCAATTTCATGGATGAAAATGAAAATGACAATAATAACATGTTATGGTCACCCTTAGATGGTAAGAAAAATTAATTAATAATTAAGTAATAACTTATTTAAAAATAATTTATTGCTTTACATTTTCATAATGTGTTAGAAGTAGAAAATACTGCAGTAGAAAACACTGCAGTAGAAAAGACTGTAGAAGTAAACAAGTTCAATACAACAATTTCAAATGGTAAATAATATTATTACGTGTTATTTTCTTTTTTAAATTTATCTTTGTTTTTTTTTTTTAAGATTTATTAATTGAAGCTGTAAAAGCAAGGCCGCAACTGTGGGATGTCCAACATGAAGGTTATCGTAATAGAATTTTGCGTCCCACTCTTTGGAAGGAAGTGCTAATTGAATTACGTAATATTTTCTTTTTAAATTACAATAATTTAACATAATGTAGTTATAAAAAATTACAGAAATGGAAGTTTCAGCACAAAATATAAATGTTGCTAGAAAAAGATGGGTTTATTTAAAATCCGCATACACACAGAGTAGGCAATGTGCTCCAAGTGGCTCAGCGGCATCTACTAAAAAAAGTTTCAAATTTGCTAATTTAATGTCGTTCTTGGACGATAAAACAATGTCTAGAGAGTAAATTTTATAATTTAAAAGAAAGTTTTTTTATTTTTTTAATATTTTCAGCACAAGCTTATTTTGTAATTGGGATGATTCGTTGTCATTAGATGAACCAAGTGCGACATCAACACCTGAAAAGGATGAGGCAGAAAAAAAAACCAACAAGTAAAAATATTAACTTAATATAAAAATAGTAATAACGACCTAACCAATTTTTACACAAAATAAAAGAAAACTTGATGACGAATTGGCCTTACAAAAATTAGCTTTAAAAAAAGATTAATTGATGTTATAGAAGCTTAAAAAGATGTGCCACAACCAAATCCAGCATTGCAGGCATTTTCAAACTTATTAGTAGCAGAAATGGCACGTTTGCCAGATCCAGCAATAAGAAAGTTGAGAACCGATATTATGAAATTAGTAGATGAAGCCCTCACATTGCATGATTGCAATTAATAATATTATTATTAATAAAAATTACTGTTTTATTTAAAATTATTTAAAAAAATTTATTATGTTTTATTTACAATAATTTAAAAAAATTTATTATGTTTTATTTACAATAATTTAAAAAAATTTATTATGTTTATTGAAACTTTAAAAAAAACATTAAATGATTACTTTAAAAATTACTTTAAAAAAAACATTAAATGAATTTAAAATAAAATATATGATGTTGTGAATAAAAAAAGAATTTTTAAAAATGCAAAAAAATAAAATCTTTTTAATAAAGTTACCAACATTATTTAAAACATAGAATTAATAAATAATGTAAAAAATAAAAATGTTTTTAATTTACAAAGTTATTAATTTCTTACTTTTAAATTTTGTCCATTTGCCATTCGAAACTTCCACTGCCAATAAAATAATTTGCAAATTTGCTCCTGAGCTCTTTAGCAGCTGTTCCAGAATTCATTCCTTTTTTCTGTAATGGTAGGAAATTTGTTGCTTCAGATCTCCAGAATTCCTCAACTAATTTTCCATCCTTTTCATGATCTACAAGACCAGAAGTGATATACTTATTTTATGTATCAGCTAACAACCAGTTATGCAAACATACAGTTGATTCAATTATTGCTTGAACCAACTCTACATTTTCAGATATTGCAGTTCTAAAAATTCTCCATTTAGAACTTAATATGCCAAATGAGTTTTCAATTACTCGCCTAGCTCTGCTTAAACGGTAATTGAAAACTCGTTCTGTGGTGGACAACATAGTCTTACTATATGGTTTCATCATATTCATATGTAAAGCAAAAGCATCATCCACAACAAAAACGTAAGGAACATTTTTAAAATCAGTTGATACATCTGACGGTTTTGGTATCCTAAAATAAAAAAAAAAATTAATTATTTTTTTTACATTATATTGAACAATGCTCTTACGGAAGTGAATTTGAATAAAATGGCGAAAAATGCCTCCATCGCTTTGACGACCAGCAGCTCCAATATCGCACATAATAAATTTGTACTTATGGTCACATATAGCCATCAACACCAATGAAAATGTTTTCTTATAATTAAAGAATTGCGATCCTGAATTATCTGGCTTCTAAAATTTTTAAATTTTATATTCATTCATATAATAACAAAATATATAAGTACAAATATATCACATACTTGCATTGTAACATGTTTGCCATCAACTGCACCTAAGCAATGTGGAAAATTCCATTTCATATTGAAACCATTACTGACTTCCCTGAACATTTCTTCATTTATTTTTGGGAAAACAGTTGGTTTCAACGCATTAGAAATTGCAGCCGTCGTATTTTTTATTATTAAATGTATTGATGCTGGTGAACAGTGGAATGCCAATGCCAAACTTCTTTGAGACTCTCCAGTAGCCAAATATCTTTAAAAAACACTAAATATTAAAAAAAAAAAAAAAAAAAAAAATTACCTAAGAATAATTACTAAGCGCATACTTCATACTTGCACTTATTGGTTCTCTTATACAAGTTTGCTTTTGAATGGATGGCCCTACTAATAGCAACAATTCCTCAACTTTTGCACAATTCATCCGCATATATCCATAAAACAATTCGTCATCGCCTAAATCCTTTAGGTTTTGAAATATATGCTTATATGCACCTGTTTCAGAACGCATTTTATAGTATGGTCGCATCCACATTTTTCTTTTTTTTGGAACAACCTCCACACAATCTTCATCATCATCACTGCTGCTTGAAAACATTATCTAAAATGGAAATTTACTTTTGGTAGTATACACTTTTGTATTGGCAACATAATATAAACATTTGTAAAGTTTAAATTTTTATGTCAAAATAAAATTTCATTACCAACTTCTTTTATAGCAATTAATTCTTCTACACTGAAATTCATTTTATTATTTAAAAAATTATAAATTTAAAATTTACACAACTTTCACAAAGTAAAATTTTTTTTTTTTTGTTTCTGAAATGTCAAAAACTTCCTATAATTTCCCCAACTAAACGATATTATTCGTTTCGTTCTTTCATTAAGAGAAGTTCAGCATGCCGTCTCTTTTTATTTTTTCTAAAATTAGAAATTAGCCAGTATGTAAACAGAGCATAACACTTATTTTAATTCATTTTTATTTACATAACTTTTCTTTGACATCATTAAATTAACAAAATTTTCAAAAGTTCTACTAAAGAACGAAATTCTCACAATCTTTATTTGTGATAAGAACGATATTTTAGAACTTTTTTTTTTTTTTTGTTCCTGAAAAGAACAAAATTTATAGAACTTTATTTTTTTTGTTCCAAGCTATATGTTTTCCTGTATATTAAAGGCTTTAAATATAAAAGTACAACTAATTTGATATTTAATTCAATATTTGATTAATTCATCAGTTTCATATTAAAAGTGTACTACAAAAAATGTACTAAAGTGTACTACAAAAAAATATCGTAAAAAAGTGTAAATATAAAAATTAAATTTTTGTTGAATTTATTTATTTATGATGTAAATTAAATCTTACAAGAATATATTTTGCAAATTTTTGTCCGTTAAATTTGCATGTTGGTCAGTTAGTATAAATTTTAGTGCGGAGAAGCATCTTTCTAACACTCAATAAAGTAGCAGGAACTGAGAGCATAAATTTTACTATTTTGCTCAAATGTAAGATGGTCACTATTTGCAAATGGAATAGATGGCATTAATGAATCTTCATCAGAATTACTTCCATTTTCCGAATTTATCTACGACATTCATAAATTATAACCATATAAATTAAAAAAAAATTATATTAAATAATATGTACAGTACCGGGATTTAGCTATTCTTAGGAGTTACTCCCATTTAAATTTCTTCTCCCAAACTGAAACTCCCTAGACGAGAAAAAACGATTTTGCTAAAAATGGGAGAAAAGTTGTTTCGAAAGTAAATTTCGAAACTTGTAAGAGAGAATTTGACAACTAAAATAATAAAATAGAATGAAAAAGTGTAAAGCAGGCAAAAGTTTTTTTTTTTTTTAAATTGAAGATTCAATAATTTTGAAATGAATGTTTTTAATTGAGGCTTGTAATAATTTTAAAATAAACATCGAATGCGAATAATACGCCGACGATTAAGGGATGAATTGTATCCATTTGATATTGCAGAATCGAGGTAAAACAATAAATGTTAGTTATTTACCTTCTATAATAAGTTTGTTTTCAGATTCATAGAGTTGTTTAGATTACCCATTGGAAGAGCAATTGCTGTTATTGACGAAATTATTCCTCATATGGTAGTAAAAAATAGAAGCGATGCAATTCCTGCGAAACTGAAAGTAATTTCTTATATACTTTGGTTTATTTTATTTATGCATTGATTTATGTCTTATAGATATTGCCAGCATTAAATTTTTACGCTAGTGGCTCCTACCAAAGAAGAGATGGGCAAGATTTTTTCCATGCAATGAGCCAAACGTTGATATCACAATTTATCAACGAAGTATCGGAAATATTTTCCTCCCAATTGGCTAGAAAATATATAAATTTTCCAAAAACATAACTACTGAAATTCTGAATACTAAGCAAGGGTATGTAGTTTTTACACTTTATATATTCGTATATACGCAAATATAAAAATCTTGTATTTATAGGTTTTTAGATTTTCATAGAAACGAAATGTTTTTTCCTCATATAATTCGATGTATCGACTGTGGTCATGTTCCTTTGATGGCATTACGAAAAACATAGAACAAGATTATGTAAACCGGAAAGGAACTCATTCCAAAAATGTGCAATTTGTACTAGTAAACCCAATTTTATTTAAAAGTTTTGAATTATAATTTTTGTTATTGTTTTCAGATTTGTGATGCAAATTTAAAAATGCTAAATGTATTTACATGATTTTCTGGAGCAACACATGATGCATATATATGGTCTATCAGTCAAATTAGAATACGACTAAAAAGAAAATATGATGAGGGGTTCCGCTCATTTTGGTTACTGGGTGACTCTGGATATCCATATCCAGAATCTATATGGTGTCATTAACCATGGTTCTAATGGTTAATGACACCATATAGATTGTAGACCATGTAATTCACCAATGGAAACTATTAACAGTTGTCATGCGATTAAGAGGAATTCAGTTGAACGAGCCATTTGACTCTTAAAATCTAGATTTAGGTAAAAAAAAACTTTATTTTTTATTTTTTTCAAATTTTTTATAACTCTACATACATTAAAACTGAATCGTTGAAAATCTACAGATGCTGCTCAAGTGAAAAGCCGTTTATATATTCGCCTGCAGCGGCAGGTTCTATTATTAACTCTTGCGTTGTCTTGCACAATATACTTATTGATATGAAATTCCCTATATCTGCTGAAGATGAAAATCGTATAAATTTGGAAATACAATTGCAACGACAGTTTCAAAATAATAACAGTGGAGATGGAGATGATATGACCAATTTTGCAACTAGTTTAAATATTTTAAATTTGGGAAAAATAACAAGAAATAGATTAGCAAATAGAGTTATAAAATATAATTAATACTCCCCAAGCAGAAATTTGTAACTATTGTAGTAACAAAATTAAGAACTTGAGTCACAATGTGGTTAAATTTTATAATTTTTGTGTTAATAAAGTAATTCTGATTTTAATGTGACACTTTAACCAATATTTTACGTTACAATAACTTGTAAAAGCAATATATCTTTATAGTAACAAATCGGTATCTTTTGTATCCTGAATGTTACCAAAAGTGATTATTTTTAGTTTCAAAAACTGATATGTTACTACTAAATGTAACCGAAATGTAACCAAATATTTAAGTACACAATATCGTCTTTATGAACAATATATGAGTCAATAACGTTTTCTATACTTTACCGCCACATTTATTACACATTTTGATACACGTTTGTGTTTATATAGTCATAATACCCACAATGTGTGGATAATGGCATATTCTAATAATCTAATGAAGTAATATGTTACCATAAAATGGTCGGACCCGTATCTAGGATTTACACAATTCGGACAACGCCTAAAATTAATTCAAAAATTTAAAAATATTAAATTTATAATTAAAATATTATGTTTATTCTAATAACTAAAACTGAAATCGTATATCACACAGAATCTCTTTGCATAATAGAAGTTAAATTTTTAAAATTGAATAAAAGTAACTATTTGTAGGGAAGTAGCAAGTTAATTAAAAAGGTTTATCGCGTAATACTGTAATATCCTTTTATTAAATCTGACTTTTTTAGCATAAAAAATCATCAAAAGTAGATGGCAGTACATAACCCAATGACGGACCTGCATATCATTGAACCTGCAATTAGAAACAAAATGGAACCTGCAATTGGAAAGAAAATGGAAATTGTGTAGTAACTTTGGGGCCCATTTAGTCACATTTCACTTTAAAGTTACACTTATCTATTTGATGCAAAGTAATGGCATCCATTTTAATAAGTTTATTAAATTAAAATATTAAAATTACTTTTTTAACTAATTTATCATTTATTTCCGTCTCAAAACCTTAAATTATTTTGTCTTATGATAAAAGCAATTTATTAAAAATAATTTTAAAAAATTAAATGTCATATAAATTTTTTATATTTTTTTTTTTAAAATAATATTTTATTAAAATTTAACATATTTCTAAAGCGCATTAATTTTTTATTCTAGAACATATAGTATTTTACAATTAAAATGTCATTTGTTTTAATTTTTGTTTATACATTTTACCAAGTCGAACGAATAAAGTTCGACATTTATTTATTTTGTTAAGTATTATATTATTTTAGTAATATACTTAATAGTGAAGTATATGAATTTATAATATTATAAATGTAAAGATTTTACAGAAACAAAATTAAGTCTTACTAACCATAAATTGACATAAATGTGTGTAATATGCTTCGGTCACAAAACAGTAATAAATGTTCGTTGAAAAAACTACAAATTAACTAAGTCGCTCCATATCCCCACTTGGTAACAGATACGTGCCAATAATGAAATATATCGATCTCTGAGTACACACGTACACAAATACTGTGTGGATACTGGGCCGAATTTTGGTAACAATGTCGAAACGCTGACTAAAATTTCTGCTTGGGTCATATGTAAATTAAAGTTTGTTTTTACTAATATAATATTCATTCATTTCTAAAAAATTATTTACATTAAAAAAAAAAATAAAAAAAAAAATTTAACGAAATATTATAAAGTATTACATATTAAAAAAAATTACTTTTAAATTTTCATTACTTTCTTTGTTTTCTAGTTGCAGTTTACTCCGTCACTATTATTTTTTGTGTCTTTATTTGTTCTTTTATTAATTGTTCTAATAATTTATTTGTTTTTTCAGATTGAATTTTTGCTTCCATTAATAAAGTTCTTGCAGGAGTGTGAAATACGTTAATTTTTCTTTTCAAAATAATATAATATGTAGTGAATTAATTTGAATATAACAAATTATTCTCACCTTTGAATCGGCTTCCGGAATCAAAGAAAATCTAGACACTACAACTGAATGTCTACATTCACTTCGAAATTTGAACATTCCTGTGGATTCATGCGGGATGCAATTGTAGTATTTTTATTAGCTGCCAAATTGTCACCCAATACTCAACAATATCAAGCCGGTAGCAAAGTCACTGCGGAATTTTCGACCTTTTCGAAATTTCTTGGGACCCGATTTCCCACACTTGAATCGGTTGAACACTCTCAACCATTTCTCAATAAGTCTATAAAGTTAGACAGCCATTCTCAACCTGGAAATTATTCAAAAATAAATAAAAAATTTCACATTGGAACCAATTCTACTAACCTGTGTCGTATGTGTAACGCTAATCATGCGATTTACATATGTGATAAGTTTCTGAAAATGAATGCTAAGGAACGACTATAAATCGTACGGAAATGTTCCGCCTGTACCAATTGTCTAGCCTACGATCATTCAAAGCAACAATGTCCTAGTAAAACAAACTGTTTAACATGCAACAAGCGACATCATACATTATTACATTTTAACTCTACACAAAATGTACAAAACAATTAGAAATTACAATTCACAAACACATGTATCACGAACAGTAGCACATAATTTAATTAATGCTAACACAAATAATAACAATCCTAGTTTTCAACCCACAAATTCTGATACATATATTGGTACAACCGATACGGTACCAATCAAAATATAAATACAATACAAAATTATTTTACAAAGAAAAATTACTACGTCAAGAATATTATTAGCTACAGCTTTAGTAAACTGTTTATCAGCCAATGTTAGTGTTCATTCTTATAGAGCACTCATTGATCCAGGATCCGAAGCTACGTTTGTTACAGAAAACGTAGTACAAAATGTAAAATTAAAAACAAATAAAACATCTATGAATGTAACGGGAATAGGACAAACATCTACTGGTAAAGTTTACAATAAGGTTTTACTTACTCTACTTTCACATCTTAATGACAAATTCAAATTACAATTAGACGCATATGTTTTTCAACATTTAACCAATGAATTGCCATCTGAAAAAATAAATTTCATTAACTGGGATCATATAAACTGTCTGAATTTAGCTGACCAACACTTTGACTTACCTGGTAGAATAGATATTTTATTAGGTGCCGATGCATATTCATCGATTATGTTAGATGGCCTCATCAAAGACCCCCCCAGATCTATCGCGCAATTTTCTGAACTGGGTTGGATCCTTTGACTATGTGTATTCAACACCCATCGTACAAGTGTTGCTGTTCATCATCAGTCAGTTGATTTGGATGACCAACTTAAACGATTCTGGGAAATAGGTACAAGGCAGGTTCTTCACCGAAGAAGAAAATTATTGCCAAACTCATTATTCTACTACGCACAACCGAAGAGCAGATGGTCGTTATAAAGTACATTTACCCTTTAAAAATGATACAAGGTCAGTCTTGAAAAATTCTAAAAAATCTGCAATAATAAGATTATTGCAATTAGAAAAAAGATTTTTAGTTAATACAAAATTAAAAAAAAAAATGTATTCTGAATGTATTACCGAATATTTAAAATTAGGAGAGATGCAGGAGCAGTATATTATCTCCCACATCATGCAGTCTTCAAGGAATCATCGACCACAAAATTACGTGTGTTTTTCGATGCATCTTGCAAGGACATAATTGACAATTCACTTAACAAATTTTTATTAAGTGGTCCTAAACTGCAAAATGAACTAACAGCCATCATTATGGAATGGCGAAAATTCAAAATCGCTTTTTCAGTTGACATCACAAAAATGTATCGACAAATTTGGATACTTCCGCAAGATGCTATTAATCAACTCATATGTTGGAGAAATGATAATACGTCGGAAATGAAAACGTATGCTCTCAATACGGTCACATTTGGGACATCATGTGCTCCATATTTAGCCATACGTACGTTGCGTCAACTGGCTGATGATGAATAGAACGATTTTCCAATAGCGTATCATATTTTGAAGAAAAATTTCTATGTAGATGACGTTATGTATGGAGCCAATTCTATTCAGGATGCCATTGCTGCTCAAGCAGAATTATTAGCTGCTACAAATCGTGCTGGCTTACCATTAAGAAAATGCGCCAGTAATAATGAAAAAGTTTTACGACAAATTCCTGTAAATGAAAGAGAAGTTAATCTACTAATGAATTTCGACAAAGAAAAATACATCAAGGCACTTGGCATACAATGGCATCCTGCCATATATGTACTTCAATTCCAAAATAAACTTACCTAATAAAGTGACAACAGTCTCATAAAGATCAATTTTATCTGATATAACACGCTTGTTTGATCCTATTGGATGGATCTCTCTTTGCATACTATCCGCAAAATTAATTATGAAAGATTTATGGCTACAACAATGTGGCTGGGATGATAATGTTTCAACTGACATACAGCTAAAGTGGTTAACATATCGCCAGCAACTTCCAAACTTAGAAAAAATTAGTGTACCGCGCTGGATACAAACAACTAAAAAATCTGAAAAAATAGAGTTACACGGTTTTAGCGATGCATTAAAAAAAGCATATGCTGCTGTTATTTACCTTCGTTTTCGTGATTATTCAGGACAAATTCAAGTCCAACTACTTACTGCAAAAATAGCACTATTAAAACGTATTTCGCTGCCACGCCTGGGACTACCGGCAGCTTTATTATTAGCCAAATTGATGAAAACGGTCCATCAAGCGATGAATCTGCATCATATACAATCGTATGCATGGACGGATGCCGTGATCACTCTTGCATGGATTCAATCAGCACCTGCAAAATGGAAAATATTTGTAGTAAATAGACTGTCAATAATACACTCACTTACAAACCCTCATTGTTGGCATCATGTGGGTACAAAAGATAATCCCGCTGATGTAGCATCATGAGGTTTACTTCCAGTCGAAATGGAACCTTGCACAATTTGGTGGAACGGTCCAACCTTTTTGAAAAACTCAAATATAGAATTTTCAAATACAGCGCCGAATGTTACAATTCTAAAAGAAAAAATAAGCACGGTTTTAAAAATTAATATAACAAATTCTTATATTCATGAAATTATAAATAAATATTATAAACTTACAAAATTAATTCGAGTTATATCCTATTGCTTTAGAGCTGGACATAATTTTAGATATACACGTAAGCAACGTCTAACAGAACCACTGTCCGTCATAGAATTAGAAAATTCGTTCAATTTTATAATTCGCTTCATTCCAAATGATAAATTTAACGCAGAAAAAACGAATTTAATTGAACAGACGACAATAGCAAATAAGAGCCATCTTTTCACTTTATGTCCTTTTCTAGATGAAAATAAAATTATACGAGTAGTTGGTAGATTACAAAATTCAAATTTACCTTTTACTCAAAAACACCCAATTTTATTACCAAGAAAATTACATTTTACTGATTTAGTAATCCAAGATGCTCATATAAAAACTCTTCATGGTGGTCTCAAATTAGTATCTGCTTATCTACAACAAAAATATTAGATTTTGAATGCGAAAAACAATATAAAAAAAATTCTTAAAAGATGTGTAGTTTGTTTTAAATTTATATCCAAACAATCTATACAACTAATGGGAAATTTACCAGCATCACCATTCTACAACGCAGGCGTCGATTATGCTGGTCCACTAGAAATTAAGGCATACAAAATACGCTGCAAACTTTTTAAAAGGTTACATCTCTATTTTTATATGCTTATGTACTAAAGCAATCCACATATAGTTGGTCAGTGACCCCAGTTCAGCAGCTTTTATTTCAGCTTTTAGAAGATTTACTTCACGAAGAGGAATTTGCAAAAATCTTCAGTGACTGTGGCATAAATTTTGTGGGAGCCAATAACGAATTCATTAAGCACATGAATATCATTAAATCTCAATGGTCTACCAAAATAGATAACGCACTGGCCACTCTCGACACACAATGGCATTTTAATCCTCCAGCTTCACCACATTTTGGCGGTTTATGGGAAGCTGGTGTAAAATCGATGAAATACCATTTGAAAAGATTAACAGTCAAAGCAAAATTAACCTTTCAAGAGTACAACACACTACTCTGTCAAATTGAGGTAGCGTTAAACTCCAGATCATTATGTCCATTAGCGTCTATCATAGATGATTTGACTGTTCTTACTCCTGGACACTTTTTAATCATGGATGCGTTAAATACTCCACCAGAAATTAAATTAATCTACAAAATATAAAATTAAATAACCTTGACAGATTGCAATATATTCAAAAGCTATAACATAATGTTTGGGATCAATGGAGAAATGATTACCTGTCCAGAGCGCAACGTCGACCAAAATGGAATGCTCAGCATGACAAAATGAAAATTGGAGATATCGTAATCCTCAAAACGAAAAATCCCCACCAACGCATTGGCCACTCGCGCGCATTATAGAACTCCATACCGAGCAAGATGGTTTGACTCGTGTAGTCACGGTGCGAACTGCGCAAAATACCTTTAAACGGCCGGTACAAAAGGTTTGTCTATTACCGATTATAGATAATTATCGCGATGAACACTGCATATAACTAATATTAACAATACATTGAACATTTAATAACTATAATTATAGTGAAACACACAACAAACAATATGAATTAACATTTTTTTTAGTATATAAAAACATAAATATTGAACATTTTTATTTATAATAATGAACAGTGAACAAACACATAAACAACAATATCAATAAACATTAAATTTTTTATATAAAAACACTTATTAAATTTTAAACCATTGATCTAAGAAATTCACAATATCTTTATCCACGTATTTCGAATTTAAACAAATATTTTTATTTTTTTTTACTTTTTTTTCATGTACAACCGCACGAGATAATAAATATTATTATTGTTGAACTAATCTTTTCAAGGCGGCCGAGAATGTTGACACTTCAATCAGCTGATCAATCCAATGCTGCCATCTTTTTAAATGATCGGCACAAATTATCTTTGATTTTTATGGCAGCACCGAAATAAGGCTAAACCATATGGAAAGCAGCATTGAAGTGAAGGGGAAACTCAACACGGATATAAAATTTAATCTTATAAATATAAATTAAAATGTCTAATAAATTAATTTGATAATTAAGCAATCAAATTAAAATAATTTATAATATAATATTCATAATAAAAAATAAATTAACAGTTTGTTATAACGTTAAAAAAAAGTAGTAAATTCAATTGTTTTATTTTAAAACTTTATTGCGGAAAACGTAAAATTTAATAGTTGGTTAGGTAGCGACGCAAATTTAAAGGATTTTGGTCCGGTCAATTTTATCCTGCTGAACATATTTTTAACCATGATTTTAGGCAAGAAGGAAATTTATCAACTGTTGAAACAATGAATTTAAATGACGAGGAAGATATATTTATGTCTGAAGAATTAGTGTGTGCAAATCCTGAAGTGCCATCATTTCAAATGGATAATGCAAACTTATCATCAAATTTATCGTGTTCAGTTCCAAGTACGTCGAAAAACAAACAAGAAAGGTGACAACAAAATATAAAAAAATTATTGCAACACTTGAAGAAGCTGTTCAAAAAAGATTGCGTGATTCAATGTGTTCATCTGAAAATAGTTCTTTTTTTTAAATCTATTGCAATTAAAGTAGACTATTTGCCAAAACATATTCAAAATGAATTACAAATGCAAATATTAAGTATAGTCAATGCTGCAACTGAAAATAATATATAATTTTTTTTTATTTTAAATAATATATAAAAAAAATTTAACTTTGTTTAATTTAATTTAACTTTGATTAGTTCTTAAAACTTTAGTTTTTAAAACTTTATTGCGGAAAACGTAAAATTTAATAGTTGGTTAAGTAGCGACGCAAATTTAAAGGATTTTGGTCCGGTCAACTTTATCCTGCTGAACATATTTTTAACCATGATTTTAGGCAAGAAGGAAATTTCTCAACTGTTGAAACAATGAATTTAAATGACGAGGAAGATATATTTATGTGTGAAGAATTAGTGTGTGCAACTCCTGAAGTGCCATCATTTCAAATGGATAATGCAAACTTATCATCAAATTTATCGTGTTCAGTTCCAAGTACGTCGAAAAACAAACAAGAAAGGTGACAACAAAATATAAAAAAATTATTGCAACACTT
The DNA here is from genome assembly GCA_963920725.1 of Rhamphomyia laevipes. NCBI lineage: Eukaryota > Metazoa > Arthropoda > Insecta > Diptera > Empididae > Rhamphomyia > Rhamphomyia laevipes. Next base: position 36,560,705 of record OY987257.1, read on the forward strand.
GAAGAAGCTGTTCAAAAAAGATTGCGTGATTCAATGTGTTCATCTGAAAATAGTTCTTTTTTTTAAATCTATTGCAATTAAAGTAGACTATTTGCCAAAACATATTCAAAATGAATTACAAATGCAAATATTAAGTATAGTCAATGCTGCAACTGAAAATAATATATAATTTTTTTTTTATTTTAAATAATATATAAAAAAAATTTAACTTTGTTTAATTTAATTTAACTTTGATTAGTTCATAAAACATAATTATAATTCAATATTTTCTAATTCAATTTTATATTTCATTTGCAAATAAATATACTTTTATTTTTTCTCGCATATCAAAGCTAAAATTGAAACCTCTTCTAGAAAATCTTCGTGACTACTATCCATTTTTATCTGAAAGGAATTTTGTATAAGCTCCAAATATAATAGAAAATAAATTTACTTATTTAATATTAAGTTAATTACCACTTAATAAATTAATTATATATAAATGTAATAAAAAAATTGAACACAATTTTTTCAATGAAATAAATTGTTTAGAATTTTTTCAATTTATAATGACATAATATCCATAGATATAACTGTTTAAGATTTTAGTTTCTTTAATTTTCTTAAATTTAAAATTTAAAAATAATGAATTTTCCCCTATTAATGGAAGATAGTGAAAGTAAAGAAGAAATAAATTATAGAAAAGAAAGACGATTTTTACGGGAACGCTACAATGTTTTGAATTTGCCAAGAAAAAAGTAATTACATATTTATAGACTTCATTCAATTTATTCCTAACGAAAATAAATAATTTACAGATTTAAAGAATCATTTCGTGTCTCTAAGGATGTATTTCAATATTTGTTAGAAGAACTTGAAAATGAGCCTAAATTTTCGGAAAATCATAGATCGACTACGACTTCAACAAAAGTCTCATTATCGACAAAATTAGCTGCAGTTTTAAATTTTATACTACCGGTTCCTATCCTACCAGAGAACTATTGGATATATTTGGCTTCATTCTATGGATCAATCTATGATTTCACGAGCAATATACGATGTAACATGTGCGTTGGAAAAAAATTAGGTCAAAGTGGATTAAATTTCCAAATGAAAGTGAAAAACTGGAATATAAACAACAATTTTATGAAAAAACTGGGTACATGGAATTTTTGGATGTGTTGATGTCACTCATGCATGTCAACATTATTGCACCTAAAGAAAATGAACATATTTATGTAGATAGATTTGGAACAATTCGTTGAATTTTCAATTGGTAAGTACCTAAAAAAAATTGAATTTGACTAAAAAAAGTAATATTAATGTATATAAAATATAACTTTTTTGTTAATATAGATATGCAACTATATAATTTAAAAATATTAGCTGTTAATGCTCGTTATCCAGGTTCTCCGCACGATGGTCTATGTCAAATGAATGCGCAAATTAGAAGCAGAATATAAAAATGGAATGAGAAATTCTTGCAGATTCAGGTTATCCATTGTAAAAATGTCTTATAACACCATTTAAAAATAATCGGATAACTGAAGCGCAAAGTCATTTTAATCATGTACAATGTTCATGCTCAAGCAAGAAATCCAATAGAAAGATTGAATGGAGTTTTAAAAATAGTATTTCGATTTTTACTTGGTGAGAGAGTTTTGCGATATGCACCAACAAAAGTTATAAAAATCATCAATGTATGCTACACTCTTCTTAATTATTCTTACATTACAATTCCGAATTTATTGATGAAACTTTAAATGAGATTGAGGACAGCAATGAATTGTTAAATAATATAATGCTAGAAAATGAATTGGACATAATTGAAAATGAAGAGGAAGTAGATAATGTTGAAGATGAAACTGCTACGCAAAATCGTGAAAACTTATTAAATTTAATTTCATTATAATTTTTGTAATAATTAGAGTATTAATTAAATAAATATCATTTTCTATTCATATTAAAAGACTATATAAACATTTTTGTTAAATTAAATAATAATAAAAAACTTTTTTTAAATAATTCATTTCTGATAATTAAAGCAGTTCATTTTTGGTAATTATAATTAAGGCAGTTCATTTTTGGTAACCGTATAACACTTATACACTAAAATAATTAAAAAAAAGGTAATACAGTTAATTCTCTCTAACTCAAAATCCTTCTTAGTCAAAAAGTCGCGTAACTCAAACAAATCACATCGGCCTTTAAAATTTAATATTAAAATAATTTTTGTATGTCAAAAATCTGTGTATATCAAAATCTGTTTAACTCGAAATATAATTATATATAAAAAAAATCTTTCTTACCCAAAATGCCGAAAAGATTTCTCAAAACATTAAAATTGAAAGAAAAATTAAATATTATCAAACAAATTGATTTAGGAAAACGTAAGATAGATGTGTCCCGGGAATATAAAATTCCACCAAGCACAGTTACGTGTATTTATAAAAAGAGATCTTCAATATTAAACAACACAACTTGCTTTGATAATTTGAATAGAAGAAGAATGAGAAATTGTCAGAGTAATACTCTAAATAAAGCTGTTCTTACTTTTATTCAACAGACCATAGCCTGTAATTTACCTTTGTCCGGCCCAATTATAAAGAAAAAGGCACTAACTTTTGCACAAAAATTAAAATTAAATAATTTTAATGCCAGCGATGGTTGGTTGACATGTTTCAAGAAGAGGCATAATATTGTGTATAAGAAAATTTGTGGTGAAAGTGCTGAAGTTGATGATGCTCTTGTCAATGAATGGAAATCAAAGATCGCAAACTTAATTTCAGAATACAGTCCTGAAAACATTTTTAATGCTGATGAAACTGCTTTATTTTTTATGTGCCTCCCAGATAAAACATATTATTTTAAGAATAAAAAATGTTTTGGTGGGAAGCATAGCAAGGAGCGAATAACTCTGATGCTTTGCTCAAACATGAGTGGTACTGAAAAACTAACACCTCTTGTTATTGGAAAATATAAGAATCCTAGATGTTTTAAAGGCATAAGGTCCCTTCCAGTAGATTACAAATTTAATAAGAAGGCTTGGATGAACTGCGAAATTTTTGAACAATGGCTGTTAAAACTGGATAGAGAGTTTATCGAACAGAACAGAACTGTTATTTTTTTTGTTGATAATTGTGCAGCGCATCCAAAAAATATTGCAGACAAATTAAGTTCCATTAAATTGATCTTTTTTCCACCTAATATGACTGCAAAAGCACAACCACTAGATTTGGGAATAATAAAGAATTTCAAGCACTATTATCGAGCAAGATTAGTAAAAAGATACCTAAAAGACATTGAAGAAAATAACCATATTACTAAAATTACTTTATTGGAAGCAATTAATGAGCTCTCAGTTGTATGGAAAAATGAAGTAAGTTCAGGAACAATAAAAAACTGTTTCCTTAAAGCAGGATTTAAGGAACTTTGGAATGCAGATGACGATTTGCCTTTAATGAATAATCCATATGTTTTAAATGATTCTGAAGGTTCAGATTTACAAGGAATTGATTTTACTGATCCTCCAGAATGGAGCACAGTTCAAACGTCTTTAAATTTAAGTTTAGATTTTGATTCATTCGTGAATGTAGATGAAGGTGTCATGATTGCTGATATTTTAAATGATTCAGAAATTATTGAAAATATAACAGAAGTCTCAGAACATATGGAAATTAGTGTTGAATCTGAGGATGAAAATGTTAACTTCACCGTTCCTAGTGATAGTCAAGTAATGGAAAGTTTAAAAATAATTTATGAAAAACTACTATCACAGGATGATGTTCCCGCAAATGTTTTTCAATATTATTATGATTTAACAAAACATTTAAAAAAGTGAATTGTCGCTTATTTCTTATTTAAAGAGTTTTGAACTGTCAACTGTGCTCTATTTTAGGTGTTCCTTGTAAATCTCAACGATCAGGATCATTAAAAACAATTGAGTATTCACTGAAGGCATATCGTCATCTGCAATCCGAAATTCCTTAAATCCTTCTTTAAGGAAACTTTTTTCATAAACTTACTTCATTTTTCCGTCTTAAATTATTAATATTTACTTGTTTAAATTTATTTGTTATTGTTTAAATAAATTGTTATTGTTGAAATTAATAACATTTTATTTCCATAATTTTAAGATGTTCCACTTATTGTATCCACTACTTTAGGTTAATTAATTACATACAGATTATAAATTGTGTGAAAATGATAAAAAATTAAAAAATATTTTTTTTTGGTTAAACGCTCTTCAAGTCAAAATTCTTTATAAGTCAAAAAAATAATTCAGTCCCTTGCGACTTTGAGTTAGAGAGAATTAACTGTATCAGTTAATTTTTAGTAACCATAAATATTTAAATTAGGAAAAAAGTTTTACACTAAAATTCTTAATATGACGCAAAATATACAGTCTCTTGTTTGCTAGTGTTTTTAATATTAAGCAATTTCTCCTCTATTTAAATTAATTTTGTTATTTTCTTCTGCGGCATCGGCCTTTCTTTTCATTATTTCATTTCTTTCTATCATTAATTGCTATTACTATTATTTTGAAGCTCATTCAAAATTCTGGCCTGCGTTGTTGGTCTATATCTCTTCTGGATATTGGCTTTAGGATTTGGAGGTATTTTTACAACTTCTTCATGGTTCTGCACAAATGGAATTTCTAATTGCGAGGTATCTTTTCCAAATTCTAATACTTCATCAGTAGAGTTTACATCATAGTTATGAGAATCTAATGCTCCGAAATCATTACTAGGTAGTCCAACCACAACACTTTCCATTCCTGTTAATGCTGTGCCATCTTAATTTTTTGTTATTATTACTAGATTTGTACCACCACCCGTCTTATTTTTTCAAGCAGTTGTTTACTCAGTTTTTTTTTTTTTTTTTTTTTTTTTAAGTCAAACCAAACCTACAATTAAAAATATGAATGAGAGTTTTAAATTACTCTTGAATTCATTTGTTACCATCATTCTTTTGTTACCATCATTCATTTGTTACTTCTTCCAGCCATCAGAATCTCTATTTGGAAAACCTTCTGCATTTAACAAATGAATGAGTAATTTCCAAAGTTCATTTACATTGCTTTGGTTTTTGCTTGCCTTAACAAATGCTCCGATAATCATTTCAGAATTATTTTCCAAAAAATCCAGCATAATGTTGAATTGATTTGCAGTTGTTATTTTTTTCATATTATTCCTAAATTTAGGTTAGTGAAACAAAAAATATTTATTTTAGTATAATTGAATTAATTTTATTGAATATCATTATTATTTATTTAAAATAAAACAAAAATATTAAAATAATTATTAATCATTGTTAATACAGCTATTTTTACTTACATTTTATTTCATCGCTTCTCTATCACAGATGTAAAACACTAATGATGCTATGTCGAAAAAATCGACAGTCGATTTTGTCATAACATACTGTCATTCGGTTCTGTGTCGACCTTCGAATTTTTCGAAAACTTAACATCTTGCCACTGGAATACTATTTCTCAAAGGAATCGAATTCGAAATTCGATTTCATTTCCGTCGTTTTCTGGAATAGCAAAAATTCCGACGGACAATAAATCGAAATATTTTCTCGCTCCCGTGGAATCTGTGATAGACCTGATTGAAAATGAACCTGATTGTATAAAACAAATTAATCAAAAAAATGTGTTTCACGATATTGGCTTAAAATTTGTATAACGCTTAAGATCAAAGCCATCTATCACCGGTTCCATTATTAGCGAATCTATAAATGCATGCGAAAATATTTTAGACGAATATGCACTTTATTTGAAAACAGAAACTATTGATTTTTTCTTTGGAAAATGTAGGTGTGGATGTGGAGACCAGCCAAAGCTTAGAATTTTTGAAGAAATTTGAAATTAATAAACCGTTTGCAAGCCTAAAAATAGAAAAATGCAATATAAATTTTGTACCATTGAAGGAAGTTTTTTTAGGAAATAGATTGGAAAATATTGGAATAAATAACTTAGATTTTTTGCCATAATTTGCAAACAAATATTTGCAAATACTTTCGGAATTTACCGAAATCCTTAGATTTTCGATATCCAGTATCCTTTTCAGAATATCCAATTGATTTATCCGATCGAATAGAATATAAAAAAAATTAGAATCGCCACTTAAGTTGAGTGTGAAGAAAATGTAATTTTAATGTTATACAAAGATGTAAATATTTGCTTTTCATTGTTAATAGGAAATACTGAATATAGAAAATTGTCAATAATATGTTATGAATTTAAGGATATTCTGCAGTTTGGACAAATTGAAAAAAAAAAAAAATTATATATCCGATAATAACATAATTTTTAAAATGAAACAATTCTCGACACTATATTTTTCTAAGGAGCTATATGCAATGCAGTTAGCCCCAAAGAGTTTTAAAAATATAAATCACGGCCGTTCAACTTCGAAGAAAATAAGAAAATGGTTTATAAAATTGACATTATTTCCGATTTCAATTTCAGCAGCGCTAGTGTCGTTTTTAGTGTCATTTTATCAATTTTTCATTTTTAGCAATTTTTTATCAATTTTATATTCTATAACTGTAATCTTTGTAAAAGTTTTATATTTAGTTCGCCTGATAAAACATTGCACGAATATATAATAGCTAGAGAGTACAATAATAATAATTCATTGTGCTATCCGAATATTCAATTTATTAATAACTTTATTTTAGTGAATAGATTCTTTCAAAATAATATTTCTGAATTATGCTATCAAAATAATTTACATGAATGTATAAAAAAATATGTTTTTTCTTTAGTTTTTTTTTCTAATAGTTGTGAAGAACATGGACAATACACTATATCTAAATTTTTAAATTATTGTATAAAACTACTTATACATAATTATTGTTATGGTCTCAACAGGAAACTTTCCGGTTCCTCCAGGATGCAGCCAGCAACGGATGACCCAATACAAAAAAAAGCCTTCAAGTATTAAAAAATATTTTTGTAAAAAAAGGAAAATCAATAAAATAAAAAATTTGCTATAAATTATTTTCTTTATTTATTTTTATTTATAATTAAAAAAAAAAAAAAAGGGTTATGGGCGTTATGGGAGAAAAAAAAATAAAAGAATAGGGTTGGGAGTGAAAAAAAATAATAGGGTCATGAAAAATTTAGTTCCCATTTCAATTTCTATGTAAGAGTGGCGCTGTTATATATATTTGAGAGTTGGCGATCTATTAAGTATATATTATCTATGATATAAATCAACTTTATAAGGACCATATTTTCTATTTGGAAAAAATACGGAACTGATTAATTTTTCTACTATTTAAGAAATATTTTTTTTGAAAACAAAATCATATTAGCCTGTCATGCAAAATAAATAAAATTAATATTTATAATAACTAAATACCTAAAGCTGCGACTACTAAATTTACATATTAAATAAATAAATAAAAAAAACATTTTTTAACAATACTTTCCTTTATAAATAGTAATATGGGACTAAAAACTAATAAATAATACTAAAATTATATAATCTTTCATTATTGTATCTAGAGTTTCAGTAATGGTCAATTGTAGTAGGGTTAACTGCAATCGTACTAGATTAGAGATTCAGTTAAGGTAAAGTATAGTAAAAGGGAAGTAGACCCCTTATAAATATCATTCTGATAAATTCTATTAATTCTCATAATTAATTTTGATCAGTTATACTTCCATTTATAAGGGGTCTACTTCCCTTTTACTATCCTTTACCTTAACTGAATCTCTAATCTAGTACGTTTGCAGTTAACCCTACTACAATTGACCATTATTGAAACTCTAGATACAAGAACGAAAGATTATATAATTTTAGTATTATTTATTAGTTTTTAGTCGCATATTACTATTTATAAAGGAAAGTATTTTTAAAAAATGTTTTTTTTATTTATTTATTATTTCATACTTTTTAGTCGGTCAAATATTTTAAGTTTTACACAATATATTTGTTCGACTAAAAACTGTAGAATTTTTATATTGTTTATATATTTTTACTATAATATAACATATTATAGTAAAAAATATATATTTGAGCGGTTAATAATAAATAGGTCTAACTCATGACCCACGTTGCCCCAAAGATATCTACTCTTCCAGACCTTTAATTTGATACCCCACATGCTTTTTTTTCATTTTTGGCCCCATTTTTTGGGGGCCCTACGTGGTCCTAGTTACCCGAAACACTACCCAACGAGATGTACTCATCAAGACCTTTAATTTGATACCCCACATGACTTTTTAGAAAATAGGCCCAACCCCCCGCCCCCTCGAAGGGCCATAAAAGTTATTAAAGTAGCGAGTGATTACTAACACGAGCTTAAATTTCAAATTTGAGTTAAATCGGTAAAGCCGTTTAGGAGCTATGCCCAGGTGAGGAAAACATGAATTGTGAATTCAATAAAAGGAAAGTAATAATTTCAGGCCCCACATGACCCGCGTTGCCCCCAAACACTTCCTTTACTTACCCCAAAGATATCTACTCTTCCAGACCTTTAATTTGATACCTTTCATGATTTTTTTTCATTTTGGGCCCCATTTTTGGGGGGCCCCACTAGGTCCTAGTTGCCAGAAACACAACCCAACGAGATGTACTCATCAAGACCTTTAATTTGATACCCCACATGACTTTTTAGAAAATAGGCCCAACCCCCCGCCCCCTCGAAGGGCCATAAAAGTTATTAAAGTACCGAGTGATTAATAACACGAGCTTAAGTTTCAAATTTGAGTTAAATCGGTAAAGCCGTTTAGGGGCTATGCCCAGGTGAGGAAAACATGAATTGTGAATTCAATAAAAGGAAAGTAATAAAAAATGTATTTTTTGTTAAAAATATGTTTTAGAAAACTAAATTACAAAGGATGAATTTGGTAAATTTACTAGAGATGAGTCAAAATAAATTGGAATACCGGATTTGAAAAATTATTTAATATTAAAAAAAGTTATAAGAAAGATAGCTAACACCAATTTTGTAATTTTGTTTTAAATATATTTATTTTTCTTATATTTTAATTATAGTTTTGTCAATTTTAATTTATAATTTATATGTGTAATCCTTATAGGAATTCAACAATCAAGAAATTGATACCAATTCATTTGGACATTTCGTTACCAAATCAGGAAATTCCGTGATATTTCAAAATAATGAATTCAATATGAAAGCTACACAAATTAGTTTGGTAAAAATTTATATAATTTATAACTTTATATAATTTAATGACTGTTATTTTTTTGTTCTAACAGGAAAGTGAAATTTATCAGACCCCACCATTTAAGGTAAAAAAAAAAAGAAATAATAGACAAAATGAACCGCAGTTTTAAATTAAGAAAACAATTTCGTATGACGGAAAGTATTTCTGATATTTTTGAAAAATATCCTCATTAGAAAGCGTACGAAGGCGACTTGGTAAGTTAATGAATACAAATATTTTTATCAATCAACATTTATAATACTATAATACTTTTCTTTTTAAAGATTTCAATCGATTTTGGGCTGTTTAAAAAAAAAAACTAATAATTTTCAAGAAATTGACTTTTTTTTGAGTCTACATCCAAATTGCTGTGCTGTTTATAAAATAGTACATTAAATTAATTAATTAATATGTTACAGATGAATTAAAGTTGGTATATCATTTGGCATATTACTTTAAGAACCACAATATGAGAAAGTTCAAAAAACAATTACGATTTAAATCCTCATCTTATCTTGGTTTGTAGTGTAAGTTTGCAATAAATTTTTAGAATACTAATATATTTTAATAACACACCTACTTTTCTTTTATTTTCAGAAAGATTTAAATATTGAAGTTATAATAAATGAAAACATTAACAACCAGCCATATTTAGTTTTTATGGGAAACTTGCGAACTTGAGTAGTTATTGGGCCACCTTGTGCTGGGAACCAAATCCTGTTTGTGTGCACTCATGTGTAACTAATGTGTGCATTCGTGTGTGCATTATGTATGCACTCATGTGTAACTGATGTGTACATTCGTGAGTGGATAATTGGTTAATGATGTGTGCATAATTGATTAATAATTGGTTAATCATGCGGTTAATTGTTGTTAAGTAGTCACTGATTGATTGATCGTTTTGCGCGATCTCCTTTACTTCCGACGCAGGTGCGTAGTTGTCGACACTTTGTATTATGATCTTGTAAAATCATATGTGTTATTGTTTATATGTAAAAACAAGATTTGTCTTTAATGTTTTGATCTTTTGTATTTTATTGTTTTTGATCTTGTAAAATCGATAATATTACTTAATTCTATATATTACGGATTACAAATAATATATATATATATATATATATATATATATATATATATATATATATATATTATATGTATATAAAATTTATACACTAAATTGTGGCATTCAACGTTGACATCATTAGTTTTGTTAATGTGTGTGTGCGTGTGTCTGTACCTACATATACTTAAACTAAAGGTATGTTTTATATTATTGATTCACATTTTTAACATTCCATCTATTTAATTTTACAAAGTAATAAAAAATAATGTAATTTAGATTAAGTATGATTCTAAAAATATCAATTAATATTAAATTTCGAAACTAATCATAATGTTTATTTAGTCCTAAAGTTCAAATTAAGTAATTTAATGTAAAAGCAATAAAAATAAAAATAGATTGCTTATTATGTTTTTTTATTATTAATTCGCATTTTTTTTTACATTACATCTAATTTAATTTAACAAAATAATCTCAAATATAATTTATTATTTTTTGCTGATTTTGTCTTTTATTTTTTCTAATGCATTTTTTTTTTGTACTTTTCAAAAGATACTGTTGCGCGTTTAATAATTTAATTTTGTATATTGCATATTCATTCTTAATTAAAGAATAACTGTACGGTTGTCCAAAAATTATTAATGTCAGTGTTGATGATAGTGAAGAGCTTAATTTTGCTTCAATTCTCCTATACCTTGATTCAACAGGTTTTGACATATTTCATTACCAGTGGTGGAAGCACACAAGTTGTGACGACTACTTTTTTTTGGTCGATAATGAAAGCGTGTCGTCCTAATGTGTGGCAGCATATAAGTAGATACGTTTTTGAAAACAGCTTTACCAACATAAAAATATATAAATTGACGATTTGTGTCGTTCTGATATGACATATTATTGATTTGGCATATCAAAAATTAAATTTTAATATTTGGAAAATAATTAAATATATAATCACCCCAATTCTGTATGGCGTGTCACTTGTCGTATCAAGTGACAAAAATGAATTGGTATTATGATTGTCGGTTGTAGTACTAGCTCAATCTATTGTACAGGAAACAAACTTCTAAATGCGACAAATTTCTTTTTTTATTTGTATTCTATAATGTTAGAGATACTCTCACAGCCGGTGTCGCGCTGTCAAATAAAAATTCAGGGTATGAATCATAAGAACACGACACGATATAGTATAAACGATCGTGAAAAAAAACGATAGACAAATATTGGAGAAATTAACTAATAGTATAGTCTCTTTGAAATATTTTTGACTGGATTTTTATTGGTGGTAATTCAAATTTAGATTTTTTTTAAAGAAAATTCAAATTTTTTCACATAGTAAGCTATGGTTTTAAAAAATTATTCACAACTTTGTTCTGAAAACTCTAAACAAGTGAATACTTTATAACACATTTTGTGCAAAAATTAGAACTCGACTCAATTTCGAGACTTTTAATGCAATTGTTTTTTTAAAATATGCATTTTTAAAAATGAAACAATAATTTAATTTATTAATTTATTTCATTTAATTATTAATTAAATTTATTAATAAATCTATTTTTTATTATTATTTTATGATTTGTTACTATTTTTGTTATTTTGAATAAAATACTGCAAATTAAAAAACATTTCTTATTATTTATTTTAATTATCCGGATATCCGGATTATCCGGATAATTTATTTTTTATGTATTCGATATCCGGATAATCAAATAGGTCGGATATTTAGAAACCCTAGTTTCGACGTCCTAAGGAAAACGAACATATATTTTAACCGCAAGTGAAAGCACAGCATCAATTTAATGATAGTAAGTGAAACCACGATATTTTAATTTTTAATTATCACATAATTTTTTTAAAGATATGCGACCATAAAATGAGAATTATTGCCATAAATTCAAAATATGGTGGAGCTGCACACGACTCTTTTGTGTGGAGCCAATCTGATGAGCGTGTACACTTCGAAAAATGAATGGTTACTAGGTAATTTTTTTATAGTGATTTAAAAAATATATATAAGAACAAAATATTTATTGTAGGTAACTCTGGTTATCCACACGAGCTATGGTGTCTAACACCTTACCGTAGTGCTGTTGATAATTCCAATGAAACTTTATTTAATACAATTCATTCGAAAGCAAGAAGTATAGTGGAAAGGTGCATTGGAATCTATAAGCGACGTTGGAGAATTTTAATGGAGGAACGAAAAGGGAGATATGAACCAAAAAAAATGGCACATATTTCATATGTGTGTGCAGCTTTAAACAATATTTGTATTCATTACAAAGTGCCATATGATTTTTTAGCACCACCAAACAACCCACAACTCCATATTGACGCAAATGAAATGTCTCTTTTAAGCTTGTATTATCAAGGAAATAAAATAAGAGATGCCATTAAATTATCACTTGTACGTTCTGCAAGATAATTTAAAATATTTAAAATTAAGTATTTTATTAATAAAAAAATAATATTATTTTTTTCTATTCAATAAAAATTATTAGTGTTTTAATTATATATATTTATAAACATAAATAATTTCATGAATCTTCTTCAATACTTATATGTAAAAAATAATATATCACTTAAAACAAAAAAAAAATTAATTATAATATAACTTTAAAAGTCCATCGCAATATATATATTAATTATAGTATCACTTTAAAAATCCATCGTAATACTTAAATACTTAATATTAAAAAAAATTATAATAGAGGAATGAGTTTAACAAAACAAGATAACTTTCATAGTGTTAAATACTTATATCTATAAACTAAAATATGATAAAAACAAATATTAATATGACTTTAAAAATTCATTGTCTCATCGTAATAATTTAATATAAATAATAATTATAAATAAGTATTGCAATTATTTTATTAGTTATGTACAACAAAACGTGAAAAAATAAAATTTCTCAATGATTAAATTTACCATTAGAACTTTATTTAGTTCATAATGATTTTTCAATATTTAAACTGAAATTAATTATTTTAACATACAAGTGCCTATAAAATGTGAAATAAATTTCTAAATAAAGTTCTAATGGTAAATTAAATCATAAATTAAAATCATTGAAAAATCTTCTTTTTTCACGTTTTCAGACATAAATAAAAAATACGTCTTTAGATGATTTATCCATCTCCATCAGCTTTATATCATTTGCCACTTGGAAGGGCTTGTATTTTTTTTAATTTTGGCATTTAAGCAGTCTTTTTGATAGATTGTTGTTTGAGCAGCTGTCTGCTTCGCTAAATCAAATTGGCGTTTTTTCGTTTCGGACCTCTCCTTCAACACAGAAATTAAATCGTCCATTTTTCCTAATAAACTACTTTGAAATTTTTTTTATATTGTCTACTACAATTTTCCTTTAACAAAGCCATTCTTTCATTTTTTGAGTTGGTCTTTGTCTTAGGATTTGGTTTATTTTTTATTGTTGAAGTAGTTGCTATAGGTATAGGATAGGTGATGACTGTGGTGCAGTTCGTTGGAATTCAAATTCAGCATCATCTTCCGAGCTCCAATTGCTGCCAAATAATGACGGCGAATTAAGGATGTTATGATTTTCATCATTTTTATCACGATTTTCATCATTTTTAGCTCCGTATGTGGGAATATTTAGTCCTTCTACGGATGCTTCGATTCTTGCGGCAGCTGCCACAGATTCTTCAAATGATGACAGCTCGACGATGTCATAAGGCCTACCTTCGGTTTTTTGCAGAGATTTCTTATTAAGGCTTAGATTTTTTTTTACTTTATATTTTTGATCAGTCCAAACCTGTAAGATTTAAATTTTGGTTTATTTATGTACATTTATTTTATTACAAATAATATAACAAAAACCTTTCGCCAACTTTTTTCTTCTTTCGTCGGTGGTCCAGCGTTATTTAATTCCTTTATTAAGCGCTCCCATAGCCGTTTACCTGTAGCTCTTCCTTCTGAAGTATTCGTAACAATATTTTTAGCTAAATTTGAATGTGTATTCATGAATGCTCCAAGAATATCCTTTTGTCTTTTGTTAATTTTTATTAGAGTTAACAGACCTAAAATTGATTAATAAAATAATAACAATGTTATTTTTTATTTTTATACAAATACAAATTCTATTGCAAATACAAATATGTATTGTCTCAAATCACTTTCAACATAACAATAAAATTATTTTTTTTATACTAACAAATATCAAAAATAAATTTAATATAATTTTACTTACATTTTATTTTTGTTTTTATTTATTTACTGGAACCTAGCTATTTAAATATTTAAATTATCGTCACCTATCTTCTCTAATACTCATTTCACGATCACGATTGCTTAGATAGTATCTTGTAAATTTGACAGATAAAACGATATTAACTTAACGATATCGTGTCATATGATACTAAATTAAATGGTCTAAAATCGAAATCGTTTTATACACGATACGTCATTATAAATTTGACAATCCAGTGACGATTGTCGTCTCTTATGATCCTAAATTTCAATTAAAACGATACACGACTATCGCTATCGTCTCTTATGATTAATGTCCAGATATATAGAAATATATGAAAGCAGATAAACTCGTCGCCGTTGTGCCGTTGGTGCCGCAACAATGTTAGTTTTAACTTTTTGCCGCGGTGACGATTTGGAATGTCAATTTTTTATATTGTTATTGTCATAACAAAATTGTTAGTTGCAAAAGCAAGATGAGTTTTACAGAAAAATTAATAGAAGAAATAAAAACAAATGAAATCATATATATAATAAAAAATTGGGCGGCTATAAAAATTTAGCCAGAAAAGCTGAAATATGGGAGAAAATATCAAAAACTTTGGGTGAACCTGGTAAGAGTATATATAATTTGTTTTTCAATATTTTTATTATAAAATTTTAATTATATTACAGTTGCAGTATGTAGTTCTAGATGGAAAAATCTGAGGGATCGATATTGCAAAGTTTTGAAGGAAAAAAAATCAACCATTGGGAAGTGACAGTAAAATGAAAAATGAATGGGAATATTTTCATATTTTGTCTTTTTTAAGTGACCATGTCCAACCAAGAAGGTTAAAAAACTGAAAATTATTTAAAAAAAAAAAAATTAAATTCCTTTTAATTATTTATTTCCATAGAACTATTGGAAATTTTTCCGAGGTATTACCATCAACATCTAGAAGTAGCATAGAATCACAATCCAATGATACTTATAGTTGCAATGTTTCGGTATCAGAAAGATCTAAAACTATTAGCTTTTCAGCTGATGATATGTTTTCGTCATTTATGGACGAGGAATATTTAGAATGTGGGATTAATGAAGGAAATTCATCGTTACCTGCCGAAGAATTACCTGCAGAAAGGCGTAAAACGTTAAAAAAGAAAAATTTAGAACTTCAAAATGAAGTAGGTGCTAAAATTGATAATACACTTGATGCTTTACAAAAATATTTATCAAAAAACACCAGCACCAGCACTAAAAAAAATAATTTTTGCGAAAGAATGGAGATGATGCTAAGTGGTTTGAGCTCCGCCAACAGAGATCTCGCAGAGAAAAAAATTACATCTGCAAATTGCTGAAATTCAATGTGCTGATCCATCAAATATTGTACTTTAATATAATAAAAAATCAATTCAAAAATTTAATTAAAAATTAAAAATTAAAATATTTCATTTTATTTTATTTTGTTTTACAATTGATCCCTCTTTCATGAAATAGTTTTTAAGCTGATCACGTTGAATAAATGCATGTTTCGTTGCATTATTTGATCCAATTTTTGATTTAGTTTTTTGAATTGCTGATGTTGTTAAACTTAATTCAGTTCGCCATTCTCTGGGAATAACATTGCCTTCATTATCTTCTGAATCAACAAAAGTAGGAGGACAATATAAATGTGTTGATAATTGGTTCAATTTTATAAAGTTGTGTAATCCTATAACAGCTAATACAATCTGAAAAATATATTAATTAAATATATAGCAGAATATCTAGTACATATTTATATTCTAATTTACCTTTTCGGCATTAATTGGTGTACAATTCAAACTGTTTCGGAGTATTCTCCAACGTGCTGCCAGAATACCAAACGCATTTTCAATTACAACTCGAGTACGTGATATTCGATAATTATATATCTTTTTATCCAATGGAAGACATTTACCCGTATAAGATCTCATTAAATTATTTTTTAAAGGGAACGCTGGATCACCAACAAAAAAATGTGGAAATTTTAAATTAGTTTTCGGCAGTTCTCTTTCTTCTGGTAATGGTAATTTATTTGCGAATAGTTCCTTTCCAAATAAAATTCCTAGAAATAAAGTTATATAAAAATATATATATATAAATATATATGTACATATATGAAAATAATATACATAATATAGTGTGAAAATAATATTACCCCCATCACTTTGACTTCCATATGCACTTACATCAACCATAGTGAAAATGTATTTTGCATCACATGCAGCCAACAAGACCAAACTAAAAAAGTTTTTATAGTTATAAAACTGGGATCCGCTATGGTCTGGACATTGTATGGCAATATGTTTTTCATAAATGGCACCAACACAATTAGGCAAATCACAAATATTTTTAAAATCTTCAGATATTAGCTTATAATCTTCACTATTTGGTTAGCTAACGTATAGAGGACTCAGAACTTCTCATATTACTTCACAAGTTTCTAATATTATTTTACGAGCAGTTGACCTTCCAATTTTGTAACTCCATCCTAAATATTGTGGGCACACTCCTTGTGAAAGATGACTGAAAATATAGCAGGTATTAGTTTAATTAAAATGCGAAGGAAAAATATTTACCATAAAGTTAAAGCCAAACGTTCTTCAGCACATATTGTATTACAAGTTTTTCTCTTGGCAATCTTTTCTTTAATTAACGATAACAATATATTATACACTGGAATAGTCATTCGGGTGTGTTTGAAGAATTCTTCTTCATTTTCCTGAATCATCTTAAATGTCCTTTCAAAGAATCCATTTGCATTGTGATCCAATAAATCATTTCTTGCATAAAAACGCCGTATATTTTCAATATTCTGAAAAAGAAACAATAACAAATAAATGTTAGATTACGTTTTTGTTATCATGACGCTCTGCCACTTTGAGAGTATCTACTCAAAAATTCTACAACCATCACAGCCATACCGGAAGAGCATCGTGGGTGGCGCGGCGAGAGTATCTCTAGCATAACATAGTGTGAATCGACAAAAGTCGTTTCAAATGACAAAATCAGTCGCACAAATTTTATTCTCCGACTAGAAGAAAATAAATTTAAATTAATGAAAACTGTTGAAAATAATTTTTGGAAAAATGGAGAAAATGTAATTTTTACATAATTTTAACAAATAAAAAACAGTTGAAGTGTTTGGTGGGCTTAATGGAGCATAATACATCATTAGCGAGGGGCTTCCATAAAGGAGGAGTTACACCAATGGATTTCAAGAAAATTTATACACTATATTCATTTTTTTATTCAAAAATTTTTAAATAAATAATTTACACAAGTATCACAAACTCAAAAAAATAGATAATATTTTACACTTAACGAGCATTACGACATCTATGATCTGATATTCAAACTTGCAAAAACGACTTGCTTACAGAATACCAAAATAAAAACGAGACGACAAAAAAGTGATACGACTCTTCAAGTGACACGCCATACAGAATTGGGGTGAATAGTTGTGTTTTCAAAATATAATTGTGATTTAAGAAAAATAAAAAAATAAAGTAAAATGTTGTTTATGGTTTCAAGTGACGAGGAAGATTGTATAAACATGAAAATTGAACGAAAAATATTAAGAAATCGTAGTGATCCATTAAATTTAAAGGAAAAAGGCTAAGTATATGAATGAAATTTCAAACAAATCCTAAGAAGTTTTAAAATTTCAGCTCCCATTAATATTTTCGGGTCAACAAAGAAAGTTTTGTTGCAATTTTAGAAGTCCTAGACATGAATCGCGGATTTAGGAGCTCCACCATTCCTCCAGTTTTAAAGCTGGCAGCTGGACACTATCAACGTAGTGTTGGTAGTAATTTTTTAATTGGTATGGTGCAAACAACAGTTTCTAAAATATTTGCTGAAACTGTAGAAGTAATGGAGGATAAACTAGAAAAAACTAGTTGCAAAGAAAGATACTCCAATACTGCGGATAATTTTCTTCTTTTAGGTTTTTTTTAAAATATTTTTTTATATTTGTTACAATACTAATTTTTTTTTTATGTGATATTGGTTATCCACTTGAACCATGGCTGCTCACTCCATATCGTGCACCTGCAGATTATACCAGTGAACCTGTATTTTATGATTTGCATGCCAAAGCTATAGATATTGTATTTAACGCACAATTGGAATTTTGAAAGGCAGATGGAAAATTTTATTAACAATATTTTATTTATTTTGCGCAATAAAGATTTATAGTTTTAAAATATTGTTAATTATATTTTACATAACAACTAATTATTATAAAAATAAAAAAGAAATTAAAATTCATTAAATAAATTAAAAAGTTTTGTATTATTAACTATATATATAATTATAATTATGTATAATTATCACACAAAATATAAATTTAAAATCAAATGCTTGATATTTTTTCTTTCAAATATTTTTTTTATCTATCACCGATATAATTTTACGTGTCGATCAAAAAAGTGACGTTATCAACCAAAAAATGGACGATAACGTCTTATGTGCGACGAAACTTAAAAAAAAACAGTCGTCACGACTTGTGTGCTTCCACCCCAGATCCATCAGCTGATAAATCAAAAGCTAATACTGTGTAGCCTTTTGAAAAATATTCTCTTGTGATATGATGACCTCTATCGGAATGATGTATTCCTGTACCCTTGAATAATGTTAAATATGTTCAGGGGTGGAAGCACACAAGTCGTGACGACTACTTTTTTTTGTCGATAATGAAAGCGTGTCGTCCTAATGTGTGACAGAATATAAGTAGATACGTTTTTGAAAACAGCTTTACCAACATAAAAATATATAAATTGACAATTTGTGTCGTTTTGATATGACATATTATTGATTTGGCACATCAAAAATTAAATTTTAATATTTGGAAAATAATTAAATATATATAATAGTTGTGTTTTCAAAATATAATTGTGATTAAATAAAAATAAAAAAATAAAATAAAATGTTGTTTATGGTTTCAAGTGACGAGGAAGATTGTGTAAACATGAAAATTTAAAGAAAAATATTAAGAAATCGTAGTGATCCATTCAATTTAAAGGAAAAAGTGTAAGTATTTTTAGATTTGTGATCATGATTACAATATCTTGGCTATTCATCCATGTTATGGTGGAGCCAGCCATGATGCTGGCATTTGGGCACTAACTGAAGAAAAAACTAGTTGCGAATAAAGATACTTCAATACTTCGGATAATTCTCTTCTTTTAGGTTTCTTTAAAATAGTTTTTTATATTTGTTACAATAATATTTTTTTTTTAGGTGATAGTGGTTATCCACTGGAACCATGGCTACTCACTCTATATCGTGCAGTTGCAGATTACACCAGTGAACGAGTGAACGTGCATATAATGATTTGCAAGCCAAAGCTAGATGTTGTATTGAATGCACAATTGGAATTTTGAAAGGCAGATGGAGAATTTTATTAAGTGGGGAAAGAAAAATGCGGTATGCACCAGAAAAAGTAGCTAAAGTAGTAAATGTATGTGCAGCACTTCATAATATTTGCAGATATTACAATGTTGCTTTCAATGAAAAACATTTAGTTAGCTCGAATGATATAAATCCAATATATGACGATGAACATATAATAATCAAAATCTGAGGAAAAAAGCTGAAATAATAAGAAATAGAATAAAAAATTCAATATTTTAAAAATTTTAATTATAATTAAATAATAATTTAATTATAAATTAAACTATTTTCAGATATGTTCAAATAATCCTTTGTACAATATTATAAAATTTAATTATTTTATTTTGTTATTGTTTAAAAATATTGTTAATTATGTTTTACACAAGTACTAATTATTATAATTATATAAAAAAAATATATTTAAATTAATAAACAAATTAAAATTCATTAAATAAAATTAAAAGTTTTTTATTATTAACTATATCACACAATAATAAATAATAAATTTATTTTTAAAGTTTTATAAATAATAATATCACACTTAAATTTGAATTCAGTCAGTGATCAGTGTGTAAATAAAATAACCAAAAATTATTTATTTATTAACTAATTACATATTTAAAACTATATTTTTTAGTTATTAATAATATCACTTATTAAGTCAGTGTCGTGATAATTATGAATGTAAAAAAATAATAAAAATCGAATTCAATAATTCTACTCATAATAACATAATTTGTCCAACATATGTCATCTGTAACATATTAACAAATGTTCGAAATTGTTATTACGACTAGAATTATTGAATTTAATTTTTATTACTGAATTTCATTTTAGAATTTGATTTTATAATTTCTTTAATTTGTTCTTTTTCCCATATTTATATTAATTTGCATTAATTTAAGTTTCAGTTTTTCAGCCTCATTTTTTGTCTCCCGAATACTAATTTCTTTTTTTATTTCTAACTTTTCCTTTTCTATTTCTTGATTTTGCTTCATTATATCCTTTATTTCCCTCATCTCTTTTAGCAGCAATTCATTATTATGAACATATTTTTCAAATAAGAGATTTTTTTGGTTTTTATTTCTTGGGTTTGAAATCATTGCTTCTATAGCTGGTGCAATTGATTCTGGCTCATTTGGTAGATTTTCTAAATCTTCAGTATTACAATCGTCAGATTCATTTGAAGAATAATGAATTTGCGATGCCGGAAATCTACAAAATGAGACAGAATCATTTACTACAGGTAAAGAAGGAATGTTTTCAAACCCATTTGATGAACTGCTCCTCATACCGCTTGTTGTTGACGGATGTGATTTCGAACCAAACGAAATGGTATTAGGCTCCACCGCGCAAAATACTCCAGCAGATTTGGCAGCATTTTCCTGGAACACATTTAATGGTTGAAACTTGTGTGGTCCTCTACCAGTTTTAGTTAGATTAATTTTATTATTTCGCAATTTCTTTTTTATTTTATATTTACCTGCTAAAAATATATTATTTTGAATAAATTTAAAATTATACATTATGTGAACTCTACCTTTTTCAATTCGCTCTCTATTTAGTAGGTGGTCCAAGAGCATTAAGCCTTTCAGTTAAGGTTGACCACAAACTGCATGCCTTCACACGACCATTAGGCATATTTAGCAATCCTCCTAGCTAGATCACTATGGTTTTCCATAAACTTCGGCAGCTCATCGATTTGCACCATATTTATGTTTGAAATTTTTTTTAGGTTCTTTTTTTTTCAGAAAATTCCCTTCACAAATGAATCATAATCGTTATTAAAAATACAATTCACAAATGAATCGTAATCGTTATTAAAAATACAATTTCAACTAATATTTATTTTATAATTAATTTAGTAATATGTACTTGCATTATAATTTCTACTAATTATAATTATCACAAAAAATATAAATTTAAAATCAAATATGTGTGCTTGATTTTTTTCTTTCAAAATTTTTTTTTCTTTCTAATATTTTTTTTTCTTTCAACGATATAATTTTAGGTGTCGTTCAAAAAAGTGACGTTATCGAACACAAAAATGGACGATAACGTCTTATGTGCTACCAACAGCGACGAAACTTAAAAAAAAAAAACAATCGTCACGCTCACGACTTGTGTGCTTCCACCCCTGGTATTACAAAAACTATCAGAGAAATTTGTTTCAATTGGTGAATTAGGTACTTGTACACCGTTTACATATAATTGAAATTGTGATAAATTATTGTGATCAAAATGATATGGATTTTTTGATCGTTTTCCATTAAAATTCTCATTATTCACCATACAAAATAATAATGTTATAGACAGCTGAGCAATAAATACATTATCCAATGAAATGTTGTAATGCTATTTTGCATTAGCTTTTGCAAGAATAGTGTTGTGAGCCAATAGGGTTAACTGTAACATGTTTTATGTATAGTGTTGCTTCATGAATTTTTAAATAGCTTTTATCCGTATCAGCGGAAAATAAATAAAAGTCTGGTTTTTCCAGTGTTAACGAAATTCTCACATCAACATTGTTTTTAAAAGCAAAGTAGGTGTGTTAAAAAAATCCACATTTTCCCATTAGCTCAACAGTAGAAGAGTTTTTGTACTGATTCTGTCTTACTTTGGAACCTTCATTATTAATATCATGAACATTTGGTTTATCTAACTCCCAACCGGATCCTTCCAAATGTGTTCTGCTAGCATCTTTTCCATAGCTTACCAGGGAAATTAAATAACTTTTATAATTATAAAAAGAATCAGAAGGTGTGACATTTTTCCCATTTAATGTTACATTTACTTGTTTAATCATTTAATGTAACAAATTATTTACTACACTAGGCTGTGGTATAGACTTTTTATCAGCACCTGATCCTGTTGTATCGGCATAATTCCATTTTGTTCATCATGTTTTAATATTTGAAGTTTAAATTTAATATATGTTGATGCTAAATCTCTTTATGTATCACCATTACCAAGTGAGATAAATTCTATTGTAGAAGGTGAGGCCTCTAATTGTACGGTATATGATGGCATGTCTGACAAATATATCGACAACAGAAAGCTGCTGTTAATGATGATATCACATTATAATGATTTTTGTGATATAGCAAATTTAAATTTTCACCATCTGTAATAACATCTCTGCCTTTTGTACCATATTTGTATACAACAATATTGTAGTTTTCACCAAAATGTTGTTGAAACTGTTGAAGTTCTGAAGTACCAGCCCCCTCCGCTGGTATGTTTATTTTGGTTGTCTGCAGAGAATTCATAACTCTAATAGTTTGAATCTTATGTGCATCTTTCACAATATGTTTATTTTTGTAAACAGCATCATTTTCTACCACGGCTATGCTACAACCAAAGCTCTAGACAGACAAATATAATCTTTATTTTTAATTGTTAGTATCCCTTTCCGCTCAGCACTCTCTTCATCAAAAGAGTTATAATTCTTGCCACGTCCTCTACCTCTTAGTATTCTAACAGATGTTACTGGCAGACAGAAATTGTCTGTGCTGAGACCTTCGGAATTGCTTTGATAAATTTTTGATATAAGGTCCCAGACTTCGTCTATGCTAATTAAAGATTCTGGTTTAAAATTAATCCATCCAGGAGAGCGTTCGGCTCTGTCTAAATTGCCAAAAACTTTTAATTTGCGAGGCACATTTAAAAAAGGGTATTTTCCACATTTTTTTAATACTCTAGATTCTAGAAAATAAAAATTATATTGGATGCGTACCATACAGAATACTATGGCTGTGACGAAATGAAAGCAGATGAACGCGAAGCGTTTTTAAAATGGCACAATTTCTATAAAAACCAGGAATTCAATTTACAGAAAGAAATTGAAAACTATTGTGCGAGTGATGTCAATATTTTAACAGATGTCTGTTTAAAATTTAAAATACTAATGCTTGCAGAATGTAATGTTTGTCCCTTTACAGAGGCGACAACAATATCTTCGGCGTGTAATTTAGTTTTTAGACGAAATTTTTTACAAGCCAACAAAATTGCAATTATACCAATGGGCGGTTATAGAAATAGAGACAGACAGTCAAAAATAGCTACACAATGGCTATTGTATGAAGAAAAAAATAGAAAAATTAATATACAGTTTGCACCAAAACAAAAAGAAGCCATTGTAAATGGTGTAATGGTAGATGGATATTGTGTAGAAACAAACCAAATTTTTGAATTTCATGGATCAAACAAAACAATTAATTAATGTTTACACTGTGCCGGTCATGCTCGAAAAATTTATGTCAGTCACAGTGTTTGTTGTCATAGCGACAATGAGAAATCTTTAACTGGAACATGGATCTTTGATGAAGTGGTCAGGGCAACAGAAAAAGGATACAACATTTTAGAAATAATGGAAATATGGGAATATGAAATTGCCCAATATGATAAAGTTTCAAATATTTCTGGTTTATTTACAGAAATGATGAACAATATTTTGAAAATGAAACAATCTGCCAGTGGTTTTCCTACATGGTGTGAAACGCGTGCACAACAAGAACAATATATTGTTGGGTTTTTGAAGAATGAAAATATCTAGCTTGAATTCGGCGATATTATTAAAAATATTGGTTTAAGATCTTTGGCCAAATTAATGCTAAACTCTTTCTGGGGTAAATTTGGTCAAAGAGAAAATCAACCAAATACTACTAACTTGTGGAGCTTATTATTTAATAATTCAAAAAACTTATATTTTTTTAGGTGAAATTTCTGTTCTTAAAACAATTGATCTTTTGTTCAAATGTCATTATATATTTTCATTTTAATAGCATGAATCATGCACAAAATTTTTCAATTTTATTGAATTAGCTTTTTTTGATTTCAAAACTAGCATAATTGCACCAAAAAGTTCCAAATTATTAGTTGAATTTGAAAAAATTAAAAAGATTTAATTAGTAAATTTAAATTATACAATTTTGAAGCATGATTGATTCATGATTTAGCTCCAAATCTAAAATTAAATTTATTTCAATTTATAATACTATAAAACTTTTTTTTCTTTTTAAAAATTTCAATCGATTTTGGGCTGTTTATTTAAAAAAACTAACAATTTTACAACAAATTACAAAAATTTGTTTTTAAGTCTACATCCAAATTGTTGTGAAGATATTTACTTATAAATTTAGTATTTTATTTACTTACAAATTCAAAAAAAAATTTAAGTTTAGATTTAGATAATTAATTATTTGAACAAAAAAAAAATTATCAACGTCAAATATTTAAAAAAAAAAATAATACTTTGCTCAAAACTATATAATGCAAATTAACCAATTAAATATTTTTAATTTTTTATAATAGGTATCCAAATCCAACAATAATTTTACGGAAGAATTAAATACAAAAATTTAAATATTTATTTTTGTAAAATTACTAATTTTAAAAGATTTTTTTTTGTAAATTAATAATATGTTAAAAATAGTATTTAATATTGTATTAATAAAACATATAACAAAAATATATTTTGTTATTAATGTTGGTTATTATTTTTATAATTTTTTTTTGAATTTATGTAGTTACAGGAATCACTTTATTTATATTTTACATAATGGATTACATAGGGTTACCTAGCACACCCCAAATTTATCTGAATAAATAATTATTAAAACTTTTAATGGAAAAAAGGAAATTTCAATGCGGTCCAAGTTAATAGAGGAATATTTTATTGATTTACCGGTGTAATTTAGAAAGTAAATTATTTTTAATTTTAATTGGAATAAAGTAAAATTTCATGTTTTCCAGTATATATTACTCGGTAATTCCCTGTAGTATATACTGATAAAATATGAAATTTTACTTTTTCCAAAGTAAATATTACTCGGTACTTCCTTGTAATATTTACAAAAAAAAAATGAAATTTTACTTTTTTCCAATTAAAATTATTTACTTTAACATAATTAAAATTTACTTGTTTCCTAGTTAATTATTACTTGGTATTAACCAGTAATATTTACTACTCCCAACAGTATTCTATTAAAACATTAATTATTGGGATTGGCAGTAATAAAATTTAATGCGAATATAAGTAAATGTTATTTACTGTTTTCACCAAGTAAAATTTTCTTGGTTTGCAGTAGTTCACTTTTTACTAGGATCCCATTTAATTTGGAATTAGAGTGAGTTAGTATTGTTATGTTTGTTACTTATAATACTCGTGGTTGGATTTCAAACTTTATTCGTCGTGTTACTTAATATACACGCGTTTTGTAACACCCACAATTTACCTTACCTTAAAAAAAAACGAAAGTGTTAAAATTTCATTAAAAATATCCTTACCTTATGATTTCCTGGAAAAGTGCCTACATTAAATGAAAAAGCTTATTGTCCAGCCATGATTTTGATTTAATTATATAATTTCATTGTATTATATATCCCTGCCTTATGTATGGAAGAAGAAAAATATAAATAAAAGAAAAAAATTATATAATTGTCATTGTCAATGTAAAAATCATTTGTAAAAGATAATTACCAAAAACAAAAATCAATATTATCAAATCGATGAAGAATATATAGATACTTTAAGATTTATGATAGTTAGGATTTGCTAAGGGAAATTCAAAGGTTGGGCGGGCAGAATTAATGAAATTTCTGGTAGAGGTACGACAAGGGATAAGTTAATTATCTTTTACAAATTGGATGAAGAGGTCAAAAACTTGATCACCATTAATTTACCCATCGTTCAAGGAAGGTGAGCAAATTTTATTAGAAATTAGTATAGAATATAAGAGATTTTTTTTTTATTGATAGCTATCATAGAGTGAATTTGAATTGAATAAAATTTGATGGGTAGTTTTTTTTATTATTTTTATTTTATAAATTTAACGGACTTTAATAGATTAATCTTTAAATAATTATTAATAAGAGACTTTTTAATAGAAAATATACCTATATCTATAGTTAAATCGAATATTAAGTTGTTGTGATAAATATATAATTGAAAAAGAGGAAAATTACCAAATTAGTAACTTAGAGTTTAGTGAAACATTTAATAAAACATTTTAGATAGTTAGTTTCATAAATTACACTACTGCGAATAATAATAATCATAAATAGAAAAAAATATATATCTTGTGTGACGTAATCGTCATATATAAAATATAAATTTATATTTTTTTTGTATAGGATAAAAAGAAGTAAAAAGAGCGCTTTCCTGACATGTCACGAGAGGAGTTGTAGTTGTAATACAATAAAAACTTATTAAATATTAAATCGATATTTAAATTATTATAAATTAAATTAATTTTGTTGAATTTGCTATTAAATTTATATTAATTTAAAAAAAAAAATCATTACTAACCATTTTACATTTATTTAAAAAGACATTTTACGATTCCCAATTGTAAATTTTGTTATTTTAGTCATGTAATTTTTGTGAATATAATACTCCAGGTCTCCAAATACACATTTGAATATACATTAGATGTAATATGCAATTTACATAGAAGTAATATAATCTGTGATTCTGAAAGATTCCAATATATCTAAGTACCAGTAAACGTGAAAGTATATAAGATCCTAACTCAATGAACAAAGGACCTAAAAAATTTCTGAATTTTCTTATCACTGAATTCAAATTTATAAATTTCGAAAAAAAAATCGAATTTTTAACTCGTTCATAAAGCCTTAAGCCTTTATTAATATTTATATGTGAAATGAAATTCTACGAATTATCTAGAATAAGTATGCCAATAATAATAATTTAGCAGGAACGACTGAATAAAGACATAATTTAACATCTGGTGTTTTTAATTAGAAAAAATTATTGTTTGTAACTTATGTAGAAATATTTTTAATCTATAACATTTGCTATATACTTTAGTTTTAATTCTAAATTTATTTTCGTATATTATGTATATATACATATATATTCAATTCGGCAGAAAAGAAATGCAAATGCATTGCATACATAATTAATAAATTCAATTCTCTATCAGGATTTTCATCAGATTAATTAAGTGAATGTCATACATATGTAACTATGTACTACGTGTTTAAAGATTAAAAATACTGTGCAACACTATTTCACCATTTACATTAGCATTTTGCAGTGATAATAAATACTTTTAAATTTCACAATAATTCGAAACTATATAACAAATCCTATATTGTTATGTAGTTAAATTAAATTAAACTATTAGAAATTAGAACTTGTAATAAAAGACAGGTTAATTACTTGAAGGTTATTAAGCGAAATAATAAAATCAACCTAAAATATGAAGGAGAACTGATAATTTAATTTGAGATCTGCATTTGTTCAGATCTAACATTTATTTGAAAATTTTAGTTATGGTCCATTTTTAAACCGCCAAGTGACCTGCAAATAGTGTTTGCCCTAGAATTCCAATCTTATTGTCATGTACCGATGAAAAAACATACCAATTTTCTGTATTGCATGGGTGAATATGGATAAAGTTTTTTTGCCTTCTAATTCTGCTTACAGAGCATACTCTACTGTGTATAAGAGTATTCTATTAAAACATTTGAATTTTTACAACAATTTGTACTTGTACAAGTACAAATACAATTATGCAAGATACTTACTCTTGTTTATAACCGATATCAACAGTTCAAATTTAGTTTTTATCAAGAGACTAGCATAAATTTATTACCTCAATTTTCTAGCTAATGTATATATATATTTACATCTATATGTAGATAGGGATAATTTATTGTATACATATAGAATCAAAACGCAGTATTTATGTATGCACATGGTAACAAACATTTTAATGTTATATATGAACATTACAGCATCTAAAATAGAAAATAGAAAACCTCTGGAAAGCCATCAATTAAATTGAGTTGAAATTAATTTTGAGTTGACATTTAATATGCGTTACTTTGGCGATTTAGATATATTTTCTCACTTTGTGCTGGTTTATAATATAAATATTTACGCAAAATATTTTATGATATATTATGTTAATTATTCAGAAAACTATTTAACTTTTATTAACAAATTAATTTTAAATTAACTATATCAAAAATATTGAGCTGAAAAAGGAAAAAAAACATCAACAATCAGCAGATGAATTAAATTCTGCATGGCTAACAAATTCGAAGTGCTAAATATCAGGTCAATGAGGCAAATGAACAACAAAAGGCAGTCTTAAAATAATTATGTATTATAATTATGGACCGATTGTATAAAGGTATGAGAGTAAAAGACGTACATACAAAATACTTTGTATATATATATATATATATATATAATATATATATATATATATATATATATATATATATGTGTATACCTTGACAAACACTTTTGTAGTTGTGACAATTTTATTGACATCTATAATGAAAATCAGCAAAAAACGAATGGAAGCTGTATTCTGTAAAAAAAAATCATAAATAAATAAGACCAAATTTAAATTTTTTCGATACATAAATAAATAAAAATCGATTTTTTTTTTTGTGACATTATAAATAAATAACATATATTAAGTGTTTCTAGCTTATATCAACATCTTTTATGAATGTCAACCCAATTCTTTCTTTTCTCGGACAAGTTTTTATAAAATAGAAATTTACCATATTAAAAATTATGATAAACCTTCACAAGAAAATATAAAAGTAATTAAATTTTATCGAAAATAAAATTTCTGCCACTAGGGACGGCTATATTTTCAAAACATTTCACTACCCAGCAAATAAACCGTGAACCGTCTTCAGTAACATGTCTTGCTGCTGTTACGATTAACTTAAAATACATTAGAAAAAAAGAGACAACAAACATCGAAAAATGAACATATGTATATATTTTCTTTTTTCGCAGAAATCGCACACCTAGTGGTAAAAGCGCAAACTATAGTAGGTGTTTTTTTTTTTTTGTAGTTTACATTATTACACATACTTTCATTGTAAACCGGCCTAGTGTTTGTAAACGTATAAACACCACAAAAGTACGTATTATTTATTTATAAAATTCGCAATATTGTTGTTACAAGAACTTGAACATAAAATTGCTTGTTCTGTTAGAAATTAGTTCAGCACAATTTGAATTTATTATATGTAAATTATATAAATTAAGAAAAATCTGATTAGTGTTTAGTACAACATTATCTATACATTTTGTCAAAACAAATCACAAAAAATGTTAATTGAATGATTTAAAATTAAATAGAAAATTATATAAAAATATTTATATAATATGCAATTTTTATATAAAAAAATATATTTTTAAAATTTTAAAATTATTTTATTTTAAATATGATTGAATATGAATAATTATATACTGCTCATTTTTAAACTTTATTGTTTTTTAAACTTTATACAACAAAATTTGAAAATTATTTTTTAAATTTTTTTTAATTTAAATTTGTACCTATAACACATAGGTACAAATATATAATATATTGTAACACAGTTAAAAATTATTTTAATTATTTTACTTTAAATTAAAATTCTACACCATAAAAATAAAATTAAAAAAATTAAATAAAAACTTCAAAGTTAATGTCAAAAACAGCTGTGCTGCCAATGAAGCAAAATAATAAGCAACGAGTTGCCGTTTTTTTTAGCATTCCACTCGCCTAATAGCGAGGCGACCTCAATCATACCAAATTAGTCGTCGGTCGAGTCGAGAGGCGAGAGTCTTCTGTCATAGGGGTGAATATTAATAATTAAATATTACGTAATTTCATTGTATATAAAATTATAAAATTAACTTTAACAATATAACTTATCTTAATGAATGCTTAATCTTACTTAGTTTTATCAGAGCATTCTGAATGTTATTATAAATTTTAAAAATAACTTATAATTACCTTGGCAATTTGGTTAAAATATAATATTTATAGGTTTTATTTAATATGTTATGTACAGGGTGTTTTTAACAGAATTAGGATTATTTAATTATTTTCCCAGAAATGCGAAAATCTAATATATATGTATATGTGGGATGGCGGCACCGGCGTTAGCATTTTCCACCGGCAATGTTACCTACACTGCCAAACGCCGGCGCCTGTCGTAATGTCAAGAAGAAACCAACGTTTCTTGACAAGTAGAAAATATGAAGCGGGTCTCTTAAGTTTTTACCTTGGAGTCGAGTGGATCAACACATCGCGAGAAATTGTACAACAAAATCTGCAACACCGATAACGTCACGTGGCACAGCACCGTCGCCGGTCCGATTCACATATGGAACGTCAAATAACGTAAACGTCAAATGTGGCCAGGTACAATTTAAGGCACTAGTGGATACGGGTAGTATTGCCAGCTTTATAAGAGAAGACGTCGTCGCGAAGTTAGAGAAGCCGCCAACTTTAGAAAAAACGTCGCGGATTTTTGTTGGTCTTCTAGGCGAAGTTGGTCCAGGCGAAGTCGAAGAAACGTTGAAATAAATGGTGAGTCTTTCAACATTAGATTTTATGTTATGTCTTTTAAAAAATTAGGTATCGAAGCGATTCTGGGTACCGATGTTCTGAAAGACGTAGAGCTGCAAGTCAGCCCGTTAGGGGTGAAATTAACAAAATTATAAAAGGAAGCGGAAAACATCTATAATGACGCCGTATTCAAGGTGGAGTGCACCGTTGACGAACTACATGAAATATGCGCGGAAGTGCCGAAGCCATTTCAAGATCAACTAAACGAACTTTCTGGGTGTAAAGTTTTTTCGTCGTTGGACCTGAAAAATGAATTTTTCCATGTGCCCGTACATCCTGACAGCCGCCGGTATACATCATTCGTGACGCATAACGGCCAGTACGAGTTCATCAAGACCCCATTTGGGCTGTCCAGCGCACCGAACAATTTTTGCCTATACGTGCAGGACGTTTTCCGCGAGCTACTGCGGAAAAATATAATTAGAGCATACATGGACGATATCCTTGTGCCATCAAAGGATGAAGCAGAGAATATAACAAAATTTAAAATGGTCTTCGACATAGCTGGAAAGAACGGATTGGAATTCAGTTGGAAAAAATGTAAGTTCTTGCAAAACAAATTAGAATATCTTGGTTTCCTTCTAGATCTAGATGAATCAACAGTGATGCCATCAAAACATAAAACCGAAGCTGTGGCGAAATTCAAAGAGCCACAACGCGTCAAAGACATACAAAGTTTTCTGGGCCTAACAGGTTACTTTCGACATTTCGTGCCGATGTACTCGGTAGTAGCGTCGCCGCTAACGCACCTGTTAAAAAAGAATATGACGTTTCACTTTGATGAGTAGTGCCGTGCAGTGTTCGTAAAGCTGAAAGACGCGATAACAACATCTCCAGTGTTAAGATTTTACAACCCAGAAGCTGAAACAGAATTGCACACAGATGGCAGCCAAGATGGATTTGGTGCCTTTTGTTACAGAGGAGAAACCCGAACGAACGATTCCATCCTGTGCAATTCTACAGTTAAAAAAAACATCGGACGCAGAACGCAAATATCATTCGTTCGAACTAGAAACCTTGGCGGTAGTATATGCGTTAAAGAAACTGCGGCACTATTTGCTTGGTTTAAATTTCAAAATAGTCACGGATTGTGCAGCCCTGCAGAAAACGTTGCACAAACCGCACCATTGGAAGCGGGACCATTCGAGGAGTATGGAATAGAAAATGGAATATTTGTGAAGCTGGTAGGTGGCCGAAACGTTATGGTGGTGGAACTAATTAAAAAAGATTACTTTATTTCTAGCTTAGAAAACCTGACCAAGCATTGTATCCGCTGTTGCATTAAATGCATCCTAGCATCTAAGAAGACGGGAAAAGGTGAAGGACTGCTAAACCCAATCCCGAAGGGGGACAGCCCGCTAAACGTGTATCACCTGGATCATCTTGGCCCGTTGCGTTCACATCGGCAGAATTTACAAATTACTGCAAGGAGGAAAATGTTGAGTTGCACCATATTACCACAGGGGTACCGCGAGGAAACGGACAAGTAGAGAGGATACACCAGCTAATTCTGCCCACCCTGATAAAATTAAGCCTTGATGACCCAAGAAATTGGTACAAATATGTGGAAAGGATACAAATGTGCATAAACGCAACGTTTCAGAGAAGCACGAAATATGCACCATTCGAGATCATGTTCGGGGTGAACATGAAAAGAGGTAGTTTATTAAATAACTTTTTACAAATTTTAGATCAGGAAGCAATAGAACTACAAAACCAAGACCGAGATGAGCTGCGAGACACAGTCAGATAAAAAATTCTACACGCCCAGGAAGAACAGCGCAAAACCTATAATAAAAAAAAGAAGCAAGCCCCAGAGTATGCGGTTGGCGAGAAAGGAGCGATCAAGAGGACGCAGTTCGCACGAGGGTCCAAGATCAAACGCAAATATTTTGGCCCGTACGAAGTCACGGCGGTCAAAGACAAGGACCGATATGAACTATTACGGTATGGGCAATACGATGGAGACGGGCCCATCAGGACGACGTCGGCGGCAGACTTGATGAAGCCGTGGATACCGGAAGATTCTTCGGGGACCGATGAAGCGTAGGATGGCCGTGTGGGATGGCGGCACCGGCGTTAGCATTTTCCATCGGCAATGTTATCTAAACTGCCAAACGCCGGCACCTGTCGTAATGTCAAGAAGAAACCAACGTTTCTTGACAAGTAGAAAATATGAAGCGGGTCTCTTAAGTTTTTACCTTGGAGTCGAGTGGATCAACAGGAGTTATTTGGATTGCTATACTTACTATTATTTGGATTGCTATACTTACTATTTTTCTGGATTACTATACTTACGATTATTTTGGATTACTATATTTACAATTATTATATTTTTAATTATTCTACTTACCTTTTTATTTAATTTTGTATTCACGCTTTGCTTTAATTTTTGGCTGCTTAATTTTTATTTGCTAAATTTGTAGTTTGATTAGTTAATTAATTTCATACTTACGCTTATATTTTTTTGTTGCTAAATTTTATCTTATTATTAAAAAATTATAATTTCATAATTAAACATTCGCTTTATTCATTCCTACACATCCCACATATATTTTATCAAAATTCAATTTTTAAATTTAAAGAAACAATTTTTGTCTATTCGTTTTTTTATAATTCTACCCAATGGTACTTGATTTGAAGCTCGATGTTTTACCCGTTTTTCATCAGCTGATTTTGATCTTCTCTGTCGAATATATATATTTTTTAAAATTAATATTTAATAATTCGAAATTTATAAGATATAACAAACCCTTATTGTACGTGGATTTTCACGAGATGGAGCTTCAGAATGATGTGCGTGAATTGGTGGTATTACAGTTGATTGTTTGGGTATATCCTCGGTGCTCTGTGATCGTCTTAATGATCGGTAACTAACACAATCTCCTTATATAATATCAATAATTAAACGAATTTTCTTATCTTGCATTCTTATTTTTTCCTCTGAATGATTTATTTCTTCACTCATTTTCACATCAAACTCTGATTTTATTTTGTCTTTTTCTTCAGCTAATTTAGATGTGAATTTCTTCTTTTGTTGTTGTTTTTCAAATTCTTTTTGTAATAAATGCCTTTCCAATTCTTTAATTTATTCATCTCGTTCTTTTAATTTACGATTTAGTTCATTATTTGAATTTTTATAATTTATTATTAATTAATTGACGTTCTGGTTTGTTGGCTGCTTTTATTAATGATAATTCTCTTTTAACTTCGACCTTTTTTTCCACTTGAATTAAATGCATTCTAAATTTATTACCTGTAAACAAAATTATTTAAAAAAAAAAAAAATATTTTTTATAAATTTATGTAAAAAAGTATATTTAACATCTTCCTTCAAGATTTTCAGCCAAATGTCGACGTTCTTGAATTCTATGTTGTAAATATTTCATTATTTCTAAAATAATTTCAACAGCTTCCGGCGAATCGCATATTAAATCAGGGACACAAACTATAAACGATACCTAAATCAACATCTAAATGTTTTGCTTCTGAATGTCCTACATCAAAATTCATCATAAGCTTTTGAAGTGTTAAGACGTGTTTTCGGTGTGCAGAGAGTTTTGTTTATATTTATTACTTTCATCTTAAATACCAACTTATATATATACCTATTTAATGATTTTTCTTAATTTAATATGTGAATTATGTAGTAATTAAATGAATTAACTTTATTTCTAATTGGTTTTCTTTTAAACATTATATTGTTAGAAAAACTAGTTTTATATTGTTACAGTGTTATTACTTCTATCAGTGAGTTTTATAATATTTGCAAAACAATTAATCCATATTTGAATAATTCATGCAAATGAAGTGTAAACATTGATTTTTATCCATAATAACTCTTTGTTCTTTTTTAACATTGTGTTGTCTGAAAAACTAAAAAATTTTTTGATTCAGTTTTTTTTTTTTTTTTATTACAAATATTGTGAAAATATCTGTGCTAATCTATTGGATAGCTGATTGTTTTTTGGACTTTGAACTTTATAAAGCTGTTGAACTGCTACCGGTATTTTTATATTTATATTTTTTATTCTTAAAATTTAATTACTTTATTATGTATAAGTGTGGTAATGATAAATGCTCTATTAATGATAACACACCGACTCCTACATTAATTGCATGCAATGGTATATGTTCCAAATATTATCATTCTGAATGTATCGGTTTATCTCGCGGTGCAAATAAATATTTGGGAGAATTTAAGAAGAGCTTCACGTTTTACTGTATAGAATGTAGAACAATAAATTTCTCACATATTCTTATGGCAATTAAAAGTAATTATGACGTATTGAAATTCTGTAGAGTCTATTAGTAATATTGCTTGTAAGAATGAAAAAAAAGCTTTAAAAGTTGATGAAAAAATAAATTCAATTCTGCAACATGTTGACGAATTAGTCTGCGTTGTTGATAAGATAGATAAGAAATTTAATGCTCAAATAGAAAGCTCTATACAAGTTTCAAATAAAATTAATGAATTATTTACTAATTTGAATTCTTCTAATGAAAATAATATTAGAAATGACGAAATTTTAACTAATAAAATGAAGTTTCATTTTGATTCTATTCATTCATCAATAAAAAAAACTAAAATTATATCTGAAAATAATTCGTCGATGTTTCAGCAGTAATTTGAAAAAAATATTTCTTAAAATTTTAAACACTATAATATGATATATAGCGAATTGAATGATTTGAAAAATGACGTTAGTATAGTTGATCTAAAAAATCGCTTATATATGTATGGTGATGAGCTTGCTGCGACTAGAATTACACTTAATGATATTATTGATGATTTAAAGAGCAAGGACAATCTAAGGAAAAGTGAAGTTTTTGCTGCAGCCGCAGATAATAGAAACTGCACTTCCATTTCTGAGGAGATTTATAATTCTAATCAAAATAATAATAATAATAATATTAATAATAATAACGATAATAATAATTATATTTATAATAATAATAATAATGATTATGATATTAATAATAATAATAATATTAATAATAATAATAATAATAACACAAATAAAAATAATAATGAAACAAAATCCAATAATAATGTCAGTAATAATAATGATATAACTCGAAATAAAAATAAAAGTAATGCTAATAATAACTATAAAATGACTTCCAGTTATGTATCTTTTAATTTTATACAGGATGAAAAATCCATCAATAAAAATACCTCAAAGAGAAGAAAACATAGCTCTAAAAATTATAATAAATATAAAACTACAGAAATATTAAATGACAAGACTATGCATAAGTGCAATAAATCAATATTAAATGATAAGGCTAGGGAAAAGTGCAATGAAACAGTACCTGATTGATATAATGTGATGTCCAACTTTACAAATGTTGATTTATTAAATGTTCCAGTCTTACCGATTGGCGATAATGTACCTGATTTATATAATGTGCCGTCCACTTCTACAAAAAGTAATGTATCAATGTCTAATTTAAATGTCTCGCAAACGTCTAAAAAACTTAAATGTATATTTCTAGCAAAATTGGATCCAGCTTTCTCACCAGATGCATTAGAATTATATATTAAACATAAATTAGATATAGATTCGTTTAAGATTGAAAAAATGTATAATTGCAAAAACAATAATAAATATGCATCTTTCAAATTATTCGTAACTGAAGATTACTAAACGATAATAAGTTCTGGCTACAAGGTATGGTTGTACATGAATTTAATGACCACAAACAACGAAATTCTTTTCAAAAAATAAGGACAACTCTACTGAGACGCAATCATTAAAAATTGGTATTAACATAATATACCAAAATGTACATGGGTTAAGAACAAAGACCGATAAGGTTTACTTCAATACATTTAATTCAAAATACGATGTTATAGCTCTTACTGAAACATCGTTAAATTCAAAATTTTTGGACTCAGAGTTATTTCACTCTTCGTTTCAAGTATTCAGAAGAGATCGTCATTGTAATACCGATATTGATACAGTTGGTGGAGGAATTTTGATAGCTGTTCGTTCTAATTTTAATTGTACATTAATTATCTTTCCAGAATATCAAAATCTAGAAATTATGTGTGTACAATTGTCTATGTGTAGATCGTCGCTATTCTTAGTTAACGTATATATTCCACCTAATAGTTCAGCTGAAGTATATAACAATTACTTCAAATGTTTGGAATATTTATCATCAATATCAAAAGAATATGATGAAATTGTTTGTGTTGGTGACTTCAATCTACCAAAAATTAATTGGATTAAATCTCAAGTTGATAATATGTTAATTCCTATATGTAATGCTACTGTCGATGCTGGTATTATAGACCAATTTTCTGCATTAAATCTAGAGCAGCATAAGGATATCTTAAATGATAATGGTCGTTTACTGGACTTAGTATTTTCGTCAAATAATTATGATTTGTCAGTTATCAGATCTGATAACCCGATTGTTCCGGAAGAATCACATCATCCTGCTCTCGAAATATCATTAAATATTGACAAACCAGCGAGCTTTGTATATTCTAATAATTTTAAATTTAATTTCAAAAAAACTAATTTTATTAAATTGAATTCTGATTTAGAAAATACAAATTGGTCTGATATATATAATTGTGATAACTTAGATAAATGTTTGTTTAAATTTTATAATATTTTATTTAATCTATTTTTAAAACATGTTCCTATTACTTGCTTTTCCGACTCTGAACAATCACCACCATGGTATGATAATGAGTTAAAAAAATTGCGTAATTTACGTAATAATAAATGGAAAAAATTTTGTGGTTCAAATGTAGCTAATGACTACGATTCTTATAAACGAGAAGGGATATTAAGGAGAAATTCAACCACATTTGGTGGTTATAATAAAAAAAAAACATTATAAAAAACATTTAATTATAGTATAATATTAAGTTATGTAAATAATAATAGATTTAGGTTTGTAGATTTAAGTTCTGTAAATAGTAGTTTTAGGGATAGTTTTAAGTTTTAGATTTAAGAAAAATAAAAAAAAAAAACAGAGTTTTGGTTTTAAAAAAAAATTTCCAAAACATAAAAATATGCAAAGATAAAAATAAATAAATAATAATAATTTTAAAAATTAAAATTTTAAAAAAAATAAATATAATTTTTAGAGAGCCACATTGAGGGACATTAAGAAAAAATAATAAATAAGTTAACATAGTTTTTAAAATATTTTTTTATATATGTACAAAACAAAAAAAAATTTAAGGATTAATAAAAAAAAATATTACAAAAAAAAAAAAAAACTACGATTCTTATATTGCTTGCCGAGACAAATTTGATCACGAAGTTAATAGAAAATATATGAATTATCTATCTAAATTAAAATTAAAATTAAATCCTAAGGATTTTTGGCAATTTATTAATTAAAAGCGCAAATCTATGGGTTATTCGTCTTCTCTCTGTTATAACGATATATCATCTACTGATCCTATTGTGATTAGTAATTTGTTTGTTGATTTTTTTAAGAATTCTTTCTGTGATGCTAATGATATTTCTCTTTCAAATTGTGCTGATCCTGATAGTCTTGTCGAAAATATTCAATCATTTTCACATCTATCTAATTTAAATTTTAATTTATCTGAGGATTCTATTATGAAAGAGATAGGTGGTTTATCTGAAACTTATACCTGTGGTACTGATGGGGTACCATCTGTTATTTTAAAAAGATGTGGACGTATGTAAGCCACTTGAGTATTTGTTTAAATGTTCTATGTCAAATAATTATTTTCCATCTATTTGGAAATCATCTTTTATTATTCCACTTCATAAAAAAGGACCTAAAAGTAACATTTCCAACTATCGTCCTGTTGCTAGACTGTCCTCTATTCCTAAGTTATTTGAGGCTATGGTAACAAACTGTCTTTATTTTCATGTTAAATCTGTGATCACAATGGAGCAACATGGCTTTATGAAAGGGAGGTCCACCACTACAAATTTAATGGAATTTGTTAATTTTGGAGTTGAAAGTTTTGAGAAACGCCTTAATGTCGATTGTATATTTACTGATTTCAGTAAGGTTTTTGACAAACTTTCTCATGAAATACTTTTAATGAAGTTAAAAAAAATAGGCTTCAATGAAAATTTTATAATATGGTTACAATCATACCTCACTGGTAGATCATACAAAATTATTTTTAATAATATCATCTCAGAAAGTTTTAATGTTTATAGTGGTGTTCCTCAACCTTGGCCCACTGTTATTTATACCTTTTTTAAATGATCTATCAAGTGTGATTAAAAAATCAAATATTTTAATCTATGCGGATGATGTAAAGATTTTTAAAGCTATCAAATCGATTTCGGTTTGTATTGATTTACAATCAGATTTAGATAACTTATATTACTGGTTTAAAATTAATCACCTAATTTTAAACATTGATAAATGCTTTGTAATGACTTTTACACGTAAGTTACAGTTTGAAAAATTTACTTATAAACTAAATGATACAATTTTAAAAAGGACAAGTTCTTCAAATGACTTAGGCGTATGTCTTGATACAAAACTGACTTTTGTAGAACATATTAATATTATATTGAAAAAAGCTAATTCTTTGTTGGGATTTGTAAAACGTCAGTTTAAAATTCTTTTTATATCTTTTGTCCGTCCAATATTAGAATATGCATGTCAAGTCTGGAGTCCATATTATGAAGTTCATAAAAATCGCATAGAAGGTGTGCAAAAGAGATTCCTTCGATTTGCTCTTAGAAATCTAAACTGGAGCGATCATTTCAATCTTCCACCTTATATTGAGAGACTACGCCTCATAGATTTGCCATCATTAGAGAAAAGACGCGACTATTTGTCTTTTAGTTTTGGGCATAAATTGCTAGTCGGCGAGATAGATTCATGTATCTTACTGTCCAAGGTTAAATTCAGAATTCCGTCACGTTCTGTACGTGTTTTTCAACCACTAATGATTAAAAATCATTTTTCAAATTATGGTGCTTTTTGTTCTTTGTCGCGTATGTTTAAAATTTATAATGATAAATACTTAATTTTAAATTCTTATAGTTTCAAATCTAAAATGTTTAAAGATAGTTTTTACTACTCAATTTGATATATGATGTATTATATAAATATATATATTTTTTTTATAACTAGAATTTAGTTGATCCAATAAATAAATAAATAAATTTAGCTTATCAACAGCTGCTTTAAATATTTTATTTGCCTTTCTTCGGCCTGCTTGTAATCCAAAATCTACTTTCATAGGGTTTGATATAGTTATTTGAACTTCTTTCGTCAATTCGGCAAATTTCATCACTTGCTGTAAAGAAACGTATATCAAATTATTAATAATATTTATATCTATATTCTTAAATTGTATACAAATAAATTAACTAACCGAAGTTTCATCGTAATCCTCAGCTCTTGGATTAAAGCATACAACCATACAAACTTGACCTTCCCCATCAAAATAATTCTTAAATAAATGTATTATTTTTGAGTCCCTATAAGGTACTTTCTTATTTGTACTGTTTAATTGATATTCTAGACATTTTCGTAATGTTATTAGGGAATTATTAATATTACAGGTTTCTCGTAATCTTTGTCCAGTATTTTTTGTACGATTTGTTCTTTCAATGCCAGCCAAATCAACCAATGATAATTGACTTACTAAAATTGATCTTTTATCTTGAAGAACTGTTTCACCTTGACTATCTGTAGGCGCCTGCACCAATCGTATTGTGAATACACAATGACTACGTCTCGACTCTGCATTTAATATCGTATCACCAATTCATTTACGCTTCTGACCATAGTCTGGAAAATTTCTATTGCCTCTTCAACTGATTTAATTTCGATTTCTGTTACACCATGTACAAACATATTGTGATTAGCATCTTCCCTAATAATTTTACTTTGCAATGTTCTTAAAAAAAAAATAAAAAAATTAACTTTATTTTAAAAAATTAATATTTTTTTCTTCAGCTACCTTTGTATACCACCTTCCTCTAATAGATCGTATATACTATTATTATAAATTTCCACGTATGTAACAAAAACAGCAAACATATTATCTTCTTCTAAACCCGGTAAAGTTTTAACTTCTCTTGAAGCTTGTGATGCTATTTCAGGATCAGAATCTTTACGATGTGATGGTTTAGCAAAACGTGAATTCATTTCAGCTTGTCTTTCTAACATTGCATCAGCATCTGATAATATTTCAAAACCATTTAATTTATCTGGTTAAAAAACAAATTTTTTTGTTTGATAATCTGAAATATTTTTAAATAAAGAATCCAAACATCTAGGCATAATGCCTTGTTGATGAATATCACTGGTCATTGTATAAGTTTTACCACTACCGGTAACGCCATAAGAAAATAGTAAACTATTTTTACCGCGTATCAAATTTTCTACTAATGGTTGTGCTACTGCTGAATAAACTTCTTTTGTGGGACAAATGAGCAGGTGGGTGAAGGCGCAGCAGTAGCTTTATCTGCAGATAAAGCGACAACTACAGATTCTTTGGTATCTGATGCAAATAAAGCTTCAAATACAGATTCTTTTGTATATGCAGATAAAGGTACAAGTACGGATTCTTTGAACAAATTGATTGCTGAAGGGTATGTAATTGAGGTGTAATAAATATGTTTAGTAGACTAATAAAATCTACTTTTCTAGCTTATCTAGAAAAATATTAAAAATGGAGGAGGAAATAACACGATTAACGAAAAAAAACAATAATATGTTGACAGCAGAAAGTTCATATATTAATAAAATTTTTACACCTGGACAACGTTCCAAAATGCAGCGTAATGGATCACGAATTAGATGGGATACAAATGATATTTCGAGAGGGATCGCCATTTACGCTAGCGGCCCGAAAGCGTATAGATTATTATTAAAAAAAAATATCCACTGCCAGCAGTGTCTACATTAAAAAAATAGGCTGCGAAAATAAATCTCAACCCTGGCTATTTAAATGTAGTTTTTGCTCTAATGGATAACGCAAGTATGAGCACATATAAAAAAGTTTGTGTCCTGATGGCAGACGAGATGAAGATTCGACAGGTGTACGAATATGATCAGAAAAGCGACATTCTGCTAGGACCCGCCAACTACGTTCAGGTTATAATGGCAAGAGGAGTTTTTGAAAATTGGAAGCAGCCTGTATATTATGATTATGACAAAAAATTAACAAAACTGGTGATACATACGGTCATTAGGAGGCTGCATGAAATAAATTATCATGTAGTTGCAATTGTGTCGGATTTGGGTGGAAGCAACAGAGGCTTATGGAATGAAATTGGAGTGACTGAAAATAAACCATTTTTTGAAAATCCAGCTAATATAGGCAAGAAAGTATATGTTTTCAGTGACACTCCTCATTTAATCAAGCTGCTGCGAAACCATTTTCTCGATTCTGGAATAACAATTGACAACGAATTACTCACCAAAAAACCTCTTGTTGAGTTGCTAGAAAAACAAACTGCGATTGATATTAAAATCGCAAGCCGATTAACACCAATCCATTTAAGCTGCAAATATGGGAAAAGGCAAAAAGTAAAATATGCCACCCAGTTATTTTCCCATACGAACTCCTGTGCACTGAATAGAATGGGTACATTGGGTATAGCGCAATCTGAGCACTGGAATGAATTGTCAATACTTTTAAAAACTGTAAGTCATACCATACATTTCCTACTATGATTGTCATTTTTGTATTTTTTTTAAATTTGTTTAAGGTTAATGATTGGTTTGACATTATGAATTCAAAAGTACCTAAAGTAGATTCTCGGCCTAGGATGGCAGCATTTGGTTTGGCTATAATTGAACAACAAAATTTATTAAATAAAATGGAACATGTTACGAGAACTATGCGAGTTGGCAAACACAAATCCATGCTTCCATTTCAGAAAGGCATAGTTACCAGCATAAATGCCTTAAAAATGTTGTTTGATGATTTAAAGGATCAATATAAGATCA
Organism: Rhamphomyia laevipes; assembly: GCA_963920725.1. NCBI lineage: Eukaryota > Metazoa > Arthropoda > Insecta > Diptera > Empididae > Rhamphomyia > Rhamphomyia laevipes. The sequence goes on from OY987257.1 coordinate 36,603,874, forward strand.
CGTATTTATTAACATACAGGTATGTTGTTTGATGATTTCAATGATGAATATAAAATCACATATTTATTAACATACAGGTTAAACCAGGACCCTTTGGAACTATAGACCCACATTACTATGATGATATGTTTAGTGTAGATGATAATATTGATGATGATAATTCCGAAATATTAACCGAACAAATAGTTACATCGAATCTGCTCCAAAATATAACTGAACCATGCGAATATATCACTGAAAACTCTTGCCAAGAGATGAAGCAATTGGAATATGGTGGTTTGGAGTATCTGGCCGGATACATTCTATATCGCCTGAAAACTAAACTTCCCAGCATTCGCAATAAATATTGTTCACAGGAAATGAGTTCGATGACATGGACTGATGTAGTAACGGAGGGTTTCTTACAGAAACCTAATCAGTTGTTTATAGACCAACTATCCCAATTAGAAAAAATATTTATAACACAAAATTCAACAGGGTTGGAGGCTGGAAAGAACTTTATTCAAAATTTAATACAAAAACAAATCAAATAGATTTAGAAATTCAAATTAAAAGATTATTTTTTAGATGTAAAATGTTCTTTAAAATTAGAATTTTAAATTCCAAAATGGTTGAAGAAAGAACAGCTAAAAATAAGAAAATAAATAAAACTATAAATTAACTCAAATATTTTACATATTTTATTTTAATTGTTGCACAAAAAAAATTTATATTTTCAATTTCCAGAATCATAAATAAAACTTTTCATATACTTTATAATATATACGAGGGGCTCAGAAACATAGTAGACCAACCCACAAAATTTTTTTTTTGGTTTTTTTTTGCTTAATCCATATCTTAGTTTCAACGTGGATTAAGCTTTAACATTAATTAAGCAAAAAAAACAAAAAAAAAATTGTGGGTTGGTCCTCTATGGTTCTGAGCCCCATATTTTACATATAAAATATAAAATTTTCATGCACGTGACGTACTTGCGCAGTAGATATCCAAAAAAACGAGGAAGATATTACCATTAATACTCTATATACCTTGTGTTACTAGAGACGAGCCCCAGACATGTCTACATAGACGACGTGTGTCATTTATATGGCGATGTTGTCATACTGTTACCACTGTTACAGTCTTGTTATAGTAACGTGTTATTGTGTCGTCTCTGGCGTGTCTTCGTAGACTTGGTTGCTGGGTAATCAACAAAAAAAATCATCATTACTTTCTTTAACGCCTCCTCACATTTCGAAATTTAGTAAATTCTAAAAAATATTTCGTATAAAATATGTATTGAAATTATATACAAATATGTTGAAAAAATGTACATTTTCCGATTTAAATATACGTTTCTTTAAACATAAAATTTTCCTTATTAAGTGTGTATAAAATATTTTTTTTATTTGACATATAAATACTGCAAGATAGTTTTCAAATTTTTAAAATGTACAAAGAAAAATTTAAAACTACCAATATACTTTTCATATGTTAGATATATTTTGTAAAAAACAATTTTATAAAATAAAAAGTACAAAAAACTTCATATTAATACAGCCGTTCTACATAAATATCCAATGTATAATATATAAAAGAAATTTTTTAAGAATTTTTCATGAAATGTAATAAAATTGAAATATTTTTGAACATGTACAAAATGTATAAAATATGACATATTTTTCAATACATTAAGGAAATAATTTCCATAAAAAACATAATTTTCTTTCTGAAATATTACATAGAACTTTCAAAGTTTTGAAAAAACAATACATAAAATACGGATATATTCTAATATTATGTAAATGAAAAAAAATATTCATGCCAATTATGTAGTTCGATTGGATTCGATTTTATCGAATCGTTTCGATAAAATCGAACGTAGTCTATTATGCAGTTCGATTGGATAAAATTTAGTCAATTATACAGTTCGATTTTATCGAACTGCCAAAAAAATAATCGAATATTCTTTGGGTGTATTTTTTTTGATCGAATAGTAGTTTTTTCAAAATTTTAAGCATTTTTTTTTGGTTTTATTAAAAAGTTTTTGATTTTTTTATAAATTATAAACCAAATAAAATATAAGTATAACAAATGAAATATAATTAACTTGAAAATTATAGATAAACTTACACAGAAAAAATTAAAGTCGATTTTTCAGCTACTTTGAAGTAGTTAAAGAATAATTTATTGATTTTCCTACTTTTTTCATTGAAGCATCATTTAATTTAGATGCAACAAATAAACTAAATTATATAAATCATTTAAATTAAAATATTTGAATTAGCTTTCTAGAATTTTTATTTAGTTTACCCACTTAATTATTTATTTTATTGAAATTTATTAGTAGTTCGTATAATAATTATACGAAATTCTAAAATAATTTGGATAGGAACATTCTTCTTCATTATCGATTGAATCAGATCATATATCAATTGAATACATTTAATTATTACCAAAACCACTTTGTTTATTTAATACTTAGTTTATTTGTTTGACATAAAAAATTAGAAAATATACTTGTTTATATCTAAGGCAATTAAGATATAAACAATCTTAGTTGCCTTATCCCTCATTTACTTTGGCAGTACTAACAGAACTACCTGTTAACCCTTCGATTCGATTTAATCGAACTGCATAATAGGAAAATAAAATACAATCGAAGAACGATCGAAGCCTTTCGATAAAATCCAATCGAACTACATAATTGGCATGATTACAAAATTCATTTCACTTATATTTACTACAGCAACAAGCGGTTTGAAAATGTGTTTCCTTTACTTATATTAGAATTTACGGGTTGGTTATAATTGGGCTACCACCACAACTACAAACACAACTACCAACTACCATGTAGTGCAATTTGTTATAATTGTGCTACAAAATCTCGCTAAAATGTAACTTTGAAGTGTCATTTTGATGTTGATAGAAGAATATTTAAATCGAAAAAAATTATGTCGGTGAATAATATTTTAAAAAAAGCTATAGCTGGATTTTTAGCTATGAAGGCATATCATAAATTAAAGAAATTAAAAGAACCTAATAAAAAGAAAAGAAGGCGCAGATGGGCAGTCCGAGAACTGTACCAGACAAGAGACGAATATGGATTTTATGCCACTTCATTTAAAGTATTGCGGGAGAAGGACCCAGAAATCTTTTTTAAAGCAACAAGAATGAATTTTGATTTATTCGACACGTTGCTTGAAATGCTGCAAGATAAATTGACGAAAACATCAATTAGAAAACCAATAGAGCCAGAATGTAGACTGGCGTTAACATTAAGGTAAGTTCAATAATATTAATATTATTTTGAAGAAGTTAATTGATTTTACTGTTTTCAAATCAAATAAATTGTTATAAACAACAAATACAATATTTGTAAACAATCAAATAAAATATTTTAAAATATATAACAAAGTTATAATTTTGACAATTTACTACTACACTTTACTGCAATTTCAAAATTTTTAAAACTGAGCTACATTCGAAATTTCAGTAGCCCAATTATAACTCAAAGCATTCCCATATGAGTGAAGTTGGTAGTTGTGTTTGTATTTTTTAAATAGATTAATTTTATAAGTGGTGTTGATCTTACTGGATCAGTATCTCATTTACTTAATAAAAATGGACAACACAAAATATTATGTAATTATTAATTTGTACAAGTTTATCAAAATATAAATTGGCTGACAGATATATCAAATCTCATAGCATAACTCTATAGAAACTCATGAATCCAACACAGCTTTTATAAGAACACCACACTTAGATTCAAAATTGCGATTTGTAGGTTCTTGTCAACAATTTTGAGATAATGTTTACTAAATTATTCCCAGTGGTCGATTTTTACAACGGTTTACAACGCAAAGTTGTAAAACAACTGTTAAAGCTTTAAATCATTTTGATACACTTATTTTGTGCTAGATATAGTATTCCACGGTTCCAGGGACAGTTTTATATTATTTGTATATTATGCAATACATAACAAACCAATGAGAATATTTTGAATATTATTCAGATATTTGTCTTATCGATGATAGTTTTGAAAAAAAAAACCTAAATATATCATCAAAAGCTACAGATTTGTTAATTCAAAAAAAAGTTTGTTACAAAAGAGCAATGTAAAATCTGTTTGGTGGGACAGAAAGTCGTAGTACTTGTGAAATAATATTACATTATATTAAAACTGCCCAACAAAAATTTAGCAAGAACAGGAGAATTTTAAATTTAATTTCAATTTCATAAAATATAATAAAATAACAATCAATTTAAGTCAAATTCAAAAGTGCAAATGGAAAGAGCTTAACAATTATAAATTAATATAAGATAAGCTATAAACTGAAAATTTAGAATGAGATAGACTATAAAACAATATCGCATAATAATTATAATTTATGAGATTTGAAATAATCTTTGTAATTCTATATTTTTTTTTTTAAATTATGTTCTCTTACTTTTTCTTAATTTATTACATAAATTTAAATAATTTACAATTTATAATTTATGTTCTATGATAAAAATCTTATGTAACTAATAAAACAATTAAATAGGCAAAAATTGTGTATATAAGTTTATAAGTTTAAGTTTGCACATTACATTTGTAATAAAGATGAGAAAGATATAATGTTGTCTTTATTTATTTATAGATATGCTTATCTTTTAAATTACATAAGCCAAGTTAAAAAATAAATTTTTAAAGAATATTTTTATATTATTTTTACGAACAATATTTCATAATTACTCTTATTTTGTACTCGCTCTGTCCGAAAATATGGTATACATTTCAAAGAAAATCATATATTAGCAAGAATTTCGGAGACAATTGATAATAATCAATAAATTAGTATACTTGATTTTGAAAACTAAGTGACGGTATATATTTGATAGCCGTTAATTCTTAATCAAGTCAGATTTTGAATATCAAAAATTTGTTTTTTTAATAAAAATTACATATTCACCGCTGTCGTTTCAAAATGGAAAATTTTAATCAAAATAATATGGATTTTCAAAAGAGAGATATCAAATCGAAACAATTAACTTCTGAACAACGTCGCGGTATTTTGGAACAACTGTTGCAGATGAAGAAAAATCAAAAATTAGAACGCGGTGCCATTAATAAAGTTGCAGCTGAATTTGATATAATATAAAATTATTTGAATTTTGTTGTATTATGTTAATAAAATTAATTTAATAGTTCAACATTATTTATTAAGTATTTATTTAAATGTTTTTGTAAAGAAAAATTATTTTTTTCGCAAATGTATACCATATTTTCGGACAAATTTATTGTTTTCTACATCAAACTTACTGTTCCAAGATGAATATTGTAAATTCAAACATTTTAAAAATAACTCAAATTTATATCTTCATATAAGAAAATGTGAATTATGTATAACTAAGAATTTTTGTCCAGGTGCATTAAAGAAATACTTTTCCATAATAATAAATGTATTTAGATTTTCTTTTATTCCACAAAACTAGAAAAAAAAAAACTCTTCTAAAGCCCATTAAATTCTTAATAACCAAAAATTTATGGAACTGCATATAAAATTTTATTATTTAAGTACAGATTTATTATCCAATTTCTTTACTGTTAAATAAACTGTATATACATAACATAATATATTTATGTAAAATGTCTTAGAAGAATATCTCTTGCACAATACAAATAAAAGGATTTTCTTTGCATAAAACTTTTTCCTTTTTCAAAAAAATCTTAATTTTTTTTCTATTAAATTATGTGGCTCTTTATATAAAATGACGAAAACATTAAATATTCTCTGTCTGTACGTCATAGAAACGATTAAGGATTAAGCACTTTCTTACTTATATTTTCTAAAGCATGAAATGGACATAAAGTTATGCTATATTAAATAAAGACATAATATTAAAGAATCAGTCCAGGTATATTTATATACGTATATAATTTTAATTCATAAGAAAAGTGATAATATACATATTATTTGAAAAAACACTACACATCATCTGTGAATTATGAATAATAAGCACATGTTGTATGTATTATATTAGTGCAAAGGTAGTAACATTCCAGAAAATAAAGATTGATTACTTGGATTATGATAAATTTTATATGAATAAAATATTTATAAATTTTACTAGAATAAACATATTTAAAACAACTTACACTTTAATTTTACTTAAATTAAATTTCTTTAATTTTTATTTTTTTATTTCAACAATTTATTTATATTTTTTTTAATTTCATTAGGATTGACGTATTATTTAAATTATAAAAAGAATAATATTAGGTAACTATTTATTTTTAAATGAAACTTAATTTTCAATTCGCTTAATTATTTTTAAGTCATATCGTCGAGTCGAGATTGTTACTCTAAATCCTACAATTATTTTTCTTATCATACTCGGATATTCACTAGGTACATGACTGATATCCTCTACAGAAGAAATATTTCCTTTAAAATAATACAAACTATAGACGTAATAAATATAATCAAACTCGTGCCATTTCGTCGTATTGTTTTTTGGGAAAGCTCATTGGTCGAAAAATATCTTTCTCTCCTCTAGATTTTATTTATTTATAAATCTAAATATACGAAACTAAAACTTTAAGATTTTCTTTTCTGATTAAATTCATTCGATAATATAAAACATTTATAATGAATTTTATCATAATTTTATAATAATATTTTTAAATGAAACTTAATTTTATTTAACAGTATTTAATAACAATACTTTTTTAATAAATTATTAATATTGTTATATTATGTTGTCAACTGATGGACTAATAAACATTGATGTTTCAATTTTTCTTGTTTTTACTATCGATATTAACATTTAACGTATGCTTTAAATTAATTTTATATTCAGTACACATATTATAATAACACAAATATACAAAGAATATGCAAAATTTCATTTGTTATATAATATTTCTAGAAGAATATAGTCTGCATATAAATACTTTATGAGTTCATTACCACAGCAAGGATAATATAGTATTTGATTCTACAAACAACTATATTCCTGACAGCAAAGATCCTATGTACTATACTATATTATAAAATATATTACGTCTATACAATTTAAAATCATAAAATATGGAAAGTTCAAAGTGATGACAGCATAAAGGATCATACCCAGTAAGAGTGCTTAAAAGATTATAGAAAATAAAAATATAGACGAATTTTGTTTTTATTATACGTGATGGATGAATAAATTCTAAAAAAGTAAACTAAGTTATCAAAGCTTTTACATCAATTTTCCGAACACTAAAGAATGACATTATATTATATAATGTTGTCAGCTATTTTGTTGGTATAATAGTTCATTTTTTGAAACAATTTTTTTTTATCTAAAATGTATATTCGTGATTACGTTCTTTATAAAAAATAAAAATATACGAAATTATTTGAATTCGACGGATATTATTATTTAACATTTTGTAAAATATTTGTGACAAATAGAAAAAATAATTACATTCACTAAAATTCTTTAACAAAAATTGTAGCAAAATAGGAAAATACATTAAAATGCTAAATATATAATACAAAATAATATCCCAAATATCTGAAATATGTGATTAACACGTCTCTAGATTAACTCTAACTTAGATTAACTAACTTAGAGTTAAAGAATTAACTCTAACTTAAGCAATATTTCAATCTATTATAGGTTAGATTTATTACTTTAAGGTTTATTCATTAATGAAAGAACTAAAACTAAAAATATGCTCTAATAAAATGAAATAAATAATTATTCCATTATAAAATATGCTATATAATATATAATTAAATAAATAAAGAAAAAACCATATTGTACATCCCTTTACCGTCCGCACAAGGTGGCTTATCACAATGTAAGCTATATTATATTTTTCGTTATAAGATGATGTTCTGTAATATATATATGTAAAGTTTCAAGCCTAGCAATTTTCACTGGACTGTATATTCATTCATAATATTATTTATTATTCACAATTATTAACATTTTTCGTTTAGCTAGGTTTTTCCATTTGTCATTTAAAAAACCAAATGACATAAGTTATGTTTAGTTAAGTATGAGCTAGACATTGTATTTTTAAATTGGGCATTATAATCATCATTGGTATTCATTGACTTTTGCTTAGCTTGTGAATTCTGGGTTTTCCATTTGCTACTAATTGGGCATCATCAAAAATAATTTTGCCAACAAATCATCCATAAACATTTTATATTGATATCATTTAATTAATATAAGTACCTAACCTTACTTAAGATAAATCATTTAATAACTAAAACAAAAATCCAAATAAATAATATCTAATAAACGTCACACATAATTTTTACATAACACTTTCCATAACTTTATATAACACTGTTTCATAAAAAGCATGACCTCTTGTTTTTATAAATGAAACTAAGTTCTTGACATATAGCATTTAAATTATAAATATTACATATTTCATCTGAGAGAGATCATACATTACTTAAGATCAATTTTCAATAATTTTCCATTAAAACAAATTCTTCAGCTTTCCCATTTTTATTGAAATATTCGGGAAAACCAATTATACTCTCTAAATAGCAAACCTGCGCTAAAAGGGATATTTATAAAAACTTTTTATATATATTTTTGTTACTGATAAAAACTTATTATCATTTTTTGTATAAAAGGTAATTTTACTTTTTACCTTAATCCTTCGGATGTCCTGAACTTGCTGTTTTTTATTACTCTTCTTCTTTCTGTATTGTATCGCATGCTTACATAGTATATAATATACAATTTTTTTTTTTGGAGAGGGGATGTGGTGAATTATTATCAATTTAGTGTAATTTACTGGAAAATTATTATTATTATTATTCATGTCAGTCATTTTCAAGCTATAGCTATATAGTAACTTTACTCCTTAGTGGCGTGTTATAAAAAAGCATAAACACATAGATACATATATAATTTTAACAATTGAAGTGTGATACATATTTATTTACATATAATATAAAAGGTCATTGCTCATACCCATATATAAAAATATTTAATAATATTATATAAAAAAATAATAAAATATATAATTTTTTTTTCTATTATTTATATTTTTCTAATAAAGCTTTTACTTTCTTGATAGTGTCTAGTGATTTCTCCAGAGTGTTTTAAAATACATAAAAATATTGTAGATTTTGTAATTTTTATATAATATATTTCTGTTACATACATATAAATTTAAGTTTGAAATATTTATAGATTATGAGGAAAATTAAAAGAAAAGAAAAATTGTTAACGGTCAAGATCAAACTAAAAGTTTTTTAAGGATTTAATGTAGTGTTTATTTGACAGTTAATTAAGTTATTTGACAGTTAAGTGATCCTTGTAGCTTGTAGTTTAAATAAAAGTTTCAAGTTTATTATTAATAAATACAATACGATTAAAATTTAATTTGATTTTATCATTTTATGTAAATTTCTATTTGAAAGATATCTGAAAAAAGGTAAAACAACAATAACGAATATCATAATGAATACTAAACTATTTTGATTTTACGGATTTCAATATTTTCTTTTATATTTGGTAAGTCAAAAAAAGATTAATTAAAGAAACTTTAGTTCCTGATGTAATTATAATATATACAATTATATAGGCTAGGTCTTGAGAATAGAAGATATGTACATTCCATAATAATAAAAATTATTGGGATATAGTGCGACAGAAAATAGAAAGAATTTCAGTGAAAAATTGTTTTTTGTCGTACGGCTAAATTATTTTCCATATGCAATTAAATAACTCTATCCAAGGAACGGAAAGAGATTGAATAAAATCTGAAAAAAGCCGAATTGATTAAAATTCATTATTATCTAAAAATGGCACAAAATCTCATTGTAGATTAAAATATAATTATTATATAGAATTAGAATTATAGAATTTCATAAAAATGTTTTTATTTGTTCACTTAAGCAAAGTAAATCAATAATTTTGTTACGTGAACTAATAAAACTTAATTTCGTATAACTTCCATACAATTTTAGAGGATAAATAAATAAAAAAATAGAATTTACAAATATAAAATTCCATAATATTCCATAACAATTGGTCACCTCACTCCGTCATAATTATTATATATTTTTATAATATTTTAATTGTTCCTATTTATAAAATAACAAATTAACTATTTTTTTTCTCATAAAAAGGTCTTTCATGTCCTTTTTACTTAATGAATCTTTTGACATAGATTATTAGTAAACATTTATAGTATGTATAAATATAAAATTTTAAATAACTTAAATGATAATATTTGAATACCAATTTATTTAATTAAATTTCATTTAATTCATTTACATTTTCTACTCATAAATTTGGATTTAAATATAAATTTTATTTATTTTGTAAATTTTTAATAAAATTTTTAAACATTAATAAACTTGTATGTCATTTGTTTTGTATATTGATCTTTTTTATACTTTAATGTGGAAAATCTAATTTAATTATTTTTATAATTATAATCTGAATTACAAAAATTTCATGAATGCGTATTTGCGGTCTCTCCAGTTTCTTTTTTCCTAAAATTTCCCTAAGCATCTCTATGTGCTATCTGCTATTTGTGTTATAATCTTCATAATTATATACTGGTTGTACGTCTTTTGTTAAATTAGAAGGTAATTTACACTGCTTTCCGTATACTAGTTCGTATGGTTTGTATTCTGTCTCAGAATGTACTGATGTATAATGTATTGTAACAAAAGTGTAGTACGATCTACGATAAGCTCCTAATACGTTATGCGAATTTTCTAATGCTCCTATACTCTCGTGGTGATATGCTGTGGAAAACATTTGTTCCATTTTTAGCATTTTACACGCATCCTTAAAAACATTGCTCATAAATTCCGTTCTTTCATCTGATGCGATCTTTTTCGGTACTCCGTATTTTAATATATATTGTTCAACGAGTCCTTCTGCTACGGTATTTGCTTCATTGTTTTTAAGTGGTTTAGTAAAATTTAGTAAGTTCATCCTGTATGGCTAAAATGTAGTTATAATCTTCTTCTGTTTCGTCTAATGGTCCTACTTAATCTACATAAATATTTTCAAAACTTATCTCACTTGTTAATGTTATAGTCATTAGTTGTTTCCTTCCTGACATGCATATGTTTATTTTTCTGACATGTCTCACAATGTTTTACAAATGTCGTTACATCTTCCTGTAATCCCGTCCACTAATATTTATTTTTGATGTTCTTGATCATACGATTTATTCTAGCATGTCCACTTGTCGGTAATATGTGGAAATCATTAAGTAATAGGTTTTTCATCCCTCCATCTGTTATTTTTATTTAATCTCTCATTATGTTTATTTTTCATTTCATTTCCTTAAATATCGCCTTCAATTTTTTCTTCATATTATTTACATTGGTACATATTAATTTTTTTGTATCATAATCCATCAAAAGTTCGTAATCAGTGTAAGATAGAATATATAAATAAGGTAGTTGAATTATGGTTAATAACTCGAGAATTTATTTTTAATGAAAAAAAACATATTTTACTTGTTTGTAATTGGTAATATACATCCAAATATGTATTATTTTTATCTATCAAAAGATATATATTTATTTACAAACTAAACGTTCCATGAAACTTGAAAATAAAAGTAAAAATTTTACTAAGCTTTTTCTATGGTTTGAATTCAATTTTGTAATTGTAACTACATATATTTTGGCAGACAATCATTAGCAAACATGTCGATAAAACATTTAAATTTTTAAAATGAGCCATGCAATCTACAAATCTTCTTCTATATGATAACATTTAATTAAGAAATGCGAAAACATAATTTTAAAGTCATAAGACTGCACGAAACCAAAAATCAAAAATGTTAAGAACTACTGGATAATTAAATACGGGAACATTTATTCACACTTCTATTTTCCCATACTGGGTACAACTAAATCAAATTATTCCGCGCTTACAAATATTTTATAGAAAATTTTAGTATAGAATACTTGTACAATTTTTTAAGTTTATTTTCGAAATATAAAGATTAGTTGAATTAATTAACTTTCCAACAAATTTAGAAAAGAACAAAATAAAATTTCGCATTTATTCCCAAAATAGATTTAATTACTTAAAAATATTTTTACAAAAAATTATCATTCGGCAAAAAAATACAAAATTTTCATAAAAAGTTAATCAACTTTTAAATCACCTGAGTATTTATAAGAAATATTTAAATTATTTCTAAAATGACAATGGTAGCGTGAGGAGAGGAGGTTAGAAAATATAACAATCAAAAAATTATCCCTTAGGAAATTTAAATATTTTATGTATGTATGTATGTAAATATCTTCGGGCTTCAGAAACAATTTTTTTTATTTAATATTTTTAATATTATACATGAACTTTTAAAAAATTTCAAATAATTCTCAGAATTTTAATTATAAATTTACAAAAAAATCAATATAAAAAATAATTTAATTTATAAAAAATTTTTAGTTAAGAAATTAACTATAAGATAAACTTTTTTCTTCTCTAGTTATATTTTTTGATGCAAATTTATTTACTTTCCTTTCAAAATATTTCATTTTAAATTTTTCGCAATTAATGAAAAACTGAAACTGAAAATTCTCAGAAAATGTAAACCCATAGTAAAAAAAATAGGAAAAATTTGCTATATGCCTTAAAACTTTCGACAAAATAAACAAAAATTAAAATTTATATTTAATTTTGCCATCCTTTTATAATGAAAATTATTTTTGTCATTATTGTGGATAAGGAAAAAGATGAATTTTTCGACTTTGTGTTTTAGCAATTAATCAAATTATTAAATATTAATCGGTTTCTATTTTTTCAGTTTTTAAGGAATACCGAGGAAAAATATTATATAAATTCTGCTAATTTTAATATTACATATTATTATTCTATAAATTTAAAATATGAAATTCAAAAATATACATAAACTGAATTAATGAAAAATGTTATTTTTACTTTCCTTTTATTGAATTTTTTCCTATGGGGTTTTATGCCCTTACTTTTACTTGAAATCATAATAAGATTTTGTATCCAAATTTGATTTTATAGTATATGGAATGTTTTTCGAACGTTTAGAAATGACTAAATTAGAAATTTGATTTAAAAGCTTATTATTATTAAGGGACATTTATCGCCAGGAAGTTTTTATCGGGCACATTTTATTTAACTGGAAAAGCGCACACCCCAAGTTTTGTCAAATTTTCTGGCAAAGGGAATTAATACTAATAATTAGTAATTATTATCTAATTTAGTTTTAGTACTCCTGAAATTTGTAGTTGATAGGTTTTAGTGGGTTCGTGGAAAATATGAGGACCTTAGTTTCCGAAGAATATATGTTGAATTACCCAGTTTGAATTCGTTTTACGCGCATGTTCACCATGGTAGAGGTAAGGATAAGGAGCTTTGAATACATGATAGATGTTTTAGAATATGAGTAAGTGTTAATAAAGTACTTTTTGTTACAGTTACAAACATACTGTTAATTACAAAACACTGTTGGATACAAATCACTATTGAATATAATTACGAGTTGTCTGCCAAGGTACCCCTAATTAGCACCTTTTTAAATTATTGGCGATCGCAACAAATAAATTGCATAACTTACATTCTTAAAATATTTATGAAATCATTCAACCATTTATTCAGCTAAAAATGTACATTTCTTTCTGAATATTTTCTTGGATAAAATAAAATGTGTTCAGCGTTTAGTTCTTATGCTAATTTTATTATAAAAAACATAAAATATATATATACATATATATTTATTTTCAATGGCGGACTGGGGCGGCGGGACAACTGGCAATTTGCCGGTGGGCCGGTCTAAAACGTCCGATGAAAGGTCGAAGAAAATAAAAATATATATATGTATATAAAAACTATAAAAGAAAATTGAAATAATCAAAAACCGATTAAGAAGCTTATTGAGTCAGGAAAACTATTTATTTCATTTAACTAAATTATTTTACTATTATATGAGTATCTAGTTATTTGTTCTGTATTTGGATTTTTTACTAAACCGGTTTAAATCGATTGCCAGGGCCGATCAAATCAGCCAGTCCGCTACTGTTTATTTTCTATTCGTTTGTTTTACATATTATTTAGATGTTCAGCATTAAAGCTCTGTATCTGACAAATTTTACATTTTACATTTTCGATACAGCATAGAGAGTAAAATTATTGTACATATGAAATATGTAGGAACCCATAAATTGAATTCTGTAAAATGGTAAAAGATTTATCGGAATATTTCCCGTAAGCATAATTATTATTATAGCTTTATTTACCCTTTTTTTTTTTTTTTTTTTATATATATATATATATAATTATAAATTCAGTTCCATTCAATATATGGTATAAAATATACATTAATCAATATAAATATAATTCATTTAATAATTCCAAAAAAAATAATTCAATATAAAATCTTGACTATATTTGTTTTTTCACTAAATAGTTCTTTCAAATAAATAAAATTAAAGTTAAATTAATTAATTAAACCTAATTAATAAGGGCATAAGCCTCCCTCATTTTTTTCCATTCATTTCTATCTGTAGCTATTCGTTGCCAATTACTATTAAATGCGTGGATATCATCTTTCCATCTTTTATTTTGCCTGCCAACGTTTCTATACCCATCTATAGGTGTCCAGGTTGTCAATTTTTGGGTCCATCTATCATCTGTAAGTCGCATTATGTGTCCTGCCCAGTTCCATTTTCATTTCTTGCCTTGTTCTACTACATCAATAAAATTTGTTCTTTGTCTCAGATCTATGTTACGAATTCTATGTCGACGTGATACTTTAAAAATTCTCCTTTCCATTGCCCGTTGGCAAACTTGTAATTTATTTTTCGCTTTTGTTGTAAAATTCCAGGTTTGCGCTCCATATATTAATGAAGGTAATATTGCACCATCAAATAAGTATTTTTTTGTTTCAGTTCTTGGTACTGCATCAAAAAAACTATGAAGATTCCAGAATTTTTTCCAGCCGCTTACAATTCGTCTATCAATTTCTTTGTCTTCTCTGTCGTAAAATGATATGATTTGACCAAGATATGTATATTCAGAAACATATTCTATTTTATTTGAATTTAGATATGTATCAATGTGTTCTGAGTTAGTTATGATTTTTGTTTTTTCTGTGTTTATATTAAGGCCAAATTTTGAACAGTGTACACTGAGTTGCTTTACCATTTCTTGTATTTCTCTTTGAGTTTTTCCAATTAAACATCAGCAAATCTTAAGTTATTTAAATGTTCGCCGTATATATTTAAACCAATGCTTTCCCAATTCATGTGTCGAAAAATTTCTTCCAAAACTGCAGAAAAAAGCATAGGTGATAGTGGATCTCCTTGTTTTACTCCTCGTTCAATTCTAAAAGGTAAACCTTTCGTTTCTAGTGAAATGCATCCATAGCTATTTTCGTACACATTTTTTATCAATTTTATATATTTACCCTCTACACCTTGGTTTTTTAAACTTTGCCAAATTTTCGTATGAGCTATGGTATCAAATGCTTTAGAAAAATCTATGAAGAGCAAATAAACCATTTTCTTATATTCATTACATTTTTCTACTATTTGGTTTATTGATTGAAGATGATCCATCGTTGAAAACCCTGATCTAAATCCAGCTTGTTCTGGCGGTTGATTTTGGTCTAGTGTGTGTGTCTAGTGTGTGTGTGTGTGTGTGTGTTGTAAGCATAATATCTTAAGCTAAATGTATCAAAATATATAATATGTATTAAAATTTGTTCTATAAATTATTGGAAATTAAACTACGTAGATATTGCCAGTTATTTATATTCAAAAATAGAATGTGCAACAATATTAAAATAAATTATAGCATTTACTATTCGTCGTAGAATTTTTTTCATAATGTCATCGCTGCAAACGAAATTTGTTATTTGTTAGAAATGTGACGTCTGCAAACTTCTGCAAACAGAAATTGAAACTTTGAAAAAAAGTTTCATTTTCTGTTCGATAAATTGAAAAACAGAAATTTGAAAAATTCGAATTCTGGAACAGAAAAAATATAAAATCGTTTTTTATAAAAATAAAGCGATTTCAAGGAATAAAAATAAATTCGACAACTGTTGTTTGTTATTTTACAAATATTTTTAGCTGAAAACCCCTGTAAATTGGATAATAAGTTTAAAAAAAAAAAAAAAAAGTTTCTGTTTTTGGTGGGATTGACCCTTTAGACAGAGCATATTGCACAAACATAATTATTATTTTCTTTACTCGTAAAATTATAAATATATTGATAGACTAAGTCTATCCAATATCCAATACTTAATATTGATTAAGTATTGGATATTAATAGACTTTTAAAATTATTCAGTAACCCAGTTCTAGAGTTTGTTTTGGCAATATAAGTATAAAGTTTAATTGACCTGAGATAGACAAATAAAAATCTTTCGATGAGAGTGTAAAGTAATCGTGTTTTTTTACTTGAGTCGCCATGATCCCAAATAATCAATTTATTTTATTGTGAATAATACGCAGCAGTCGAGTAATATTAAGGAATCTGGAAAGATTAAAATTTAAATTAAAAACGTATACATAATAATATTAGGTGCTAGGTAACCCAAGTAAACACGTCCAACTAACGTCCAACTAAATGGTCGGTTTTTGGTCGTTAAAAGGTAAGTAATGGTAAGTAAAGTCAAATAATAGTTATATTTAGTCTGCCACAAAATACAGTTGTCGGCTGCGGTCGGATAAAGGTCGGAATAATTTGGTTAAATTGCGGACGTTGGCATGACGTCGACCCAACGTTGGGTCAGTTTTGGGCCGCAGCTGACGTTGTTCTGACGTCCGCAATTTAACCTAATCTGACCAGTAATATTTAGGATATCATGCGACGTCGGCTCGAAGTCGCATGCTATCCTATATCTGACTAGGTTGGAAATGGAACCAAAAATCGACCAAAGACGACTCTAAGTCATAATATCCAACTAAAATGCCTGTTTTCTGACTACTTGTCGATATTGCCGACCAAAACTTACTTTAAGTCATATTATGTTACCAAATTCTGACCAATTGTAAAATTACCAACCAAATCTAACCAAAAAACGTGATTTTTCATTTGACAGCTCAATCGAGAAAGACGCGAATAATTTTTGAATAATAAATAATTTAATCAAGTACCATGTGAAATAAAAATAAAATAAAATGAACAATAGAGAATTCGGTGTGTTACATGGCAAAAAGAAGTATAGCCATACAACTTCTTATTATAGAAAAGTAAAACTATACGCACAAAGGAGTGTTTTATCGAATAAATTATCATCAAACAAAATTGTTCAGCAAACACCATTATCATCAGCAGCATTATCATCTCAAAACATAAATAAAATTGGTTTTGCAAACATCATCAACACAATTATTTAACAATAATTGTGCATCGCCATTATTATTTCCAGCATCCACTTTAAGCTCAAATACAAATTCATCTATAGTTGAAAATGTTAATTATGATATGCAAAACGATCAATACATAAACGAAAACGATGATTTCATACACGAGTATGGTGAAGACGATGAAGAGGATGACAATCAAAATTTTGAAGAAACACTTTCACTTATGCAACAATTAACCAATTGGAGTTTAAAAAATCGCATTCAACACAGATCCATTACTCAGTTACTTGAAATATTGCATTCAAACGGGATAAAAGGTTTGCCTAAAGATAGTCGACCGAGAACACCGTACACCGAGAACTGTTCAACATATCAGTGCAATGGGAAGTGGTCAGTTTTGGTACAACGGTATTAAGGAGTGCTTGATGACAGTATTTCCTAATATTTCACATTCTTTTGAAATTTTACTTAATTTCAACATTGATGGACTACCTATTAACAAAAGTTCTAAGTTCCAATTTTGGCCAATATTATTTAACATTGCAAATATGCATAATATTTCACCAATGGTCGTTGCTATTTTTTGTGGAGATTCTAAACCTCCAAATGCAGAAGTTTTCTTAAGACAATTTGTGAACGAATTAAATAGTTTAATGGAAATTGGACTAAAATATAACAATAATTTTAAAATTAGCATTAAAGTGAAAGGATTGATTTGCGATTCACCAGCTCGTGCTTTTATTAAATGTAAAGTATAAACATTTTCTAATATTTATAAATTATAAACGTTTTTAAATATTTATATCCAAATTTTCTTAGAATTTTATAATGCCGGGCGTCATATGAGCTTTCCTCATATTAATGCACCTTTGCGAACAAATAAAAATTTTCGTAATAAAAGTGATACTGATCATCATAAAATAAATACAATAACAAATAAACTTGATATTTCACCATTGGGTGATTTACCTATTGATTTGATAAAATGCTTTCCAGTAGCAGATGCCTTACATTTAATTGATTTAGGTATACTTTCATGGTTTAATGTCGTTTTTTACTTAAGAGGAGATTCGGCGTAATAACACTTTTTGAGAAATAATTAAAAAAAAGAACTTAAAACAAGCGTCACTTTAAACAAAGTGATAAATAGTCTTTTTCAAGTTTAAAGAATCAAACTTCATATTTTAATCAAGTTTTTTGCTTAAAAAATATCACAAGTTTTACATAAATTTAATAAAAAATCCGGTTTTAATTGCAAAGCGCAGAATTTCTCCTTAATTTTGTTAAAATATACTTTTATAGTTATATATATTTTATTTACAACAGGGATCATGAAGCGATGTTTGTCAGGATGGGTTCATGGTAGTTTCAATTTTAGAACTAAGTTTTTTGCACAACAAATAATAGACATTTCTACTTGGCTTAAAAATACCAACTCATCTATGCCAAATGAATTACACAGAGCTTTAAGAGGTTTGGATTGCTTGCGATTTTGGAAAGGACTCGAATTTCGAACTTTTTTATTATATTTGGGACCTGTAATATTAAAGGATTATTTATCGGTTGATGTATACGAACATTTTATGCTGGTGTTTTGTTCAATTACGATATGCACCAGCACTACTTATTTACAAAACAAAAATTATGTCAAAGTTGCACAGGACATGCTTAATGACTACATTGAGCAATACATTAACATTTATGGCATTGATTCCATAAGTAGTAATGACTCATTTAATTCAGGATGTTGAGTACTTTGGTGCATTACCAGAATTTTCTGCATATCCATTTGAAAATATGCTATTCAACATAAAAAAAATCTGGAAATCGTCCACTTGCACAAATAGCAAATCGTTTAGCAGAATTGTCCAAAATATCGAAAATATTGTGATTTTTTGTTTTGGTTTTCGTCTATTTTGCAGTTTCAGCATCTGCTTCATCATTATGATCTGCAGTTTCAGCATCTGCTTCATCATTATTATTTTCAACAGCAGCAGATATATGTATCAGCTTCTGATGTTGCTGGTTCAGGATTTAATATTGTTGCCGTTGTTTTGGCTTTACCCTCTAATCGCTGCTTCTGCTTGCCATGTTTTAGGACACGATTTTTGAAAAAAGATTCATTTTGCAAATGGCTAAATGTATTATCGCAATAAAAAATTGTTTCATAAAATATTCGTAATATATTAATAAGCTTGTTAAATGGTTCTTTTGTTCCGTTTCTGCTGGCACCAGTCCAAGAGTGTTTGGCAAGTAGTTTTGTAAAAAATAAAAAAAAAATAAAAAAAAAAAATTAAATTATATGCTAAAGAACTTACTTCAAAAACATATAATCAGACAGTTTGTACGAAGCATTTAAACATTTGTATCCAGTACCATTTATCATTTTAAGTTTAGACAAGATTATTTGAAAATATTTGTCATTAGGTAATTGTTTTTCAAAATTGTTCGTACTTTCAATTGAAAGTAATGGAAATATATCGTAAGATGGATCATTAAATGCAGAAGTAGAAGGTCCAGCATTTGCAGTATATGCACTTGATTTGAGCCGCTGTTCTAAGTTATCCAGTCGAGCATTTAAAGCACCAAAACTGTTAATTATAATTTCTTTTACTGGAATTGAAACAATATGTAATTTATTGTTAGTTAAAGAAACAGATTTATATAAAAATATACGTAATTATGAATTAAAAAATATTTTTTAATCGTTTATACGTAAATAATGGTTTGTTTTATATAATGGTTGTTATTTATAATATTTTAGATGCTTACATTCCACAATTTCGCTTGAACAAACAAATTGTTGCAAAACTGATGTATCCAATACGTAACTACCTTGGGTTTCAACTTCAACTGGTTCGGTAGTACAATCAATTTTGGCAAACTCATTGTGATTTATTAAAATGTTATTTGTTGGGGCTGATTACTGATATTCATCATGTTGTGTAAGTATGCTATCATAGTCAGTAGCATTTATTTGATATGTTGATGTTGATGGTCGTGGCTGACGCACACAATGACGTTTTTTTGGGATCCTGATCTCAAGTTCATTACTCTCATCTTCAGTGTTAAGCCCAACATAATAATCCGCCTGTTCAGTAGCTTCTTTGAATGACGATATATTGGCCACTTTGACAATACAATTATATTTTCGCCATGATGATTCGGGCTTTGAATTTCTATATGACTGGTTGTTTCACACTAGTTTTTGAGTTGGTGGCCAAAATACTGACCTCCCATTATCTACAACCCATTGATGTGGAACAGGTTCAATTTCTCCTGTATCAGAAATTAACACAACTTTAAATGTGTCAGTATTTAAAGACGACATTTTTTTCATAAAAAATAAATTTTATTACTATATTATATATATTTACATAAAGTTATAATACATACCATTTTTATTATTTATTTATGATTTGCGACACTAAGTAGACTTGATGAAAATATAAAAACAATGACACAACCGAAATAATTCAGAAGAAGACGTAATGTGGTAGGAAATATTACTTATAGTCGAAAAGATTCAGAATTTAGTAGAAAATGTTACTTCTAGTCGGAAAGAGTCGGAATTTGGTAGAAAATATTACTTCTAGTAGGAAAAAGTCCGAATTTGGTAGGAAATATTATTTCTGGGTTGGAAAGAATCGGACTGTTGGTCAGAAAAAGTCGGAAGTTCTATTGAAATAATACTGTTAGTAGAAAAGGATATAAATTTGGTTTGATATATGCCTATTGGTCGGAAATAGTTTGAATTAGTTAAAATAAATTTGTTCTTATCGTCAGCAAAAGTATATTTTAGTCGCAATTTTTACTCAGAGGCAGATTTGGTTATAATTTGTTTAAACAGAGTCACATTGCAATGTCGCCATTATGTCGATAAAAAACTTATGTCGGCCATATTGAAGAATCTAATTCTGATGAAAACAAAATTTTGATTAAACCATTTTATGTTTTTAAAAATCAAGGAAAATGTTTAATTTCAACCTAGCAATCGTAATGGTGTACAAAAAATTCAATTTTCGTACCAAAAAATAAAAAATAAAAATCTTACAAAAAAAAAACATATTAACTAAATTTATTTATTTTTTTGGCAGCGGGTTGTAAAACCATGTAAAATCCATGTAAAATCCTGTATAAAATAAGCATTATATTTTCACATATAATTATAATATTATTTTCTATGTGATAATAATAATACATGTGATTAAATGATTATAGAATATATTACAACTAATAATAACTATTTTATGTATACTTTAAAGTCGGAATTTATTTATATTTCGTCGTCAAACCATGGTAAAATATTGGTCAGTTTTCCTCTTCACACTATGGTAATAAATTGGTCAGATTTGGTTGCCAGAACCATAGACGGATATGGTATGAAATTTGTCAGATTCAGTTATCATGCCGACAAAAATTGGTAGGTTTGCGACGTCGGCTCGCCTTAGTTCCGATTCCCCATTTTGGTCAACTGAGTGTCGTAGCAACTACCGTACTACGTCGGCTGCCGACAATTAGTCGTACAGCAAACGTTATAAAAACGTCGGCCCAACTCGAAATGGTTACTTGGGAAATTTAATTTAATTTGCAGGGCTATAACTTTTTTTTAATTGACAAAAATAAAAAAAAAATCAGAGTTATTAGATTTAATTATTTTTTTAAATTATACATTATAAAATAAATATTTTATTTTTTTACAAAATATTAAATTAAATAAATTGATTGACGTTTCAATAATTTAATTTATAAATATTACCATTATTGTTATACGTAATCCCTCCGACTGCGCGGTAGTTACGTTCCGAAAAAACAGCGCGCAATCCGAAATCGCGCACTGTGAACCCTATTTTGTATTAAATTAGGGGGATACGTTCCAAATCCTAAAATTCTCAAGAAAAATTTAAACTTAATGTATGTACATAACTAAAATAAAGTCTTTATTCAGTGACTAGTTATAATAAATATAAATTTAAACATAAACGAGTCAAATAAAACTGAATTACACGCGCATTAATATAAATATCTAAAATAAATGAAACTAATTTTATCTTTACTATTCCTTCCTTTAAGTAAAAAACTGTTAACGTCACATCACAACTTTTACATATATGTAGATTTAATGACAATTTAAGGGGATTCACCAAATTCTAAGAGCCTCTTTACACTCAAAGATTTTTCAGACGACTAGTATAAATTTATACTGGTCGTATGAAAAATCGTCTGAAAATCAGTATTCGAACTTCAAACAACTATTAATAATTTTAATCAATCATTACTTCTAAAATATTAATAGGCTTATTAATGGATATGACTCTATTACGAGTATTTTTTTTAGTTTTATTTTACTGATATTACCAGACGCATTTTGACTTTACAATAATTTGTATTTAAAGATTAAAGAAAAAGAAAAAAAAAACAATTTATGTTTTTTTTAAGTAAATCTATTTTTTCTCAAAATTTATAGTTATAGTTCGTACTGAACCAATTCCGTCTATATTTCACAGTATGTAATAATAAATACATTTTATTGGTTAATTATATTTTTTTTTAAATTTATTTATGTTAATTTTGCAAATAAATTTTATTTACATTGTGGGAAAATATAAAAAATATTTATTGTCCGTAATAATAAATTCATAAATTACTGAAGGTGGACACGAAATGGTTAGTCGACGATATACCACGCTATTGGGTGGTAGTTTTTGGAGGAAAAAATTATATAAACATTTCCCCCGTTTCGAGCTATAGAAGATTTGCTACTGCTAGTGGGACCACTAAAAAAAGTAATATCATTTGTGTCCATAACTTTTCAAAGAGTCCGAACTGCCAATTATCGGGGAGGATACATTAAATTTCTAGTATTCAATTCCAAAACTAAACTAAACAATAAGATTCTATAAAAATTATTAATTTATTGTATGTCGAGTTACATTAAAAATTAAATAAAAATGAATATAAAAAATTTCATAGACAGCTAATAACAAGAAAAAAATGCGATACATAAAAACCAATTTCAATTTATTGCGATTTTTCTTTTTCTGAAAAGCAATTTTCTCATTTCATTATATAAACATTTAGATTTTTACTTTTTAAATTTTGGTTTTGATTTAATATCATTCTGTTTTTATTAGGAAATTGGAAAAATGGAAAAACATTTTTCATTTCATTTTTTCATCCTTAATTTTTTTTTCTATCTTCATTGGAAAGTAGCAACATGTAAATATCATGGTGCTATATTAACAAATACAGATGATTGAGAATTGAAATCATTAGAAGTTGGATGAAAATCTGGAGATTTATTAGCACCAACTGTTTATTGTCCGGAATTGCATTTTTCTGAATTTGCAACACATTTAGCTGATATGAAAAACTCTGTTTAGTGTAAGTATATATTTTTTTTATTGATTTATTTGAATCTTTGATGTTAGTATGCGAATGGGTTTTGGCTTCTTTTTTATTTTTAAAATTTAATATTTAAATTGCAGATAACTCTTTTGTAATAAATGTTCACAGTCGTGAACATATTATCTAATTTAAAAGTGTAAATTTGTAATCGTTCAGCAAAAGTATAAGTATTAAAAAAAAATCTAAATTTGTTTAATCCAAAATTTATTGGCAGTCCTAGCTTAATCCAAAGGTGGCTTATCCATGAATCTATCATGATTGGCAGATTTGTTGTTTTACCTCAGTGATGTGCTTAAAACAATAGTCTCTTTACTTTCCTTCGAAGTTCAGAAAGTAAAAAAAAATTATAATATTTTTTTATTATTGAATTAAATCAATTAATTAATATTTCTTCCTAAATATAAAAATTATAATTATTATTAATTTTATGTGTATTATTTGTTATGATTGGATTTCAATGAAAAACTCGTACATAATATATATTTATTGTATATTAAATTGAACGATTTACCATTTACCAACAATTTACATTAAATTAATTTCAAATTTCCCAAACATCAAATCATTTTATATATAAAATATGCTGAACATCCATTTTAACTATACATAAAACGATTGAATTATTTTTTTTATAGCAATTTTCAAATGTACATATTTATTTAAAATATATTTTTTATACTCATACAAATATTTGCACAACAAACACAATCTCATCCTTATGCCTTATTCTTTCCTTCCTTCCTGTGCCTTATATTACATTTTTTCGATTGTGAATAGCGAGATTGATACTATGGTACCGGTACCCTGTAGCATTTATAAATGGTGGGAAAAAAGTAATTCCTTTATATAGAAAAGAAATAAATATTAATAAAAAAAGAAATTTTTGTTTGAATATAAATTATGTATAACTATGATTTTTAATAGAACTGATTTTATACAAAACCATTACAAAATTTTATTTTACTTCATTTATTTAAATTGTAGTTTATATTAAAAATTTTTATTATTTATATCAGTGATGGGGCACTTTTTATCGATCGGGCCACATTACAAAACTTATATTTGTGTGCGGGGGCCTTAAAAATTTAGTTCGGTTAGATAAAACAATGATAGCTTACAGTGTATAATTTCTATTATTAAGTATAAGACATTAATTAAATTTAAGTTATTTTTTTTATTAAATTAATTAAATAAATTGTACACCTAAAATATGTACGTACATAGATATTTAATAAAATTAAAAATAGAAATTAATACATTTTCCTGATTGCAGTATAGAGAACCTGAAATTAATACAAATAAATTTTTATTTTATTTAAAATAATGAAAATCTTACAAAATAATAAAATGAATTGGTCTTATTTTTTAGACGAGCATGCAAAATGAAATTGCGAATGCTTTTCTATGATTTCATCAAAGTTAGGCTCCATTTGGGAAGAACTTATCCTTAATATTGAACTGAGGTGACTATCAGTAAGTCTATTTCTGACTGAAGATTTTCTGAGCTTCATTGTTGAAAATACTTGTTTGCATATGTATGATGAACCAAATATTGCCATCATTTTTTGAGCATGCAAAATTAAATTCGGAAATAAATCTTTGTCCAATTTTTTATAAAATTCTAATTTTGGTACATTTATAAACATTTGTTTTAATTCGATGTTATTTTGTAGCTCAATTAATTCGATTTGATATTTAGGCTCGACGTCTTCGGCATTTACCATAAATGGGATTGAAAAAATGTTTATATCAGTTTCTAATTGTTTGAAATCTTCAAAACGTTTTTCGAATTCGTTGTATAATTTTGTAAGCTGTTCCGCATATAGTTGTATTTTATTATCAGTAGGATTTCTTGTGAAAAGTTTTGAAAAGTTTTCCACAGCACATCAATAAATTGATTTTTCCCTTGAAGTTTTATATTTAGTTTATTTAAATGACTGAAGAAATCGGTGAAGAAAGCAAAATCAGAAATCCAGTCATTATCTTCAAACATTGAAAATTTTTCTTTTTTGTTAAGTTTTTCAAGAAACATAATAATTTCATTTTTTAAGTTCCAAACCCTTTCGAATACTTTTCCAGCACTTAACCATCTTAATATTTAAATTTAAAGACGTTATGCTCTTTTTAAATTCTGCAAATATATCTAAACCTGTAGTAGTTCCCTTTAGAGATTGCAGAGAAAGCAGCTCTTCTGTGATCTCGAAATTCTCATCTACACCTCTAATAAAAATTAAAAGCTGAGCAATATCATTTATGTCAGTACTTTCGTCCATTGTTATAGAAAATAATGTAAAATTTTTAGATTTTTTTTAATAAATTTGAGGTTAAGTTTTCATCAATTTTTTCAATTCTTTCGGTGATAACCCTAATAATATCAGACATTGCCAATACACAATCTTTTACAAATTCGCCATCGGAAAACGTCTTGTTAGTTTGAGCAATTTTGAATGCCACAGCATAACTTGCTTTCGTGGCTAATTTTTGTGAAGATGTTGCATTAATAAATATATTGCGTTGTGCATTAAGTGACTTAATTAGCTGATTAGCTCGTGCTTCTTTCTCAACTTTGGTCAGAGTCACATAAGAAGTACCGTGCTTTGTATTAAAATGTCTGGAAATGTTATATTCTTTAGGTACAGAAACATTTTCATTACATATCAAGCACATAGGTTTGTCATTGTACATTGCAAAACAATATTTCCATTTCCATTCTTCATTAAAACTTCTATATTGCGAATCCTTTTTTCTTTTCTTACCTTTACTACTCATTTTTTCAGAAACAATTATTTAATTTAAAATAAAATAAACACTACTTATCTTGCTAAAACTTTAGGCGAGAAACACAATGACGCGTCAAACGCGTGCGTGCGTGCGTGCGTGCGTAAAGCGTTGACAAGTTGAGTAGAATCAATGGAAATATATCGAGCAACTTAAAATGCAGTTTTGGTAACGCGCGCATGAAGTAGATCTAGTTTCTACTTTTTTGGAAGCGTACGCGTTTGATAACTAATTTGACATTGAATTTGTTATTGTTTACTAATAAAAAAAATGTTGGCGGTTAAATTAAGTAACAAATTGTTTGTTAAATAAGAAAAATATATAAATTATGGAAAATTATAATGAAGTTTTGATTGAGAAAGTGAAAAGTAATGAATTTTATAATCACAAAACTTATAATCATACACAAAATTTATAATATTTAACAATAATCTTTTTAAAAATATTTATTTTATATTTCAAATTTATAAATAAAAATTATTAAGAAATTAATTTACAAAATATCAATATCAAAAATATTAAAACGCACGCGGCATTGTGGTTCACAATTTGTTCTAACGCGTCTAATTTCAATGCCTACATATGTCACGCACGCGTTTGACGCGACATTATGTTTCTCGCCTTAATTTCAAATACAACACTTCTGTCAAAAAATTATTTGTTTTTAAAGGGGGATTAACCGATTTTTTTTATATATATTTTGTCTGAATTTATTTTTATTTGGTTACAGATTTTTGCATATTATTAGGAGTTCGATATAAATCGAAATGATAGAAGAAAAATATGAAAACGCTTAAGGAGCTGTAATGTAGCAAAAATACCAAATTTAATATGTATGAAAAAAAAAAACACAAAATCGTATTATGTTCATTATTAAATATAAAAAATTTGGAATTAATAACTTTATTAAATTTTTTAATGGTTAATTTTTTTTTTGTAACATATTCTGCATCAGAGCGTGGGCCAAATTGAGGGCCATAGTTCCCCATCACTGTTCTATATGTATCTGTATGCATCACATTTAATTTCAAATTTAATATATGTACATTACATAAGTATACATTAATTGTAGAGGAAATGTTCTTATGCGTAATAATAACACATAAAAAAAATGTAATCATACTTGGCCTTAAAAAATATTTATAAATATAAATATTTTTATTTTTATTCCAAGAGCAAATAAATTTACACGAAATTGCGCATGTAAAAAAGACTACTGCATGAATTCAACGATAAGAATGCTATACACACACAACATAATACCTAAATCTGAAATATAAAAAAACCAAAGTAATAAAAAAAGCTAATATCTATTAAAAATAAAATGTATGCTACTCTTCTAGTAATATATTATTTTAAAATTTTTAATACTTTTAAAATTATTTTTATTAGTTCAATATTCTAATTCTATTGGGTAATTGTAAATTGAATACATAATTTAAATTATTCCTCAAAATTTAAAATATTTTCCTTAAGAGGGGGATACACCTATTCTTTGTTTTTTAAGGGTTTTGTTTTGCCCATTTTATTTGAAATTTACAAACAATTTATTCTACGATTTTTTTATAATTTATTAGAAATAAATTAATCTGGCTAATAGGTGTTTTACTTTTTAATTATTTTTTCCCATTTACCTATGCGAAGTATTTGAAGTTGGCCAAAGTTTTGCCCATTTTATGAGTAAACCCGCGAATATAATAAAAAAAAATTTGTGTTAGAATTACACATAGAAAATATTTGTAGCTAATGGGTGTTTTAAATTTTTGATATTTCAACAGATTTTAATTAAAATCATAATTTTCTCCAGTCACCTTTTATTTTTTTAATAATTCTTGATAAAAATATTGTAATTTTAGTTCTTCAATTTAACACTACGAACTTTTAGCGGTGCTTTCATATAAAAATAAAACTTTTGCGAGAAAAATCTTTTTATGCATTTGTGTGGGTTTAAATTCAATATTTTTGAAATTTCTATCCAAGAAATAAAATAATGATTTTTAGATAAATTTAATATTTTTGAAAATTTTTGTAACAAATAAAATAATGATTTTTGGATAAATTCAATATTTTTGAAATTTCTATCATAAAAAAAAAAAAAAAAAATCACGCTCTATTGAAAAAAAGAATTGTCACACCATTGCCAAATTATTTAAAAAATCAATCAGCATTTTGTATATAATTTATCATCAATCAAATACGTGTTATAATTTTGCAACGCAGCACTATATTTGTCTATTAGATTTTTTATATTCACACACTTAATTAAAAAAAATTAAAGCTCTTTTCATCTAAAAAGCTTTTTTAAAGAATGACGTCACGATTCGGAGCGTTCTCTGGCGCTATCCCCTTCTTAAAATACAAAATCATAATCTTTTTCTTCTACGGTGTTACTGCCTCGGTCTCTCAATTTTTATATTCTAACGAGAAGATTTAAGTTTGATCGCCAGGTAAAATGAAAATATCCGGTAATAAACCTTGAAAAAAGTCTTAAAATTAACCTTGAACAAATCTTAAATTAAAACTTAAAATAAAGAGGATACAAAAGCCGATTTAGGTTTGTTATATTTTAAATTGTAATTTGAAGTAAATATAAGTTGAAAAATGTAACTAACATACATGGGTTAATTGGTGTGAAAGTGTAGCATATATAAGCAGTAAAATATCCTGCATTGTAATGTAATACACAGAATATTTTAAAACTAATAATAAACTAAAATAAAATAATAATCGTTATATAAAGTTAGGTAAATGCAAAAAAAAAAAACATTATATGTAATTATAATTTAATGTTAATAACTTCGGTTATCGTTATCATTATGCTATACAATTAACGTTCTACAAATACTAAATTGTAATTATATAATTATATTTAATAAATTCGCAAATAAACAAACTAACATAAAACTAACATATAAATATTATAAACAATAAACAAACTAATACTATAAATATTTTAACAAAGTCCTTAATTTGTCCTATACTGAATATTTGCAGCAAAATAAAAATTTCTATCACAATTTCTCTGAAAGGAAATGGAGCAAACCGAATAAGTCTTAACTTTTATCTCTAAATCTAGACAAAATCATTTATCATATTAAATAAAAAAAAATATATTTTCAATATTAAAAAAAAATTCTTTCTATGTACCACATATGGTAAAATTTTATAGGACCTCGATTTAATTTTATGTATTTTTTTATTAATAATATTGATAAATTCTTATATTTACAGGATCGAAATAATGCTTAATCATCTAATCTTGTGCTGGATTTTTTGTATAACAGCAGATATGGGTTTCGATTTTCCGGGTGGATGAATATATTTTTAAAAAAATTGTGTATAGTAGTATATAGTGCAATTTTTGTAGGGAAAAAATATAATAAAATTTATTTATGTAATTACGATTATATTTTATTTGTTTATTAATAACCTGTAGGGTTTTGTTTTTTTTTTAAATATAAATACATATTTAAGAGTGCAGAAATGCACTTCCTTTTATTGAATTTACAATTCATGGTTTCCTCACCTGGGCATAGCTTCTAAACGGCTTTACCGATTTAACTGAAATTTGTACTTAAGCTCGTGTTATTACCCATTCGGTGCCACATAATTTTCAATGCCCAGCGAGGGGGCTATTTTCAAAAAAGTCATGTGGGGTGTCAAATTAAAGGTATTGATGAGTACGTCACGTTGGGTAGTGTTGCGGGTAAATAGGACCATGTGGGGTCCCCAAAAATTAGGGCCAAAAATGAAAAAAAAAATCATGTGGGGTATTAAATTAAAGGTCTGGAAGTGTAGATATCTTTAGGGCAAGTAATGGTAGTGTTGGAGGCAACGTGGGTCATGTGGGGCCTGAAAAATTCATGTTTTCTTCACCTCAGCATACCTCCTAAACGGCTGTGCCGATTTAACTGAAATTTGGTACTTAAGCTCGTGCTATGAGCCTTTTCATGGCCGGGCGATGGGGCGTGTGAAGGGGCCTGTTTTCAATAAAGTCATGTGGGGTATCAAATTAAAGGTATTGATTAATACATCTCGTTGACTAGTGTTTCGGGTAACGAGTACCATGTGGGGCCCCAAACAATGGGCCAAAAAAAATCATATGGGGTATCAAATTAAAGGTCTGGAAAAACAGATATTTTTGGTGCAAGTAATTGCAGTATTTAGGGCGACAAGAGGGGTCTACTTCCTTTTTACTATACTTTACCTTTACTGAATCTCTAATCTAGTACGTTTGCAGTTAACCCTACTACAATTGACCATTACTGAAACTCTAGATACAAAAATATAAGATTATATAATTTTAGTATTATTTATTAGTTTTTAGTCGCATATTACTATTTATAAAGGAAAGTATTTTTAAAAAATGTTTTTTTTATTTATTTTTTATTTTTAAAAATTAAAGTAAAAGAAAGTAATAATTATTTTTTTTAGAAATAAGTAATAAGTACTACAAACCTAACGTTATCTATTATGGTGGATGTGCAATTGCATTTTAATTGTATTTGTTGCTTTACTATAATTATTATTTGGATTTGTGTAATAAATTGTTAATTATTAAAATCAATTGTACCTTCTGAAAATTAACAACCACCAAAACGATTATGTCGATAAACATAATTGAGATTTATATTCAGCATGTTTGAAGTGCATAAATAATTATGTAAAGTAAGGCACAAAAAAAAAACTACAATTTCGAAAGCAATAAAAATTGTAAAAAACATAGACAAAGGTTAAATCTGTAAATCTCAATTCTAATTTTATATATGAAAATATAAAATTATACCGTATTAAATCAAAATATTTTAAACGGAGCTATACGCTGCAAAATGATACCGAACCAATCATTAATACTTAAGAAGTCTAATCAACTATAGAATTATATTTAAATTAACGAACTTTTTTTATAACTTTATCATAAATATTAATAAAGTTTTTTCAGGGGTTTAGGCTGATTTTCCACTGTGAACATACTCCGGGGTGTATATAGCAGCGATGAAACCGCCTAACCCTTATTTTTTCTTTACTAAATTGATTTTTTAGTTATTTTTATTAATTTTTATATAGAATGAATTTTTTTTACTATATACCATTATGACCACAAAAATAAAACTTGAACTGTATAAAAATTACTGTTCACGGTACTAACCTCTTAAATTTAAATGAAATTAGTAAAAATGGTTTTATGTACTAAATACATAATTTTTTGAATTGGATAATTTTCAATATATTTCTACCGAACGTCCTTGGATCTAACTCTTTCTTAAAAATCTAGAATTGCTGAAAGAAAAAAAAAAAAACTATATTTACGTGAAAATTTTCAATTAAAATTTACTAAATTATCAAATTTAAATTGTTAAAACCGAATATATTAATTTGCTCTTCTGTAGTAAGTGCCATTTGTACCACAAGAAGTCTGCAAAGATACCATGTTATTTATTTTTAAATTTGATTGCTAAATTAATTTTATGTTAATAGTACTGCCATAAGTTCTGGAAGAATATCAAAATTATGTGAGATTTTTGCAATTTTCTTTTAAAATATTTTTTAAAGGTATTTATTCTGTCACCACGCACCACAGAAACAAGCCACAAGGACTGATATATTTTAATCGAAATAGATATTGTATTTTGCTGTTAGAAAATATAATAAATTTTATTATAAAATAAAATAAAGTAATACATTTTATGGATTATAATTATAAGACAATATTTTTTAATAATATTTTATTATTAAAAAAATAATAAAATACAGTCTTCAAAAACGTTTTTACAGACTGTAATAATTTATTTAAGACTAATAACTAATTTAAATAAAATTCCATGGAAAGTAATTATAATTAATTATTAAAATTTATCTAACCATAAAATTTACCTTTTAAGACTATAAATTAAAACATTACCATAAACTATGAACACATTTTAGATCAATTTATACAAATATTTAAAATATCCAAGGAAATAAATAAAAAACAAAAAAACTTGAATCTTTTAGCAATATTTTTGTAAAACGTAGTGCACAAACTTTAAAGTTTTTTTTTTACAACTTTTTAGTTATACAACTATAACAAAAAAAAGGACATCCAATTGTCTTTCAAAAATAAGTTTTTGAAAAACGTGTTTGGTAAGACGTAACAACGTGACTAAGTAAATAAAGCATATAGAAAGTTGAATTACAAAAATCATTGGTTTTTTTCAGAGGATAAAGTTTTTCTGTTGTAGTGGCAGTAGTAAATAAAACTTCAGCACAAAACCATTCCAGCGTAAAAATTTCAGTTTAATGAATATAAATTCGTAATTTAATTTATTTATATAACTTTTTTAAATAATAAATAAGACGATTTTTTTTTTTAATTTTAAATATCTTATGAAATAATAAAATATTTTCTACTCTTGTATCATTTAATCTTGATAATAGTATTTTACTTTGTACCCGCTAAGGTTTCAAGATTGCAAAAAATCGGCTCCCAGAAATATCGCTCCAAACATAATCAACCCAAAATATAAAAATATCTCCCCAAAATTTCAACAGTAATTGGGACGATATTGACAATGAAAAATCACCCCATTTATTGACGCTTAATTGATTTTTTTTGGGGTAATTTTTCAAATTATATTTTGAGTTTCTTTTCATTATGAAAAATAACCCCAAAATATTAAATGAAAAATCACACCAAAAAATTAATTTGGGGCCATTTTTCATTTTTAAGATTATAAATTAATTTCAGAGCATATTGTTGAAAAAGTAAATGAAAATATTCCACATCAACATCGTCGATGATTAAGAGACGGTATATTTAAAATTGTTCCAGTGGGATGCTTCAAACAACTGCTTATGGACCTTCACGCGCAGCCCCGCGCCCCGTGCACTGGAGCTCATCGCCACATTTTTCAAACACTCACAGAATTAGATGATAAAGAATAATTCCATTCGTACATGCGAATGAGTTCCACTCAATTAGAACAACTGCTTCTACTAGTTAGTCCAATAATTACGAAGGAGACGTTCATAAGAGAACCTATTAGTGCAAGTATGCGCTTAGTTATTACTATTAGGTAAGAAATAATAAAGTTTTAGTAATTGTATGATACTCCAATTTTTTTTTAGATATTTAGCTACTGGCGAATCCCAAAGAAGTCTGTCGTTGGCTTATAAATGTTCCCGCACTGCAATTCATAATATAATTTATGAAACAACATATGCTATAATCTGTGTGCTAAAAAAAATAGTTTTTGGAAAAATTTTCAAAGAAAATTTAAAAAAAATTGCTGATGGTTTTCATACACAATGGAATTTTCCACATTGTCTAGGAGCAATTGACGGAAACCATGTAACGATCCAAGTAATTGATTTTTGTTTGGTACTATCTGTATATAAAAATGTGTTAACTTATTTTAGGCTCCCTTCAAATCAGGTTCAGAATATTTTAACTACAAGAAAAGTTACTCAATGGTTCTTTTAGCGGTTGCTGATGATGATTATTCATTCACTATATGTGACGTTGGTGCAGCAGGACGTCAAAGTGATGGCGGAATTTTTAGACATAGCGAATTTGGGAAACGTTTCTATGCTAAGACTCTCCCGTAAGATTGTTCTTAAGTGGCAATTAAAAATAATACAATTGATATATTTTAGGATTCCAGAACCTTCTGATGTATCTTCAGATTTTAAAAACATTCCATATGTGTTTGTTGCGGACGATGCATTTGCTCTGGATGAGAACATGCTAAAACCGTTTATTAATGCACATTTATCAACAATACAGAGAATTTTTAATTACAGACTCAGCCGGGCACGAAGAATTGTGGAAAATGCTTTTGGCATACTTAGTTCAAAGTGGAGAATTTTTCGGTCTACAATAAATGCCGATGTAAAAATGGTGGAAAATATAATTATGACAAGTGTTAGTTTGCACAACTGGCTTCGTAAACAAAAATGCAAAAAATACCTTAATCCTGGACTAGTAGATAGAGAAGAAAATGGAAAGATAGTCTATGGTTCTTGGAGAAAACAGCCAACAAATTTATTTTCTTTGGAACCCCAAAATAAAAATTCTGAAAACACTGCGAAGCAGACCAGATTTGCTGACTATTTTGTTGGAAGTGGGGCAGTGGAGTGGCAAATGGACATGATTTGAAAAAAGTAAATACATTTTTAATAACATTATATAATTTCTTAGCAATAAATTTATTAAACATTTTTCTATATTATATTTCAGATATTGAAATGAAAAATTGGAAAAACTCTACATATAAAGAAAAAAATAATACATTCTATTTGTAAAAAAAAAAAATCAAATTGAATAACAAAAAAATAATAAAAAATTCATATTGAATAACAAAAAAATAATAAAAAATTCAATGTTCAGATCCAAAACTTAAATTTATTTTCCAAATAAAATTTGTTTTTAAATTATTCTATGTTATACTTAACATTTGCTTCTTGCATAACTTGCAGTATTTTAATTTTAATTTCAGCTTGTGCTATTGTTGAATGTTTTTTCATGTCCAGTGCCAACATTTCGCAAAACAGATCAGCTGATTCTTTTTTTTTTTTTCCTCTTTTTTGGCATTGTATTTGTCGTAAGCTTGTCTTTTTAATTTAAGTTTTTCGACTTCAATTTCAGTTTGTAGAATATCCTGATTTTTTGTACCTTCAATTGCTTCCACACAACATTGCATTAGTTGAATTTTTGATATTTTGTCATCTTTTTCTAATACTATTACTTTTTCTACAAATATTATGTTATTTAATAAATTGACATTACAATTAAAATTTAAAAAAAAAATCAAAAATTCTAATTATATTTAACTTTTTGGTAAAACTAAGAACTTACTGCTTGTTTGACCACTATCATTTTCAGCAGTTGTGTTGATATTATCAGGATTGGAACATGCTGATGGGCACGAATCATTTTCGGAAAATTCCCAAAGTAATTTAGAACTAAAAATGAAATTTAAAATATTTATTTTGAAAATAGCCTTAGCTTTGATGACGTACTTTCTGGGTTTATGTTTGTCGTCTAAAAACGACAGCAATCTCGCATACTTGTATCCCTTTTTGGAAGCAGCACCTGACCCACTAGGAACATCTTTCTTTGATCTAATGTACACAGTTCTTATACTATCCCATTTTTATTTTACTATTTTCAGATTATGATGTGTTTCAACCAATCCTGCAATAAGTATATTTAGTTTAAAAATATAAAAATTTAAAAATCTTTTTGAGTTCTTACGAATTTTTTTTTTGAAATCTCTTCCCAAGCACTAGATTTCAAATTTCTGTTTCTATAATTTCTATGTTGGAGATCCCACAACACTGGTCTTGCGCGAAGCCTCTATTAAAAGTTCTAAAAACAAAACTTGTTATTTATTCGGCATATGAAATTTTTAGTTTCTATATTAATATATTATTATTTATACATTTATTATACATATATAAATATATAAATAATAATATATTAATATAGAAACTAAATATAGTATAAATATTTATTTACTTATTATTACCAATAATATTTGTTGTATCTGGTTCCGAATGGAAACTCATCCTAGAAGTATTTGCAATTGTAATATATGTTGGAGAATTTAAAGTGTCTGCAAAAAAATAATAATTGAATTACTAAAATTTTTATTTTAAATTCTTAATGTATAATCATAATTACCATAATAATTTTCATTATATTCATCTGCTGCAAAACTGTTATAAAATTCTCCTAAACTTTGTTCACTTTCTGTTGCGATTATTTTAGATAATTTTTCTTTTGAATTTGGTGGTTGTATTTGGATCTGCTCAACAACAACTGTATTTTTTTCTATTCCCGTTTTTTTTTTTAGCAAATGTAAAATTAGTAATATTAACTAGTATTAAATTATAATTTTAACTTACTTTTGCTAGCTACCCTCTAAAAGTTGGAAAAATATATCGGCTACATGAAAATCATCCTTTAATTTATTTTTTTGGTTGTTGTGTTGTGAAAATATAAAAATAAAAATGACAGTTTTAATTGCGGCTATTATTTAAATATTTTCAATTAAAAAATTGTTTTTTCTATGGTTGCAAATATTTTTTGCCGCCATATTATATAAAAATTTTCATTTTTAATCAATAATTTATTTCAAAATCAAAATAATAAAAAAAAACTTTGAATAAAAAAAAAATATATATATTAGACAAAATTAATACGATACTATAGTTGTCTATCATATTTCTGTTTTAGTAGCACAAATAGACATTTTTTGGTTTTTTTTTTTTTTTTTGATATTTTCAATCCACTCTCATACGGCCATTACTACATGTATATTGTAAGAAATTAATTTTACTGGAAAAACACATAAATATAGAGAAAAATGTAGTAATTTTATATGTAGCAAGTTGTTTTACTATCTGTTACTATATTTACATTAATGATACTACGGTGATTATAGCTATTTTATACTTTATTGTTCTGAAAATGCAATCACGTAGTAAAATTAAAACTATTTACGTAGCTATCTCGGAATAAAAAATAATTTAAATTTACTTTCTGTTTCTTTTTTTACAATGTGAAATTGTAAAAAATTACCCTGAATATGAAACTATTGATTTTGGACTTTTGAGTGTTAATTTAATTATATTATGTATATCATCACTTATAAATGATTATTTTTGTTTATTTTTGTGTTTAAAAAATTATTAAATTAAATTAATGTTATGTAATGTTTGAGTTTTTAAATGTAAATATTAAAAATAATTATTTAAATTATTTTATCATTTCTTTCATAAAATGATGAATTTATAAAATATGTACAAATAACTTACTAAAGAGTATTCTTTAAAAAAGAAGTTTTTTCTCTGCTTTGTGAAGTACTTCAACGAAGATGGCCACATAAGATCAAAAATTTATATTATTAGGGATATATAAATATTAGAACCTTAAGTTTACACGAAATTCAAGGTAAATAATTAAAAGCAATTTTTTTAAAAATATTTCAGAATATAAGGATCAAATGAAAATATTCGTATTCACAATATTTATCTAATTAAATATATAAATTTTCAAGTCAAAGTGTTTAACATGGCTAATAGATGTAAATTGTTAAAATAAAATTGAGGATTGAATCTTTAAGAACTCTTTTGCATTAAACCTTTTTTAATAAATATCTTATTTTAATAACTGAATATATATAAAATGAAAAAAATATATTAATCTTTTAATATAAATTAAATAATTTATTTATGTTTTTTAAGACCCATTAAAAAGTGATAAAAGCAAAAGGTTAAATTTGCATTTTATGTAATAATCTAAAAATTAATGTTGAATTAAAGAGGGTTAACAAGAGAATAACATTTAAATAAAATAACTAAACGATTTTAATTATAGAAACGAATTCGAATACGAACTGAAATAAAAGTGCATTATAGTAAAAAAAAAATAGTACATATCATTTATTTAGGGTTGGAGTACATCCAGATTTTAAATAAACTTTAGTAACTCTTTTTGGTACAATTTTTAGTATTTTAGTTAGCAACATAATAGCAATATAATAGGAACAAAACTTATTATCAGTTTGTAAAACGTATTTTAGTATATTATGACAGAGTACAGTTGTATATATGAATGATATCAGTACATAATTTCTTATTATGTCCTTTAGTAGTTTTCAAAAATATAATGTAGGGTATTCTAGCTTCAAACAAGTATTCAATGAATAACTGATGGAAGCCAACGCTACTTAAAAATGACATTTAAATCAGTTTGTATTCAAAATATCTTAACTAAGTTAGGAATTAATATTATATTTCTACTTGCTGTTAATTTGGCACGGCGAGAGTGCAAAATATGTATACCAAAAAATATTTTATATTTTGAAAGGAAAGTTATTAGGAAGACGTTTAAATTTAAAGGTTTGTAAACTATTAAATATTTAATTTTTCATTTTATATAATAAATGTTTAAAACTCTATCTAAAATTTTAGTTATTAATAAGATAATTTTAAATTTCAGTAATTAATTATAATCTTAAAATTCTTTACTCAAGCGTACTTGACAATAATTAATTTAACAAAGACGAAATACTTTTATTGCTTTACATTTACATATTCATATAAATTAATAAGTTTTTCCTTTATTACGACATAAAAAGTCACATAATTATAAATATAGTTTTCTGTTCAAACAGAACTTTAATGAACTTATAAATTTTATGTTGAATATTTTTTTGCTCTACTTAATCTTCTAGTTTTTTTTTTGCATTTTTTTCTAGTGTTATTTATATTTACAAAGTTTATCTTGGCTGTTCCACTTATAACCTGT
Source organism: Rhamphomyia laevipes (assembly GCA_963920725.1). Classification (NCBI taxonomy): domain Eukaryota; kingdom Metazoa; phylum Arthropoda; class Insecta; order Diptera; family Empididae; genus Rhamphomyia; species Rhamphomyia laevipes. The sequence continues at coordinate 36,642,670 of OY987257.1, forward strand.
GATAGTCTTTATTCATTATAGTAAAATCTATAGTAGAACAAACATAAAATCTCAAAAGTGCAAAATATTATATCCTCTGATGTACAAAAAAAAATATTTTGGCACACATTTTTTTTTTCAGGAAAACTATGTCTACAGACAGTATAAGCTATAAAAATTTTCTTTTTTTTTGTATAATGAAAATATCTTTAAAGGAATTTTCTTTCTGTTAAAATTATCTCGAAAATAAAAATTATTCCAAATTATCTTTGTATTGCTGTAAAAAGAACTAGTAGGCGATTGTTTTTTTTTAGTTTCATTTTATTTACAATGCCTTGACATTTTGATGATCACTAAAGGTATATTTTATAACTATTCTATTTAATTCTATATAGGTGTAACGGTTTTTGTTAAGTAAAATATCTTTAACTTCTAAAATATGTACAAATTTATAATAAAGAGCGGATTCGTACAAAAGAAAATTACTTATACACTACGTACTTTCAAGGTATCTTATTCACAAAATATTTTGTAAAAACATCAACAATATACTGAGTAGTATTTAATCGCGCTGTAATATATTCAGCAGAGATTTTTCATTATAGCTTTCAAATTATATTACATCAACATTTGTGCAGTGTCATTATAGCAAGTGACTGGAAAAACCCCTTATTAAAGCATCTGATATTGTACTTAACTGGCTCATACTTTTCCACTGCAGTATGTCTTTTATATCAATTTTTATTTCATAAATAAACTTAATTTCTCGTATTAAATTATATTTTCAACTTAAATACTTTTTGCGAAAGAGCAATTACTAAAAACTTTAACTATTATAGTATTTACGAAATTTAATTGGACATTTATTTTATTGGTTTTCCATAGACATAGACAGAAATACAAATTAATTGACGAAGCGTTGATAAAGTATTAACACAGCTAATAGATTTAAGGAATTATGTATATGTATATGCCAAAACATTTTTTTAAAATAATACTCTGATACTAATACATAAAAAACCGACGATTTTTGATTGATTACGTTTTTGGACTAATATACTTACTTATATACGTATATAAGTGTATAAATATAATTCACTGTCTAAAGATAATATTTTTCCCGAATGTTGAAATGAGAATAATGAAGATACATGTTATTTTTGATATTATTTACATAGAATGGAAAAAATATATGAATTTTTTTTAAATTGTAACATAAAAGACTAATTTGTCAAAGCTGGACGTTCATAACAATCCAAGGTTTTCGCCATTCGAAAAATTTCAACATTTGAAAAGAGCTTTAGTCGGTAAAGCTCATAATATATTAAAAAATTTATCAATTAAAGATGCTAATTACAGTCAAGCATATGATGAATTAGTTAATACTTTTAACAAAAAAGATGTTATAATAGATGCCTATTTACAAAAAATAATGGATCAACAAAAAATAACTTCTCCGTCAGCGGATAATTTACGAATATTGTGCAGCAATATTAATGAATCAGTTAGAGGTTTAAACGCATTAAATCTTCCTACTCAACATTGGGATAGAGCTTTAATTTATATATTATCATCAAAAATGGATAATGAATCAATAAAATTATGGCGTCGTGAATGCTCTAAAAGATCAGATGAAGAAAATATTAAATTTATAGATTTAATAACATTTATAAACAACAGAATTTATGAATTATCACCTTTAAGGGATAATATTACAGAAAATTTCATGAAAAATAAGAATTTTGCAACAAATAAATTAAACAAATTAATGCTGTTTCAGTACATTCACAATTTTGTTATTATTGTAAGGCCATGCTATTAATTCATGTTCAAAATTCTTAGATTTAACAATTCAAAAACGAAGAGAATTCGTAAAACAAAAAGGTGTATGCTATAATTGTTTAAAAGGAAAACATATGGTTAAGGATTGCAGTTCAAAAATGAGTTGTAAACATTGCAATATAAAACATAATTCATTACTTCATAAAAATGAAAATAATAAGATTAATTTGGATAAGTCAAATAAAGGAAATTCATTACAATCAATTGTAACACATACAGTTAAATTAAGAAACGAACATGGTCAGTATGTTGTTCGGTTATCATTTAAAAAGGATAATGATAATACGTTAGGCATTTCAAAAAATGCTGCTCTTCAAACATTTCAATCAATGGAAAGAAAATTTGAGAGGGATAAAAATCTCAAGATACAGTACAGCAATTTTATTAAAGAATATTTAGATCTGAATCATATGGTTGAAGTTTCAGATAATAAAAAACATTTATCAGTTGACAAATGTTATTATATGCCACATCATTGTGTTTTCAAGGAAAGTAATACAACTAAAATTAGTGTTGTATTTGATGATTTTAGAAAAACATCAACAGGTTTTTCGTTAAATAATTTACTTTTAGTTAGAGCAACTTGTTGTGTAATGGTCTAATTAAAGTCCATTGCACGTCATGATCAATTTCTGTGTATTGACCGATTACAAAATCAAAAGGTTAATACACTAATGATCTAAATTTATATAAAAATAAATTTATATTTGTGTACTATATATGATTTTGTAACAGTGAAATGCGAATATGCTGATAATGCATATTCAGCATTTTACTGTTTAATACAGAAATTTATCATAACATTTGTGCATGATTAATAAATTTGTGTCGCAATCGCGAATAAAAAATTATATTTGTATATAAATTAGCGATGACGACACAAATTGAAAATCATATATAAATGGTTGTTATAGAATAATTGGAAAAGTCACTTGGAATCAAGCTTTCTAATTGGAAACTTAGTAATTGTATAAAAAGTTTATCGCTTTTAACGATTTTTCAATAAAAAAACCAATAGAAAAACAAGAACCAAGTCTTCCTTATTTCCAATACAGGTAATTTTAGTTCACCCCCTACCCAAGGTAAGGTGAACTGTAAGAACCAACATCGTATTTACGGCAGACTACAACATATGGCGCAGCCGGTAGGAACTATACAAAAAGATATTTATGGTTATTATTACTTAATTTCAGAAAATTTAAAATAGCTTTCACAGCTGACATTGCGAAAATGTATAAGCAAATATTGGTGAACGAAGAATATGTACAATTTCAAAAAATATTATGAAGAAATTCACCAAAAGAAGAAATTAAAGAATACGAGTTATTAACAGGTACGTATGGTACATCGAGTGCACCATTTTTAGAAATACGTACATTACAACAACTAGCATCTGACGATTTCCAATTGGTGCTAGAATTTTACTACAAAAATTGTATGTTGATGATTTTTATGTTTCAACGGTTATATTTACATGGTTAAAAGCAATACCAAGAAAATGGAAAAGTTTTAGAACATAGCTAATTCTGTCAATTATTGCATTTAAAAGTTGGAGACATGTAAGATCATCTGAAAATGCAGCAGATCCTGCAACAAGAGGTTTATTAAAATGCAATCAGTTAATAAATGTAGATTTATGGTGGTATAGACCACAAATTTTATATTAAAATTTTTTGAAAAAGTATCAAACACCAAAAATATAAAAACTGAGTTAGAGAGACGTACAATATGTCTACATACAACAATAATTAGCTGTAATAAAGAATCATATACAAATGTATTTGATAAGTATTCCTGTTGGAGAAAATTGATATATGTTATAGCTAGATGTTTTCGTTTTATCAACAAATGTAAAAAGGATTGTCATACATTATATAAAGACAATATATTACATTATTCTGAAATTCAATTTACAACTACAAAATTAATAAAAATTGCTCAACATGAAGATTTTAGAGAAGAAATTTCAAGTTTAATAAAAAATGGAATATTACCTAATGGAAATAAATTAATGTCGTTAAATCCGTTCCTAGATGATGATGGTATACTACGTGTTGGTGGAAGAATCAGAAATGCTAATAACATCGCGTATAATCAAAAGCATCCAATTATATTGTCTAAAACGCATAAAATTAGTTCATTAATCCTTGAAGATGTACATAAAATATATTTTCATGCCAATTCACAATTAATGGTGAATATTCTACATTTGAAATTTTGGATAATTGGGTGTAAGTATATTGTAAACAAAATGTATTAGAAATTGTATCATTTACAGGCGTTATAAAAAAGAAGGGAGTTCGCAACAAATGGGTAACTTACCTTCATATAGAATTCAACCGTCTTGTCCATTTACATATACAGGAACTGATAACGTTGGTCCGTTTCAAATAAGCTCATGGAAAGGTGGAGGTGCGAAACAGTTAAAATGTTATATGGTAGTTTTCATCTGTATGGTAATAAAAGCTGCTAATCTTGAACTGGCTTCAGTTTTGACAGCTGATAAATTTATTGAAATCTTACATATGTTATTGGAGCTGCTAGGAAAATTAATGAATTTCAGAAGTTTCGTAGAACACTTCAAGAAATAATCACAAATGAATTAAGTAAAAATGAAATAACATGGCATTTCATTCGAGCTTATTCTACAAGTTTTGGTAGATTCAATATAGTTATTTGATTATTATGTAATGTACTGGTTTTGATTTGAATTTAAATTAATTATATTTGATTAAATATTTTATTGTAATTAAAAAAAAAAAAAACTAACTTGATATACTTTGATTATATACCAGTAACTAAAAATTAAATTGATATACAGTAAAATTTCAAAGTAAGCACCCCTTATACTGAACAATTTTCAATCTAAGATACCTTCAAATTAAGAAACAATTTTTGATTCATTTAATAAAAAAAATTTGAAGTAAGGACCCGAAATGGAAAAACATAAAAGAAATTGGAAATTATACAAAAACAGGAAAGTGTAGTGAAATCAAAAGATATTTGCCAGCAGTATAATATTCACAAAAGCGTTCTAATCAGAATAATACAAAATAAAGAAAATTTGGAAGAATTTGCAACAAAATCATTAAAATTGTGTTCTGCAAGAAAACAAATTCACCAAAGAAAATTTAACATAATCGAAGATTCACTATATAAATGGTTTTTAATAGAACGAGAAAAAAATAATGTCGTTACAAATTATATTATTCAAACTAAAGCCATGGAATTTTATAGTGAATCTGGCATTTCGCATAAATTTTGTGCAAGCATGGGATGGTTGGAGCGCTTTAAAAAGCGCTATGGAATTCGACTTTTAAAAATTTGCGGAGAAAAGTTGTCTGCAGATGTTAATTCAATTGGTCCGTTTCTAATAAAATTTAAAGAAAAGGTCATTGCAATGAATCTACGCCCTGAACAAATTTATAATTGCGATGAAACTGCGTTGGTTTATAAAAATCTAAACGATCGAACTTTGGTGTTTTCCGCAGAAAAAAAAGCGCCAGGAAGAAAAAACTGTAAAGAAAGGGTTACAATAATGCCATGTGTTAATGCTTCGGGAACGCATAAACTACCTTTAGTGATGATAAGAAAATCTAAAAATCGTAGGTGTCTTAAAAATATAACACTTCCACTTCGATACACTTCTAGTAAGAATGCGTGGCAAACTTCTGAGCTCTTCAAAAGTTGGTTTTTCAATCAATTTGTGCCCGAAGTTAGTAAATGTTTACAAGAAAGGAATCTACCGATAAAGGTCCTTCTTTTGTTAGACAATGCAACATGTCACTGCAATGAGGACATTTTAAGGACTGAAGATAATAACATTCAAACAATGTTTTTTCCACCGAATACCACTGCTATACTTCAGCCACTCGACCAGGGTATAATCAAGGTGCTGAAAACCAATTACAGAAAAGAGCTTTTGATTTCGATTATGGGAAAAAATGTTGCAGAAGAAATCAAAAAAATTAATCTTCGATCGGTTGGATTAATGATTTCAACAGTGTGGGATACTCTTTCTGAAAAAGTCGTTATTAATTGCTTCAAACATCTTTTTGAATCCATAAATACCATCACGTTTAATCTAACACTAGATCATTTTGATGATGATGATAACATTCCTTTAACTGATCTGTACAGAGAGATTATGCCTAACTCGGAAATGACAAACCAGGAAATTGAAGAATGGGGCGAAGGAAATGACGAAACAATAAAGGCACACGCAGATTTGATGATTGATAATGTAGATGTAGAAGATGAGTATGGATCGGACTTAACTTCATTAGAAAACATTAATCATTTACTACAATGTTACGCAACAATAATAGAAGCTGCGAACCATAGATTGTATCCTGTTAATGAAATAATTTTTTTACGGAAGCTTCGAGATAGACTATTGAAAGAAAAATTTAAGTTAAAATAAAATATGTATCAAAATCAAATTTAAATTATTATTTTTCCAAAAATATTGAGTGTATATTTAATTAAAAGTATAGTTTAATTCATGAGTTCCATAATTCGATACTTTACTGTACTATAAAAAAAATTGAATCTTAATATATGAACTAAGCAATTTTTTCCAAACTAAGATCCCTTTTTAAAAAAAATGATTCAACTAGGTTGCTTACTTTGAAATTTTACTGTACTTTGATTCTATATTGTTAACAAAAAATTAAATTGATTAACTTTGATTCTATCTGCATGATAATTTAAAAATATGATAATTTAAAAATCTAATTAAGTTACTTTGATTAAATTGTAATAGCTTTTGTAATTCAATTAAAAATTTCATAACGTAATTCAATATTGATTGATTATTATATTTAAAAATTAAAATTTGTAAAACTTAAATTCAAAATTTTTTGTAGTCATATTTAAAACAAAAATTTATAAACTTAAATTCAATATATTGATTGATGCTTTGATAATTTAACTTTGATTTGTAAATTCAACAAAATTGTTATGTAACATTTAATTTTTTTTTTGTTGTAGAAATTAATTTAAATTTATTTATTTTTTTGAAAAATTAGTATTTTTCAAGGTGGGCAGAATGTTTCTGACTCTGAAAACAAAACGGAATTAAATTTTCGTACTGTTCATTTTTAAAGTTCAAATTTTTAAAGGTCATTAAAAGTCATTTTTTTTTTATTGTATTAAAGTCAGTAAATTTCAAAGTCAAGGTTAAATATCATCTCATCATTTATTTTTTGTATTAGTTATTATTCATTAAAATTTAACAGTTATTTTATCATAATGTTAGTAAAATCAAAAATTAACAATTGTCAAATTCTAGAAAAATAAAGTACAGTCCACTTTGGTATGTTGCAGGAATAAGTTCAGAAAAAACATTTTTTTTATTTCTTTCATTTTACGCAACATGGATAATGTGTTTAAATTCTTCTCTATTTTCAGTTTTTCACTAAAATGAGCTAATACAAGTCCACGTCTTTATGTTATCCACCCATGACATACGCATTTTTCCGGCTGCTCTTATACCGCGGACTTTTCGTTGTATTATAACCTTTAAAACTCATTAAAGGTTTCTCATTATATGTCCAAAGTATGATACTTTGAACGAGAATTCGTTGCCCTCAAGTACGATTTAAAACTTCTTCATTAGTTATCCTGTCTGTCCATGGTATTTTTAGGATGCATCGGTACGTCCACATTTCAAAAGATTGAAGCCTGTGTAATGATGTTTTCTTGACTGACCAAGTTTTTACGCCAAATAACAGGATGGACCAGATATAACATTAGTAAATAAGATTTTGTAGTGCATTCATACTATCTGCAATAACTGCGGTATTATCGGCGTATCTTATATTATTAATATTTATTTCATTAATTTTAACTCCTACCTCGTTGATTGCTTCTTCAAAGATCGCTTCTGCATATAAATTAAATACGTTCAAAAACCAGTCAAAGAATAAAAAAACCTTTAATTTTTTAGATATTTTATTTATAAACAAGTTCTCATCTCAATGATTTCTTTACAAATATGTTTAAAACATTTTCATAGAATGATTCTTCAGACTGTAACTCCTGCAATATATTTTTTTCTATAGAAAAAATTGCCAATTCTGACAATCGATTCTGTCCCATTGTATTACGTGAATAAGTTTTAATTCTTTTCAATGTTGAAAATGACCGCTCTACTGATGATGTTGTAAATGGTATTGCTAAAATTAACTCGCACAACTTAGTTGTTTCAGGAAAAACCGAACTCAAATCATCTAGCAACTTTTTTTTGATATATTTCCTGTACTGATCTTTCATAAAAATTACTTGCTTGAAAAATACTATTAGTTCATTTTTTAAACCAATAAGAAAGAAAAAAATCACAATAACAATTTTTAAGACCATCTAACAAATTTATTGGAAAAGTTTTCGAATATTCCTTGAATTTTTTTGAAGCTAATAAACCAATGAATATTAGCTCTTTCAAGTCTTAAAATCTTGTTTCTATTTGGCTAATAATAGTATCAATAATTTCATAAAAAAATCTTCTATATTCGGTTTTTTCTTCAACACCATGACGAGCTCTAGAAGATGAAACAATGCCTTGTAAATTTTTAGTATCATCAAAAAGGCATTAAAATTTTCCCTCAAATATTCTATATTGTGTTTTGTTTCTTGATTAAGTTTAATGCAATATAATATGATATATCTAAAGATTTTGATTCAAGAATATTAAATAAAGTATCTGAGAAACAAAAAATGGGTGCAATTATTAGAACTAAAAATTGAAATTCAAATCATTTAATAATACTCTCTTAATCCATCTCTATAATTTTTAATAACATCTATTAATTTAGAAATGTATCTCCATTTTGTAGGGACTATTTTCGGAAATCTTTTTTTAATTATTGAATCCAACAAAGCACATCTTTTAGGTGATTGAGAAAAGAAACTAGCCATACCTGATAATCGCTCAAAAAATCTTGACATATTGGATTAAATTTAAGAACATCCTATAAAACTAAAGCTGTAAAATATTTTGGATTAAATTTAAGAACATCCTGTAAAACTAAAGTGAATCGATGCGCTGCGCATCGGATGTTTCATCCATTAATATTACAACGAATTTTGCTTTATTTATTTCGTTAATAATGGAATCCAATATTAAAGAACTAACCGCTTTAATAATATCATTTTGAATAGAACTAGAAATTCCAATGTATGAAAAATGTATGTGATGTTAAATTTGTTTTCCATTTTCTTCATAAGTTAACATTTTCAAATCGGCAATAATATCTTTAATGCATATGAATTCTTCGAATAGTGCATGGATATTAATATTTTCTATAGGAAATAGATTGATAATATTTAGGAGCTCATCGAAACACGGTATCTTCTCCAATTTAAAAAATCCTAGTAATGCATATTTATTATTGTTAAAATCAAATCGTTTATCTATGTATTCAACTATAGTTTGTATAAATGCAGATGCTTTTTTTATAAATAGTTCCTTTTCTGTAGTATTATTGCATTTGTTCAATATATTTTTTGCTATTACTCCATAAAATTGCTCATTTATACTCTCATTTAAATTTACAAGCAAATCATACATTTCAATTACAACTGGGCCATCCTGCTCCAATTTCAAAATTGTATTTTGTATACATGACCCAATATTAGACACCAATCCTAAATATGATTCAGCTAACTCATTGTTTAGAAAAATTAAGAGTACGGCAGGTGAACCCGATTTAGAAAGAAAATATGATTTTATTGGTTTAAAGTTTTTGTATAATCTGTCGATAGCTGGAATCAAAGAAAGCCAACGTGTTGAAACATGGCGTAACATTCAATTGTTTCAATTCTCGTCCGTACTATGCATTTCTTTTCTATAAAAAAAAAAAAAAATTTTTGGAGATTTTTCATATATTTTTTTTATATTTACCGGTTGCTCCTAACATTCCAGCTATTTCTTTCCATATCTCTGCTTTTTTTTAATATATTTGTAGATTCTACAAGATTTGTCACATATAATTTTATTGTCTCTAACTAAATTTATTAGTTTGTCTTCCAACGACGACATATTCAGAATAATTAGAATAATAATATATTTTTTTTTGACTTTTCAACATAAATTTTATATTGTCATTTAGTTGTCAAAGCGTTTAACGCACGTTGGCAATTGAATTTATTGAATTTCTGCGTTGTGAATGTGCGTTATGATTGTTTGCGTTGAATTTAACTACAGTAAAGATTCAGAAAAAGAAACTTTTCACAAAAAGCAACTCTCGGAAAAAGAAACATAATTATATTCAATTTTATTCAGGAAAAGCAACCTTCGTAAACTGCGTTTGTTTTTAAAAATAATTTGTCAAATATATGTATTATTTAAAATTTAGTATATCCCAGTCACTATGAGTAAAAGGAAACCAAAATTATCTCTGGATGGAAAATGTTAAATTTTGGATGCAATTGCAATAGAAGATAATGCGAAACCCAAAGATCTTTGCAAACAGTATAATGTAAACAAAAGTACAATTTTAAAGATATGTACTAATAAGGAAAACTTAAGAAATTACACAAAGGAGGTTATACAGTCTGCAAAAAAACTCAAGAGAATTTTCGCCGTTAAAGCTCCTGGAGTTGAAAAGGCTTTTTATCTGTGGTTTTTGAATGAGCGACTTAATCATAAGATTCTCACAGATGAAATCCTGCAAATTAAAGCTCTAGAGAGCTACATAGAAATTTGAATTGTGATGTTTTATTTATGGCCAGTCATGGTTGGATTCAAAAATTTAAAAGAAGGCACTCAATTCGACTTCTTAAAATTTGTGGTGAAAAATTATTATTAAATCATTCCGCTATGCCTGCATTTATTGAAATGTTCAAAAATAAACTAGAGGAGCTGCAAATTCTGCCCGCACAAATCTATAATGCTGACGAAATTGGGCTAGTATTTAAAAACCTTAATTCAAAAACGTTAGTTTCAAATAGAGAAAAGAACGCACCTGGTAGGAAAAATAGTAAGGAGGATTACCTTAATCCTTAATGGGTTGTGTAAATGCGACTGGCAGGCATAAGTTGGCACTAATGATTATAGGTTGAGCGAAACAGCCACGATGTTTTAAAAATATTATTTTACCTAACATACACTATAGATCTTCAAGAAATGCTTGGCAAACTAGGGAACTTTTTAAGGAATGGTTCCATAACGTTTTTGTGTCTGAAGTTCAGAATCATTTGGCCGACAAAAACCTATCTCCGCAGACCATTTTGTTATTAGACAATGCCAGTGCTCAGTCTTTGAGAAACGATACCGAATTAAATTCAAACGATGGCAAGATTTCAGTCATGTTCTTTCCGCCGAACACTACAGCGATACTGCAACCACTCGATCAGGGTATTATAAAGTGTTTGAAAACATCATACCGCAAAAAATTGTTACTCAGTTTAGTGTCATCCAGTAGCGAAACCTTGGAAGAAAGGTTAAAAAAATTACTCTGAAAGATGTAGTTTTTATGATAGTAGTCATGGTATGCAATTGAGAATGACACAATTATAAACGCTTTTAAGCAATTATTTGGTTCAGATGAAGAACTACATTTTAATTTGCCTCTTAATCATTTCCTGGTAGAAGATAATATACCATTAATACAACTCTACCGTCGCGTACTCCCAGACAATAATTCGGATTATGATCAGATAATAAACTGTGCTAATGGAAGCAACGAAAATTTCAGGTCTTTAATAACTGAAGATGATATAGTTGATGATCCGAATTTCAATGCTGAAGAAAACAATAATGTATGTTCCACTCAAGACATAGATGAAGCTCTTCGAAATATAAATAATTTGCTAAATTGAGAGTAATTTAACTATTCGGGATATTTTAAATCTTTGAAAGATTAGAGAAGATGTAATATTGAAGAAGATTACAGAAAATTGATTTGTTTTGTTGATATTAATTTGTTCTTTCATTAAACAAAAAATATGTTATAAACATATAAAATTATAATTATAAATATTGTTCAGCAATTTCTTGGTTTAGTAAAAAAAAAAATAATTGCATACTATATTCATAAAAAGAATTTTTTTATCAAAATATGTTTCATAAATGTTTCTTTTTCTGAATCTTTACTGTACTCCCATACATTTTGTATTGGTTGAATTTGAGTTTGACATTTTATCAAATTATTTAATTCAACTTGTATAAACAATAGAATTTTTAACAATACTACTATTTTTATGAACAGATATTTTTGAATATTTTTTTGATTTTAATCAAATACTTTTAAAATTTGTACTGGCGACTGACATATTCTAACGTAATATCGCGAATGACCTTATGTTTATTTATAAAGTGCAATAAAAATATAATATGCATGCCTGAACATGCAGAAATTATTTTAACAAAATTTGAAAAATTAGGACTACTATTTTTTGAATACAGCAGTTTCTAATTATTTTTATCACAATTTATTCACTTGCAAATATACTTTTAATTAAATTATGTTAATTTATTTTTAACAAATAATATTGTATGTTTTTTTATAAACAATATTATAGAACACGTCCACTTCTCATCAACACTGAGATTTTTTTTTTCACTTGTTCTGTTACAAATATTTTTTGTTGTTACAAATATATTCAAGCAAAAATGCGTTTAACTGAATTTTTACATGAAAATATTTGATTTTTACTTTTTTTTCTAGAAAATAATATACACATACAAAAAATTATAACTGTTTTTTTTTTATTTTTTTTTTTTATATCGTTATAATTTGTAGCAGTAGTTGAATAATTAGGATGTTGTATTAGATTTCAACCTAAAAAATGAGTTTAGCTGAAACTTTTTCTCTTGCCGTTAGATATCAACTAATGTCCGACAAAGATGGAATCGGTACTTGCTTTGATTTATCGTGCTAATATGAAAATTGCTTTACAAATCACTTAATTTTGGTAGTATACATATGTAATTTTACCAATTTCAGATAATATTAATGATATAAATTATTTTTACTTATAAAATTTAAATTTGCAGTAAAAAATCAGTAAAAATTGAATGGAAAAATACATTTCTTTAAAACAGTGTACTACATACCATAGCGATAGCATATATTCATTTTTTTTCTGGAAAATAGAATGGTTAGAAACTACAAACAATAAATATAGGGAAATTAAACCAAACATAGGTAATGATTGGAAATTTTTAAATTTAAGGAAAAAAGATGAAATAATCTTAACTAGAAGCAGAATAGGTTACACAAATTACACACATAGTTATTTGATAAATAAAAATGAAAGAAATAAATGTATTTGTAATAACTATATAACAATAAAACATCTTTTTGAGTGTAACAGTTTAAATTCAGCTAGAATTAAATTCAATATTCAAGATATTTCAATATAAAATTCAAAAAATATAGATGAATATAAAAATTATTTTAATTTTTTAAAATATATAAATATATGTACCATAATTTTAATTTAAGATACATTACACTTATACAATAATATTGAACTAATTTCTAAGTTTGTAAATTTATTAAATGGGCCTTACATAATCTTTAGGTTGAAAGGCCAATAAAAACTATAATAATAATATTAATTTTTTTGCTATTTTAAACAGTGCGTTTCTTATGCTTAATTTTTAAAAATTTCTCATTCTTATTTTGAATTTTATGATAATAAGAACGCTAAAATGAATGTTTTAAAACCTTCAAAGAATTTTATTAGATCAGGAATAAAATGTTGCATGTCTGATTGTAAGAAATAAAAAAGAAATAATAAATTACTTAAACTATTTAAATTTCCCCCAGTAGATTCAGAAATTGGTCAAATTTGGCGTGAAAAGTGTGGAATTGTTGATAAAGAGTTTACAAATAAAAAATTTATATTTATAACAATCATTTTAATCCTGATGATATTGGTAAAAAAAATTAAAGTCGGGAGCTATACAACTCTTCTTCTAAATGTATGTTTTGAGGGAAGTTTTGTTGAAGAAAATATAGATTTTTTTAGATATTTTAACACCTCAGAAAAAAATACATTTAAGTGAAAACTCTATAGTAGATATGTGTAGTAGCTGTGAAAAATATGTCAAAGCTAGATAATAATATATAGATAAAAATATGAATGTATACTTCAAAGAAATATATTAAACTTTTAGCCAAAATATAATCTTTAAAGAAAAGTAATAAAATAATTTCATGTAAAGGAAAGAAATCCTTGACAGTAAGCAATATTAAAAACTCTGTTGATTCTATATCTTATATGAGCAATGAATCTAAGATTTTTTGTAAACTTCTTCTCAGTTCTGCTACTAAAAAATATTCTAGTGAAGTTAAAAATTTGGCCAAAAATATTTTTTATCTATCACAAACCTCATATTCCTTTTTAAGAATAATAGTTTTGCAGAATTTAATAAAAAATGTGAGACTTTAAAAGAAGTCGAAAGGAATTGAGGTACAACGAGAAGTTAGATTTAATTGACGCTTTTGAAGATGATGGGTTTTCTCGCAACAAAAATGTAGGTAAACAAGTAATGGTTTTTATGGTACGGGGTTAATTTCAAACTGGAAGCTAGTAAATATTTAATTATTTTGTTACAAAAAATGTACTATCTGGTGACGTTCTTATTGAAATTTTGAATTCAATTGGTTTGAAAATACGTGTTATTAAATGTGATCAAAAGTTCCTCTAATAGAAAATGTTTTTCTAAGCTAAATATTTCACAAGATGCCCCATTTTTTGAATACAATATACTGAATGTTTGACTTTCCACATTTAATTAAATCACTTAGAAAAGGATTAATATACTCTGATATAAAAATTCCTATGGGATTGTAAGCTTTAAAGTTGTTTCCGAATTGTGGGAGCTTCAATTAAACGGAAAAACTAAAATGTGTACAAAGTTAACAAGACAGCATATTAATCCCAATATATTTGAAAAAATGAGGGTTAAACTTGCTACAAAAGTTTTTAGTAGAACTGTTAGTGGTACTATGTTAACAATAGCAGAGACATCTGGCTTTAAAAAAACTACTAAAAAAAATAGCAATTTCAACAGCGAAGTTCATACTAATGTTTGATAGGGTTTTTGACTGTCTTAATAGTGGTTCATTATATTCTGATAATCCTTATCGTTCTGCCATTCAATTAAATAGTATATCGTTATAGTAAATCTATTTATAAATAAATTTAAAGACTACTTACAAAATATTTCATTTATTAAAAAGAAAAAAGTACATTTCTTGCAAGGAATGGAAATAACATTAAGTACTGTATTACAATTAGCTGAAGATATTGTGACGGATGAATCAGAAATTTTCTTTTTGATGACTAAACGTATTAACCAAGATCCACTTGTGAATCTGTTTTCAGTTGCTCGTCAAAAAATTGGAAATAATAAGAATCCGACATTAGCAGAATTAAATGGTTACTAGCAAGAATATTGTTAATTGTTATTAAATATAGTTCGAGCCAGCTCTGTAAGCAATTCTGAAGATGATAATGATTGTATGATTATGTTAAATAATAACTTAAGTGAAGACCTCTAAATATCATTATCACCAACAGTAATAGATCACCATTTAGATTACATTGACTTTGAAAACGATGAATATGCGAAGTTTTTTTCAAGAAGATATTTTCGAAGCAGCTACAAATTTACCAGTAGATATACATTCAATGAGGTATTTTATTGGATATGTAGCTTTTAAAATACTACCAAAACTTAATTGCAAGACATGCGAAGCTACTACAAAAAAAGAGGATGAAGTACTAACATCTCCATCAGAAATGTTTATATTTCAAAAAAATTACAGCTCTTCATCGGATTTTTGCAACTTAAATGCACCCTGACTGCTCTGAAAGTGATGTGGATGATTCAGAAGGTGATCCAAATTACAAAAGTACTTCTCCTACCAGTTCAAATACTACTTTTACTTCCGACGAAGATGATTAAGAGATCCACCACTCTGTCAATGAAATTGAAGTTCCGGAAACGGAGAGGTAAGGTAGAAAACCTGAAAACTGGATATATAATGGACAAAAGTATTACGAAATTCTGGGAAACCTTATGTGTCATCTTCAAAATCCAAAAAACAATTTATGCAAAAAGCACTACGTCCAGCTAGTGGAGATAAATGTCGGCTAGGTTGTAGTACACAAATAAACAACATACAAAGACAGATCATTTTTGAACGCATATTGGAAATTAGCCAATCTGCAGCAACAGCGAGAATTCATTGCTAGACATTCAGTTAAAATAAAACCTAAGTACAGATACTCATCAACGCAGAATTTTCGAAATTTAAATTTAGCATTTTATTTTGAGCTAGAAAAAACGCGTATAAGAGTGTGCAAAGCTTTTTTCAAGGTTACTCTTGATATAAATGATAGACCAATTCGTACAGCATTATCAAAGATAAGTGACACTGGTATCCTTCAGGACTGAAATGAGAGGCAAACATGAATATCACCCAACTATTGATCCTGAAAGCAAAACAAGCGTAAGAAATTTTATTAATTCCTTTCCTAGAGTAAAGTCACACTACTTAAGAAAGCAAACTACGCGTGAATTCATTGAGTGGTAGGAATTTGGCAGATCTGTATCGCGACTATAAAGAAATGCGTGAACAGAACCAACATCCTTATACGCATGTGTCCATGTTCAAACGTATATTTCGATGCGAATATAATATTTCATTTTTTGTCCACAGGATAAATGCGATATTTGCGAATTATTTAAAAATGCTGATGACTAAAGAAAATACGTTTTACTTAATTCTTATAACCTGCAACTAAAGGAGAAAGAATTATCTTCTTATAACCTGCAACTAAAGAAGAAAGAATAATCTCGTAAAGAAGAGGACCAATTGTAATTACCGATTTACAAGCGGTAGTGCCATTACCCAAAGGATTAGTTTCGTAATTTTATTATAAAAGTAAAATTAATTGTTACAATTTCACAATAAGTGATTTGAGTGCTCAAAATGCTGATTGTTATTTAAGGAAAACAGAAGGAAAACGTGGTGCAGTAGAAATAGGAAGTTGTGTACTCCATTATATAAAATTAGTTTGTAAAAATTAGCAATTCTGATCAAGATATAATTTTTTATTCAGATAACTATCGTGGGTAGCACGATATTGTGTACATGAATTCACTCATAAGTATTTTTACGATTTAAAAACGGTGCAAGAGCAATGGGGTAATAATTTCACTTTAGACAGTGATAGGATGCATGTGATATGGCATGCTATTAAAGTACTTCAAGTTGAAAAAGAACATCCTAATGCTTTTTCTATAAAACATCTTATGAAGACACGGTATATAAGAAAGTTACCATGGTCAACGCGAGGAAAATGAAAAAAAAATCTACAGAAGTGTCATACTGGCATGAAGTAGTTCATACATATTCACAAAAAATCCCATTAAATGATAAAAAAAATATATACAGGATCTTGTCAATACAAGCACTATTCTGCCATCTGATTACGAGTCATATTTTAAAGATATTCTCAATTTGTGAACAATAGTTTTGTACCCATAAGTCGATTCTATATTATGAATAAGTATTTTGTTTTTAATTGTTTTTGATCACCAGATTAATTTAGCTCTATTACGCTAGCCCGACCACTTTAGCCAGACAAGATCAAAAGTATGCCAATAATTGCAGCTAATTGCAGCTGTTTATAAAAAAAGTGCAGCTTCAGCGGTTTTCAATATAAACGTCATCGGCTGGTTTAATATTACGCTAGGTGGACACTCTGATACTACTAAACGGCTATGTTTACCATAATAAAAAGTATACCCAAAATTGCAGCAACACTTCAGCTAATTGCAGCTGTTCATAAAAAAATTCCAGCTTTAGCCGTTTTCAAAATAAACGTCATCGGCTGGTTTAATATTACGCTAGCCGGACACTCTGATACTACTAAACGGCTATGTTTACTAAAATAAAAAGTTGAAATGAAAAAACTGAAGTGAAAAAAATTGAATTTGAAATAAAAACATTGAATTTGAAATGAAAAAAATTGAATTTGAGCGTAATATTAAACCAGCTGATGACGTTTATTTTGAAAACTGCTGAAGCTCCAATTTTTTTATGAACAGCTGCAATTACCTGCAATTTTGGGTATACTTTCTATTTTAGGAACAGCTGCAATTAGCTGCAATTTTGAGTATACTTTTTATTTTCGTAAACATAGCCGTTTTGTAGTATCAGAGTGTCCGGCTAGCGTAATATTAAACCAGCCGATGACGTTTATATTGAAAACGGCTGAAGCTGCAATTTTTTTATAAACAGCTGCAATTTTGGGTATACTTTTTATTTTGGTAAACATAGCCGTTCAGTAGTATCAGAGTGACCGGCTAGCGTAATATTAAACCAGCCGATGACGTTTATATTGAAAAAGGCTGAAGCTGCAATTTTTTATAAACAGCTGCAATTTTGATGCAATTATTGTCATACTTTTGATCTTGTCTGGCTAAAGTGGTCGGGCTAGCGAAATAGAGCTGATTAATTTTATTATTGTTTTTTACATTTGTACTACAGTCAAAACTAAATTAACCGGCCTTCTTTCAACCGGGAACGCTATTATCCGGGAATTTTATAAAACATATTTTTTTACTCTTTTAACCGTGCTTCACTCTACTATCCGTGATGCATATGGATAATAGAGTGAATCATGGTTAAAAGTCGTTTTGAAGATTTTCAAAACTTATTCAATTGATGTTTTGAAATTTTAATCATAGTAACCAGGTTTATTTTATACAATACATACATAAATACTGCAATGCAATACATAATTTGTTCGGAATGGTTATTAATTGTTTTTAGTTTGTCGTGATTAAATCAGCAAGTGTTCAAAAAAAGTATAAACTGATTTGTTTGAAAAAAAATATGGCATCCACAAGCAGAATTACAAGTTTTATCCATGAAAGAAAAAGTCGATATTATTAATGACAAGGATAGTGTTTCTGTGAAAAAAATTGCTAAAAGTTATGGAATTGGTGAGCAAACAGTACGTTATTTAATAAAAAATAAAGATAAAAGTTTCAAATTTTATGCAGAGACCAATTCGATAAAAAGTTTGAAAAATCGAAAAACTCTAAAAACTGCTGAAAATCATCAAAAGGTAGACATAGCAACGTATGAATGGTTTCGTCAAGAAAGATTTCTAAAATCTCCAATTTCGGGGCCAATGATTATTGAAAAACCTAAATTTTTTCACAATAAATTATTTAATCTAATAATAATAAAAATACTTATATTGAAATACAATTAATATTTCTTATTACGAGTAGTATGAAATACTGGTGATGGGTTTGATATTCGATAAAAAAAGTTCGCTCAAAATTTTTTTATAGGCGTTTCCGAGGTCGGGGAGTCCGAAAATGCAAAAAAAAATTGTGCGAGGGACGCGTACGCTTTTTATGTGCGCAGCAACATCTCCTAGAAACGCTCGTCCGATTTTAATGAAATTTGGCACACAGGCTCTAACAGACTTCACCCCGGTGCCTTTACAAAATGAGATTGATCCTTTCAGTGTGACCATGTTAGATTTCTCCATTTATGTGGAACCTATGTGTTTTTGTTCTACGGAAAAATGTAAAAAAAAATTCATGTCTCAGATTTGGATGAAATTTAAAACATAGGTTGATATTATGATTGTCCACAAGTTTATCTAGATACAGGTCTGTAACTTCAGAGGGTCCATGGTAAAATTTCCGATTAAAATTTCGTATGCTCTTGAGCATATAGTAATTATTATCTAATTAGCATAAATATTGGTACATAAAATTTAAAGTCGATACTTCAGTGGGTCCATGTAAAAATCCGTAATTATTTTCATACGTTCAACTCTCTATATCTACAGTAACCAAATTACATTGTTTTAATTTTTTTTCAAATGTTCTACAGCATATAGTAATTGTTAACCGATTTCAAAGATATTTTATATATAGGCTAATTTTGTGATCTAGTAGGCTCTCTTGAAATTGTGAGAGCTTCAGGGGGTTCTTAGAAAACAGTTTTAGTGTCCGAATTTTATATAATTACGTGTTTTATAGATGTAATTATTATCTGATTTTAATAAAATTTGGCACAAAGGTAGACCTTCTGATTCTAAATGTGTTGGCCATGATAGAAGTTAATACCTTCAGGGGTCCATACTAAAATTTCCGATTAAAATTTCATATGCTCTAGACTAGAGCATATGGTATTTATTATCTGATTTGAATGAAATTTGACACACATAGTTGCTTCCTTATGTACTTACTGTCTGCAAAGTTTAAAGTCGGTGATTCAGTGGGTCCACGTTAAAATATCCAATTATATTTCATAAATTCAATACTCTACAATAATTGGCACCCAATTACAATTATATTTCAAACACAGGTTGAATTTGTTACCTACTTATTGCTCCAAAAATTTGTATCAGGTAGCTTCATTGTATTCATGGGAAACTAATATATGAGCAACTTAGTTTCCAAAGAATATTTCATATGTTTTGCACCATATAGTAATTATTATCAGTTTTCAATGAAATTTGGTACATAGGTTGGATTCGTGAATACGCATGTGTAGGCTTAGGTAGAAGTTACTTGTCTGTGAGGGTCCATGTTAAAATTTCCGATTAATATTTCATATGTTCTAGTCTAGATCATAGGGTAAATATTATCCAATGTAAATGAAATTATGTACACAGGTTGGATTCGTGATTACGCATATTTATACTTATTATAGTTATTTTAATGATATTATTTATTATTAAAGAAATAAAAATATAAAATTATTAATTGTTAAATCAATAAATAATAAAGATGAGCAATTTTGAAGGAAGCACTGTTTGTTAAAAAGATAATGTTAATTACAAAAAACTTTTGGACATAAATCGCTGGTAAACATAGTACGAGTTATCTGCTCCCCCTAGTTAGCAGCTTTTTTTTGTGACAAATTTAAACCATGTTAAACAAACTGCGAGATAAACATCAAAAGTGTCACAAATCTGATCTTTTCCTTCGAAATATAATCTAAAGCGTCACAACTCAAAATAAAAGAGTCTTGTGTAAGCTTAACAATCATTAAAACCGGCTTAACTCAAAAGGATGTTTTTTCTAGGACATGAAATGAAAATTTAAAAAAAAATCGTTTAATATAGTTTTTTGATACAAAATTCTTTATAACAATATCAATATAATACTATTTCCGATGTTCTAACTACGAAAACCAGTATTTCGTCATTTTTATCAAACTAACATTTTTAAGTTGTGTCACTTTAGAAATACATGTGCGAAATAGATGTATACTTTAGATCTAATTTTTTTTCTCGTATTTTATTGAAATTAAAAACATATAAATAACATAAACAAAACTTAATATTTCATTGACAACATAAAAAAACTAGAAAAATTTAAAAACTTAAGCCTAATTTATAACTAATGTAGAAATATAAAAGAAGGTAGAAATATAAAAAATGCAAAAGAGGTAAACTAGTAAGAATATTTTATATGCTTTTATTATTTTGTAAAAACGTAAGAAAAATTAAGACTTGTCAATGTCAGTAAATTATTATTGATAAAAGTTCAAAAAAATTTTTTTTTTCAAAAAATACAAACTAAAAGTAATTAAAAAAAAACATATATTAAAAGAAAATTGTGTTTGGTGAAAAATAAAAGGTAATAAAGTAAAAACATTAGTATCCAAATAAATGTTTTAATAATTTAAAAAAAAAAATTGTAGATTAGAAATGGAATTGGAAGAATGTGCTGCTGCTGCAGTTTTAAAGTTATTAAAATTAAAAGATCAAAAGAACAATGAACACAAAATAAAAAAAAAACGTAAACGGATAAAGAGAGTTTGCAAAGTTCGTCTAATAAATAGAAATCGGCGTATACATGGATTTTTCACACAATACTTTTTTCCAATGAGAAATAAAGATCCACAACAATTTTTTAAATATATAAGGATGACTGTGGAAGTATTTAAAGATTTGTTGGTTTTAATAACACCATTAATTAAAAAAAATTCAAGTTTCCATCCGATAACGCCAGAAGAAAGATTTGCAGTCACGTTGCAGTAATTTCATTATTTTTTATTTATTTAAAAATTAAATGTTATTTATTTTTTTAGTTACTTAAGCCAAGGAAATTCAATGCAAACCATAGCATGGACGTATCATTTAGGATTGACAACAGTTCATTGTATAATTAAAGAAACACTAGAAGCAATTTGTGTTTTGTTGGAGGAAAAGTATTTGAAATGTCCACAAACTAATGAAGAGTGGGAAGCGATTGCGAATGGTTTTTTTGAAAAGTGGAATTTTCCACATTGCATAGGTACGTTGTGCAACAATATATATGCATTTTGTGTACATATATATTATAATATATTTGTGTAACGTATTTATTTACAAAATAAGTAATAAAACTAGTTCTTTTTAGGTGCTCTGGATGGGAAACATATAGAGATGAAAGCTCCCAAAAATTCTGGTTCGCTATACTTTGATTATAAAAAAACCACATAGCATCTTATTAATGGCAGCTTGTGATCACGACTATGCTTTTACGGTCGTTGATGTAGGTGCTTTTGGATCGGCGAGTGATGGTGGAATATTGCAAGATTGTGTTTTTGGTAAAAAAATTTAATAACAATATGATGAATGTACCAGAGCCAAAAAGAATTTTCAATAAAATTTAATATTCCTATAAATTACTGTTTTGTTGCGGATGCTGGTTTTCCACTAATAGATTACATTATGCATAATTATTTAAAATTTAATATGCCGGCCAGATATTGACCACCGAAATATGTAGATTATGATGGGTTAGAAAATGGGCAATGGCGCAAAGAATTGTTACCAAAACAAATACTGAAATCAGTAAGCAAGTTGGGAAGCAATAACTATGGAACCAATGTAAGGGCTGTTCGTTATGCTCTCAGTATATTTTTATTTACTGAATGTAAAATTAAATATTAATTTATAAACCTAAATTTCTTTAAAATATCATTAATAATTTCATTAAAAAACTTTTTATTCACCCTAATTATAATTGTCGTATTATTTGTCGTTTCAAGTGAGAACATTGAATTGGTATTATGTTTGTCAGATTTACGAGGTTTCTCGCCTATCACACTACCGCCATCTGTTGTACATGGAAAAAAGTTACAGAATCGGTATTATGTAAAATATTTTGATACGACAGTTGTCGTTTAAAGTGACGAAATTAGGCGTTGAACGAAAATCATATTTCGATGACAAAAAATGTAAGTATTTAATTAATTTTAATATTAATCATAAAAAATTAAAACATTTTTATGGATAAAATAAATTTTTATTAAAATAAAACTTTTTTTAGGGTAAAAATAACAAATAATAAACAGTTTGAATTGTTAGTGCATTTAATGAAAAAAAATATTGGTGTAGCCAGAGGCTTCCATAAAGCAGGCTTAACACAATTAGATTAAAAAAAAATGGGAGGAATTTGCTACTAAATTAAATAGTATTGGTCCTCCTATTAGAGACAGTGATGGCTGGAAAAAAGTTAGTAGAAATTTTAATATTTAATTAGGTATACTAATTTTATCTATTTGGTTTGTTTTATGTATGGAATGATTTTAACGGGAATGTTAAAAATGTGCATAACAAAAAAGAAATAAGTGTGCATAACAAAAAAGAAATACGGGCTTACCGGTGGAGAATCGAATAAACAATATATTCTGACATCGTTAGAGGAAATAGTCTGCTCAATACTGTGCTATGAGGATGTGGTGAATCGCAAAGGGGTTGTTCTAGGTATATCCGCTACCAACAACATTCCTTTGCAACAATGTGGTCCCATATCCTCGCATAGAACAGAGGCAATATCATCAGTTTCAACAGAACCAGTACGAAATTGTGGCGAATTAATTTCTGAAGAAATTATTGATGATGATACATTCTTGCCAATTTCTGAGCAAATAATTGATGAGGAAGAACAACAAAAAATTGAACTAGACAACAAAAATTTAAACAATATGAATTAGAAGCAGAATAAAAAGAACAACAACGAATTCAGGAGAACAAATTTAAAATGATGGAATTGGAAATTCAAAAAAAAAAACTTTAAATTCAGGAGACAATGATTTCGCGAAAAAATAAATAAAATTAAATGTAGTTTAGTCATTGTGATTTACACTTTATGCTTATATTAATGAATTTTATTTTAATTTTGATTAAATTTTATGCTTATGAAATAAAAGCCTTTATGTTTATAAATTAATAAAACAAAAACGTTTTAATTTTTTTTTAATTTTATATATTTTAAGAACAAAAGGAATTTAATTTAAAATTGAGTTCATTATTCTATTTCTGAACTCAATGGCTGTTGGATTGTTTTGTAAATCTTAATCTTCAACTCCATCTTCATCATTTATGACAATCACACTTAAAGGTTCTATTAAATCTACTTTATAGTAGATACATATATTGTGCAATGCACTACGCACATTTGTAATTTGAGTGGCTTTCTCTGGCCTGTAATGCAACATTCTAGCGCCAAGTAGACAACGAAATCTATTTTTCAGAACTCCTATTGTTCCTTCAATAATATTTCTGGCTTTAGAATGTATATGGTTGAAAGTGCTTTCTCTAGTTCCATCTTTTATTGCACGGAATGGAGTTATCAGAAATGGTTCAAGAGGATACCCAGCTTCACCTGGTTAGTTTAATAAAAATTTATTTATAATACTGGTATCCACCTTCTGCGAAAAATAGTAAGGTTGCTGCCAATTTTAAAATTGCTGGTGCAGATGATGATCGTGTGGACGGTTGCATTTTATCAATTAGTTCTTTAAGTAAATACAGTAAAATTTCGATATAAGCTACCCACAATATAAGAAAGTTTTTATATAAGCAACCCTTGCTATAAGAAACTGAAATATGTTTCAATATTTTCGATATAAGATTCATTTTTTTTTACATTTTAATGTATGTTGATGTATGAATAAAAAATGAAAATAAAGTGGAATTCATTGTCAGTTTCAAAAAAAATTGAAATTATAAGGAAGATAGAAGAAGGTGTTAAAACAAAAAATATTTGCGAACAGTACAGCATACATAAAACAGTTGTGTCGAGGATAAAGAAGAATAAGGAAAATATTGAGACATTTGTGTCTACAACCTGCAGAAAAACCATAAATGTCTCGCGTTTAAAGAAGCCTTTATTCCCGCAAATAGAAGAAGCATTATTTACATGGTTCTTAAATCAACGAGCAATAGAGCTGCACGAATTACAATCTTCGAACGTACCATTTAAAGGAAGCATAGGATGGGTCGAAAATTTTAAGAATAGGAAAGGTATACGTTTGTTAAAAATTTGTGGTGAAAAACTATCGTGCGACACATCAACGGTGCCCATACTTATTGAAAAATTTCAGAAACTGTTAAGTGATCTACATCTTACAGCTGAGAAGGTATACAATGCTGACAAAACCGGTTTAGTTTACAAAAACTTGAACGAAAAAACACTTGTGCATAACGGCGAAACAGGAGCTCCTGGCAGAAAAAATAACAAAGAAAGGGTTACAATAATGCCTTGTGCAAACTCTACTGGAAACCACAAGCTTCCGTTAATGCTAATAGGAAAATCAAGACAGCCAAGGTGTTTCAATAGCAATTTCAGTCCTCCTCTTAATTACAGTGCATCACGAAATGCTTGGCAAACAAGCGAACTTTTTGAGGATTGGTTTTTCAACATTTTCATACCTCAAGTGAGGGATCATTTGCGGGAAAAACATCTTCCAGAGAAGGCTGTTCTGTTGCTAGATAATGCGACTTGTCATGGAAATGACGAACTATTAAAAAGTGAAGATGGTAACATTATTGTTTTGTTTTTTCAGCCGAATACAACGCCAATATTACAACCGATGGACCAGAATGTGATAAAATCGCTTAAAAAACGTTATAAAAAGAAACTATTGCTACAAGATGCTGCTGATAATTCCGGTGATTTAATTCTAAATCTTAAAAAAATAACGCTGAAAGATGTCATCTTCATGGTCACAGAATCTTGGGAAGAGGTGCCAAAAACAGTGATAATAAATTCTTGGAAACATCTATTTAGATCATTAGATGATCTTCTTTTTAATTTACCACCTGATCATTTTAATGCTGACGATGACATTTTTTTAATAAATTTATATCGACGTGTAACTCCTAACAGCGCCAATACAGATGACGAAATTATGAATTGGGCATCAGGAATTTAAGAGATTGCACAATTTCCTAGAGTATTGGAAGAAGATGTTGGGGAACTAAACAATATTGCGCTGAATCATAAACTACCCATTACTTCCGAGATTAGCCAAGTTGTTGATGCTTTCAATGTCACTGTTCAGTGGGCAGAAGAAAGCAATTTAAGTTACAATGAAATTGTGCTCTTAAGAAGGTTAAGAGAAAAAGCTATATATGAGAAATTTAAATAGAATTTGGATTTTTTATAAAAATGTTTTGTTAGTTTTTAGTTATTTTATTTTTTCTACTTTGTTCATGTTAATTTATTTGTTTATTAATGTGTTCACATTTTTCAATTTAAACCGTTCTTCATCTTAACATTAATAAATATCATAATTATTCTTCTTTTGAATCTACTTATAACATATAAGAAACATTCTCAAGATAAGCAACTTTTTTAAAAAAAATTGAATCATTAAAGTAGCTTATATCGAAAATTTACTGTATATAAAAGCTTCCTTTGATGGTCGAAAATCTTTTATAAATCAATGAAATATAATTAAGAATATGTAAGAAAAACTAATAGTATAAGTAATAAAAAAAATTAATTTAATTTTGCTCTGGCAAAGCTAGAGCATTAGATTTATTTCTGATTAATCTCCGTGCAATGTTGACTCTTCTGTTGGCATACAATTGTTGCTCTTCATCTGATTCCGAGTCCGATCCGTAAAACATTTCTACACTAATCATTTTCACAAAAAAAAAAATCTACACAAATAATTTTTTTTTTATATATTTAAATGTATGTCAGGTAAATAAAACCAACGCTTAATATGCCATCTATGGCCTGTTTTACAAAGTTTTAAAAACGACTTGTCGTGTCGAAAAGCTTAGATAATACCACAAAAAAGTGAGACGACTAATGAAGTGAGACGAGACTCGCAAGTGACACGACATACATAATTGGGGTGATTATAATGTAATAAAAAAAATTATTTCCAAACATATTTAAATAATTATTTATTAAAAATTATATCCATTATGGAGCTTTTCAAGTGTTTTTTTTTCCGAAATTTTCATCATTTCTGAAGTTGCAAAATTTTTGTTCAGTATCACCACCATCAGATGTTGATTTGTTTTTGAAATAGCTGTCTATAATCTTAACAGCATCATCAATTTGAGGTGATTGTGTTTTAATTTTTTTCGATGTAGATGTGCTTTGTAATGCTGATGATGATGCTGGTAGTTTGTTGTATGATTTTTATCTCGTTGTGTTTTCTTCATCAACAAGAATGATACGTTCATCATCGTCAAACATATTCTCAAAAATATTTTTACTAGTTTGGTTTTTTATATTGGTAACCGAGTCCAGTTTTTCCTTCTTGATCCTATTTAGAATTGAAAATGGTAATTATTATGAATGATGAGATGTATTTAAATATACTTACTTTCTAGTTAATACATGATTATCTAAAAAATACATGTATTCATATAAAAACCATTCCTCTGCTTCGTCTGTAAATCCACTTCCGGATGGAGTATGTATTTTTCTTCTTTTTTCCTTCAGATACCTATCTCTTAAATATTTCCATTTATTTTGTGTCGCTTCAATATCTAAATACATAAATATAAAATCTAAATAACATATTTTTTCATTTTAAATTAATTATATAGATAGATAATCCTTTTAAACCACATTCTTTAGCAATGTTGTCCCAAGCTCTTATTTTTTTATTTTTGTTTTTAAAATCAAGGTCTAGTTTATTATAAATGCTGGAGTTTTCCTCCACACATTTCACGAAAGTAATATCCTTTTCTATCTTTTAATAATAATTTTCTAATCTGCAATTTAAAAAAAATGTTAAAAATGTCAAAATTCATACTATTACTTTGTTAGAAAAAAAGGCAAAAAAGTAAGAAAAGTTCAAGGTAATTTGTAATTTAACTTTTACATTTCTTGCGAATATTTCAACGTTCTTAGGGGCCCCGCACAGCACAATCAGTAGCCTGATGAGAAAATCCTGAACTCTAAAACAAATACATTATAACATATTTTTTGTCAAAGTTAATAACACAATTCTATAATAACAGTTTAATTTATAATTTTTAATTCAGAAAAAGTTACAGCAGCATGTATTTATTACAAATTCATTGATTTAATTTTCACTGATCAGGAACAAAAATTTCTGAAACGTTGACAAAAAAATTTCATTTCCAAAACGTTTCACTGATGGACATAGGACATACATTCAGGCAAATTTTTCTGATCAACCTTAACCTTACTTTTTCGCCGAATACGACACAAAACATTTACTGTGCTGAGTGCTGACTGTTGCGTATGAGCTACATTTTTTTTTATATATAAACAAAAATAAATATGGAATAAAATTTAAAAAAAGAAAACAAAAAACAAGTTGAAAATTAAAAGTTTATAAAACGTGCAAATAATAGAGAGTTTGAATGTAAACTAATTCTAGAAGTGAAAAATAGATGCTGTATGTGTGTCTATTAGGTTCGAAAGTGATCTATTCACAATTATCTGTTTTGCAGATAATCGAAAAAAACATTTAATTTTTAAAGATCCTTTATAATTGCTATTATTTATTATTAATAATATCGATCATAGATTTTAAAATAAATATTATTAAATTAAAATAATCGTATTGTAATGGAAAGTTCAGAAATATCAATTTAAATTTGGAATAGGATAGTTATAAAAGTTATATAATGGAATAGATTTGTTTTGAAAGTTACTTGCGTGGAATAGATTTGCTTTGAAAGTTATTATTGAACTAATTTTTTTTATATATTAATAATTTGAAAAAAAATATTACAAATTTTATAAAAGTAATTTAAATATTTTTATTGAATTAAAAAATTA
The DNA here is from genome assembly GCA_963920725.1 of Rhamphomyia laevipes. Classification (NCBI taxonomy): domain Eukaryota; kingdom Metazoa; phylum Arthropoda; class Insecta; order Diptera; family Empididae; genus Rhamphomyia; species Rhamphomyia laevipes. Next base: position 36,671,549 of record OY987257.1, read on the forward strand.
ACAATTCAGTTCATCAAAATAATATCAACAAAATAAAATAAAAATAAAGCAACTATATTATTCATTTGTTGCAAAAAAACTTAACAGATATATTTATTAAATATAACTAATAATATGAGATCATTTATATAATTGCGACAAACTATTATCAAAACGATTAGATTCTTAAACAAGCTTCTATTTCTTGATGTTCGCATATAGGATCATCTTCATTAGGCATTACATTTATATTTGCATTATTATATAAGACATCTTTATAAAAATTTAAATATTCCATCGTCCTCCATTCGCAGCCGAAATGTTTAGTTAATAGTTTGTCTACATCAACCAGTTTAGCCTCTTTGATTTGTATGCCATTTGGTAATACTTCTGGATTCATTAAGCGCAATTTTTTTCCACGCTTCATATTGGTTTTTCTTATACCAATAGACGATTTATAAAATACTTCACCTGTAACAGTGACAGTGTTATTTTTACATTTTTTCAAAAAGAATCGTTTTGATTCATTCAATTTAAAGTGCCAAGCAGATGGTGGCTTGATTTAATTTGAGATTTCTGTTTTAAAATTCATGACCTGACAATGAATACCACCTAAATTAATTATGTTACCATGTTCGCGGTATATATTTAAATATTCACTGACATTAGTTATGGTTTCTTTGCTTTCACTTTCTTCTCGATTTGTGCAAAAACTCTATCTGGAGGTATTATATATGAATGACCAGGAACTGGAAATAACAACTCTATGCTCTTAACATTTGGTGGTGATATTTTTTCCAATCAGTACTCACACATTCCGACCATTGTAGTATTTTTATTTTTCCCACCACATCCATCAGCAACTAAACGAATTTTTGTAATTTCTGTTAAATTTATATTACAAAGGCGATTAAAAACGGCTGACACTATTTCGTTTGAATCTTTACCACGACTATTTTCTGTCCAATAATATAAAAAAAACATTACAGATACAAGTACAGCTGGCGACTGTAATATGCAGCTTGGTCAGATAATTTTGGCAACGTCATATTCTTCTGACAATCGAAGGAGATTGTTAGTAAACCATCTTTTTCCTCATTCAGAATACCAAAAAAGGTCTTGCTTCGCAACTTATGTATTCGAAGTTTTACCATTAAATCATTTTATTTAATACTATTTGTCTCAATTTTTAAAAGTTCTTTTAATTGGAGGCAAGTCGAACATACATCAGTTGAAGGGATTTTAAAACCAATATTAAAACATGTATTGAAAACCATTCTGAAGTAACATGAGTTCACTTGTTCATCAGGATAAGCTTCTTTATAACTACGCTACATTTTATTTAAAGATAATTCACTACGTAAATATTGGCGCTTAGCAATTTTACTTCTACAATAGTGAATCGCAATAGTTTTGTACTTTTTAATGCATTCAATAACATTTTCTTTTTTAATAGCATTTTTAAAGCTTTTTCTGTCTCCTCCTCGTTTCTCTGTGGGAGCGGAACCACTTTCAAAATGTTTCTTACATATATTTTGAACACGACCTTTGGTTACCCTTAATATATTTAGAAATTTGTTTTGACATACCTTTAAAATGGTCTTTGATTTCGTCCGAACACTATAATTGACTGAAAAATCTTTTCGCGCTCCTTGTTTTTGGTTACGACCCAATCTTTTTGGCTTTGTAATTGTGCAATAACTCAATATAAATGCGTCTTGAGAAAGTTTATTTTACAGGGGTGACAAGGTAAACATTTTGAATATTCATACATTTTCTATTGAAATTTGATTTTTCCTTCATATATCTGTTTTAAGTTTTAAGGGGGTCATTCCAACAATATTTTTCTATTTTGCCCATAAAAACTTAAACATGATGGTATGGCTTTATTTCTAAATTAAGTTTATCAGGTTAGAGTTTGTCCAAATAATTTCATTTAGTTAGCAGCCAAAGAGTGTGTTTATAGAATTAGCTATACCCTCTCTACGGAGAAGTATATTTAAAAATGAGAAATTAGTTTCTAAATAATGTAATTTTATTTCTTTTCCGAGAAGATCACCTCTACAATTTTAAGCCCTGTAATTTACAGGGATGCGAATATATGCCACAAAAGGGTGATTGAACACAAGAGATATGAATCACTCTTACAACTTGGCAGCTTTTTTTTTAATAATAAGTTTTTCTGAGCAGCTTTAAAAATTCAATTTTTTTCACTTCTAATTCAAGTTTTTTTCATTTCAAATTCAATTTTTTACGGCTACGTTCCGGCTCAAGCTGCAATTTTTTTATAAACAGCTGCAATTAGCTGAAGTTTTGCTGCAATTTTGGGTATACTTTTTATTTTGGTAAACATATCCGTTTAGTAGTATCAGAGTGTCCTGCTAGCGTAATATTAAACCAGCCGATTACGTTTATACTGAAAACGGCTGAAGCTGCAATTAGCTGCAGTTTTGCTGCAATTATTTGCATACTTTTGATCTTGTGGTCGGGCTAGCGTAATAGAGCTAGTGATTTACCCATTATTAGTATTCTTCCTTTTAATTTATTTATTTTACTCCATAGAGTCGACGGATCTTTGACTTTTACTAAACTCATATCGAGGTTAAGGTTATATTTATTTTTTGTTTGAATACAAATCACTGTTGCGGATATTTTATACTTTCTGTATAAAACTTCATAATATTACGTTAAAAAGCAGTTAGCAGTTTAGGGTCGTAAAATTTATGTACCCAATAATACTTCAATTATATTTTGAAAATACTTCAATTAGCTAAATTTCGAAAATTATGAAATTAGTATAAAACTTTTTATAACTAGGAAGACAAAGTAAATATGGTTTTAGTTTACCACCATATGAAATAATGTTTCTACTCGTATATTTAATGTTTTTTTATCTATTTAATTTATTGTTGAAAAATTAAATAAAATTTATGGAAATAATAAATGTCAAAAAGAAAATACAAATAAACTACATAAATAAGTACAATAAGTAAAAAATAAAATATAAAAATCAAATTGTAAAAATTTATTAACGCAGTAATTCTTTATGGAATTCTTTTAAATTTGAAGTTTTTATTTCTTTCGAATACATTACACATTTATTTAATATTTATTCTTTTAAAAATTAGTTACAAGTTACGATGCTATAATAAATTAGAAAGAAAGGACTTAAAGATAGATTTATTGAATCTTGATAAATGTATACCAACAGGTAAAATGGAAACTAATAAGAAAAAAATAAAGTGTAAAAAAGTGTATATTTTAACACCGGATGGTTAAAATTCATTACTTCTTGAGTCAATTTCAATACTAAATAAATTATTTTTAAGTATATATATTTTTAAATCAAAATAATATAAATATAAATAACAAATATTTATTCAGCAAAAATATCAAAACCACAAAAGTCAAACATCCAAGCCATTTTCTACTATAGTATAAAAAAGTACATATAATAAATAAATAAATAAAAATAAAATATGTATTTTTGATGAAATAAATCCGAAAACAATCACTCTGAATTATGTCCTGCACAGATCCATTATATGGTGAACATTTGATTACGTTAATTTGATAGATTTTCAAATTGTTTCGGGTGACAAATTGTTTTAATATTTGAAGAAAAGATTATTTCGAAAAATAACATAATATGTAAAATGATTCACTATAGTATTTTATTTTATGTTAGTAAAATTTTGTTTTAACGCGAATAATTTTGTATCAAAAGTTTACATGGTAAAAACCGAGTTATAAGTTACCTGTGAAAGTGTACTAAATTGTATTCCAAACCGTAACTCGATATTTGATATCATAGCGGAATTTCGTAGGGAAAGGAATTTTATACTGAGCCATTTGAATATTATTTTTTGTGTTTCCCATCCAGCAATTCATACGGATATCCGTGCGAAAATACGTACGAAAATCGCACACGGAATGTGGAATCCTGTCCGATTTACACGCGGAAATCCGTGCAATTCGCTGAAGAAAAGGGAGACTAAAATTCCAAGTCTGTGGGTGTATTGGTGAACGAAAATTAAGGTGGAATTCCAAAAGAAAATAATACAAATTTCCGTGCGAAAATCAAAAAACTTTCCGTGTGAAAATAGCTCAAATTTCCATGTAAAAATAGTATATTATTTCCTTGTGCAAATAACACGATTTTTCTTGTCTTAAATAAAAATTACCATAACAAAATAAATTACGAAAATTTTAAAGAAAAAATATTTTGTAAAATAAATTTTATTTAATTATTTTATACCTTTTATATAGATTTTTTTTTATATTTGAATTCAACATTATAATTTAGAAAATACTAATTTTAATATCACAATATTAAAATTCTTAATTTTATATATTATTATTATACATATCGGAATTTAGAAAATACTAATTTTAATATCACAATTTTAAAATTCTTAATTTTATATATTATACATATAGGAATTTAGAAAATACTAATTTTAATATCACATATTAGATAATTTAGATCACATATTAGATAATTTAGTTTAAAAAAATTCATAATTTTATATATTACATATCGGAATTTAGAAAATACTAATTTTAATTTGAAAAGTTTGAAACATTAAACATTAATTTTATCGTTGATTTTAATAATTTTTGATTTTTGGCGCTTACGCAGACGGTCCTTCGCCAGCTGGAACCATTTTTTGATTAAATTATTAACTTCTTCTTCATTTGAATTTTTAAATTGGATTAAAGCTGCATCTAGAAAAAAAATTAAAGTATTAAATTTATGTATTGTAATAATTTGTCGATATAAAAGTACTTTTTAATAATTTAATTATTAAATAATCCTTAATAGCTATATTGTTTTGATGGCCAAACCATGAAAAATTAGTAGCTACATCATCAGTCATAATTTTATTTAAATTTAATTTAATATATTTAGTTATGTCGTTATTATTAATATTAAAAGCAGCTTCCTGTTAAATGACAAAAAATATAATTATTAAATAAGTTAATATGACGAATAGCATTTAATGAATTAAAAAAATTACCAAAAATTTTTCAACCTCTCCATCTTTTCTAACTTTTTCTTCCAAATCTATTAACTCATCCTTTGATTTTACAGGAATATTTACTAATTTAAAATTTTGATTGTCTGTTGATTTTGATTCGTAATTTTGTGATCTTAAAAGAACAAGTTCCCTTAAAATACTCCTCTGATTTGCTAAAATTTTATCGCACGTCGATTGCAATTCATCAATTTTTTTCCCTTGTATTTCAAAATTTTTTATAATTTCAGATTCTGACATCGGTTCTATATATTAAAAAAAATTAATGCAAGTTTAAAAAAAATCTTTTAATTTGTACTTTTTATCGTGTTATTGATTTCATCATCTGAATCTGAGAGAAGCGGCGAGTTATCTAATGTTATTGTCCTTTTCAAATTCTTTGAAGTGGTTGGCAGTTGTGTTGACGTTGTTGGGATTTTGCTTTTTATTTTTAAAAAATTTTGATAACCCAGTTCATCATCCGACCATGTGAATGATTCATCACATAATTTTTCAGCAACATTTTGTTCTAAAATAAAAATATAAATATTTACATAAAAAAGTTAATATATTTGCAACTAGACATCAATATACCTTTTTTTTTAAATGCAAATATGCTTTGAGATTCTTGCTGGGAATACGACATACTATAAATAATATAATAAAAAACATTAATGTAAAAGCGGAATAAATATAGTTTCAATATTATTGTTTAACGCTACAATTTTACATTGTATTAAACTAATATCAAATTGTTGTAGGGAAATATTTTCCATGATTACTGTATTACATATATAATAAATTTTAATATCGGCTGATTTTATTGGTGAATTGAAATAATTTAGCAAATTTTCAAAAAAATATCCTACAACAAATATGTCACAATTATTTTTAATAATCTTTTTAATTTTGAAAACCTTATTGTTTATTAAGCAACAATTGCTGGGTGAATTTATAGAGTATGTTTTATTATTCATAACGACTACTCGATAAGTCAAATCATCTAAATTGATATTGGACAATAGCATATTGGACGAAACCTCGTAAGTAGCAATTTTTCCAAAAAGTACTTTTTGATGCTATATTGTCTAAAATTCATAAATACGCCGTTACGTAACGCTAAAAATAATATTTTATAAAAAATTATGTCCAAAAATGTTAATTGTGAAATCTCGTATAGTATACTATACTTAAAATATTCTTAATAGTGAAAACTTGCAATATACTATACGTGGTTTCACAAATAAATATTCTAAATTGTAGTTTAAAAATAAATAAACTTCCGAGCTTTCACAATAAGAAAAAAAAACTAATTTGAATTTGTAGAGGTTGCATCAGCATACGTCACAAGCCACGCAAAATCAAAATTTGGTCCACAAATATAAAAATATAGAAAGGCAATTTGTGAGCAACTTTTTTGATGAACTACCTAAACTTCCTTCACACTACTGCAGGAGCAGCTCAAACAAATTATATATAGAACCAATTTTGGGCAATACCCTTAGCTGTTTGTCTGCAGAATACCAAAGGCGATGCAAAATTTCTGAAAATTATAATTTACATCCTTTATCTCAGAACACGTTTAGCAAAATTGCAAAGAAAATGAATATTAGTTTTTCTGTACCTAAAAAAGATATGTGCGATACATGTATTAGTTATGATACAAAAAATTTGAGCGAGGAAGAATATAATATTCATATTTCAAGAAAGAATGCAGTACGTTCTGAAAAAGAAAGTGATAAAATTAGAGGAGAAAACGGTGAGTGTGTAGTTTTAACTCAAGATTTGCAGGCAGTAAAAGTCTGCCCAATGCTAAACGCAACAGCATGCTATTATAAGACTAAATTGTGCTGCCATAATTTCACAATATACGACCTGAATTCACGTAATGCTAATTGTTACTGGTTTGATGAAACTGAAGCAGATTTAACATCAAATACATTTGCGTCATGTGTTGTAGATTATTTGTTGGAAAAATGTGGTGCAGCAAAAGAAATAATTATTTGGAGCGCTCATTGTATCTACCAAAATGAAAATGCTAAGTATATTATCAAATGCATTGCTTACATATTGCATAGAAAAAAATAAAACTGTATACCAAAAATATCTTGAAAAAGGGCATACGCAAATGGAAGTTGACTCTGTTCATGCTGCCATCGAAAAGCAATTGAAAAATAAGTTAATTTATATTCCAGAAGATTATTGCAAAAGTACTTTATACGCACGAAAAAACCCCCATATAACGTTCAAAGATTATCTTTTGATTTTGTAAAAAATTATGATACATGTATCTGTTGAAATTATATAACTCAATTAGACCAGGAAGAATTGCTAATGATCCTACAGTGAACGACATTAAAATAATAAAATATACTTCAAATGGCATCGAAGTGAAAATATCTGTTGAAGGTGATTGGATAAAATTGCCTTTGAAACGAGGAAGCAATAAGTTTTTTAATTGTGCGAAATTGACGCAATTTGAACCACTACATACACGGAAAGAATAGACTTTTTAAAATCAATCTTTTTCTTTTCTTAAATCAAGTAAATCAATAAGTTAATAATTTTTTCTTGTTTAAAACCTTTTTTGTTCGGATGTTTCGCTAAAAAGCTTGTATTAATACTTCTCATCCTAATTTTTAGAAAACGTATAAATCTTGTTTTAAATTAACATTTCTTAAATTAAGAAACAATAAAATTAAATATTTTTTACGTACAAAGTATCAACTTATAGAGATATTTTCTAAAATGGGTAATTATTTAGTTGATATAAGAATAATTTTCTAAAATTTAGTACATCTAATATTTTCTAGAAATAAGAAAAAATTTCTTACTTATAAATCAATATTATGGAAAAAAATTCAAGAAAGTCTGATTTGAATTTAGAAATTTTATATTTACCACAGAAAATAGTTTATGATTATGACATAGTATATATATCATATAATATTTTCCTTGCTTTAGGAATTAGGATAACTAAGTGGGAAGGTGCAATAATTAAAAACAAAGTTCTACAGGTTCAAATAGTTTTTTAAAATATCTAATTATTTTTAATTTTAAGAAAATATCTTTTTCCGGAGTGGTAAAAATAAATATTTTTATGTTCGGAGAGCCATATCTCCCAGGGAAGGGCCTAAAAAAAATGTTTAGAGGTAAAATCCAATTTATTTTTAATTATCTATATATATGTACTTTCAATATTTCAGCTTCTTATATGAAGCCATTTAAAAAGTACAAAAACAGCTTTCAATACTTATTATTTATAATATTTAATAATAAGAATTTTTTCAATCATTTCTCTAGGGAAGGTTCCCTAATATTTATTGTTAAATTTTTTTCTGTGTATACAAAATTAATTAAATTTTGACAAATTTAATATTTATTGAATGTTGTTTTAGCTGTGGCAAACAAAACAATGTATTTTCTTCATAATTTATGTAAAATTAATATTTTTTATATATGTACAAGTACACTCATAAATTTGATTAATTATGCTTTAAGATAAGCTTCTTGTACTATTGTCCACCTTGACAAAATAATTTTACAAAGCAGTTAGCAAATAAAAAAATATATTATAGTTCATACAGAACAGAATGAGAAAATGAAACAAAAAAAATCGTATGGTAGTTGGTAACATGCCGATGTCGCACTTATTCCTAAGTAATTTTGGAAATGAAACGAACTCCAACAATGGGTAACTCATATAGTTTCATTAGTGAACTTTTCAAAAGTGATGTCTAAAATTTTGGAAAATTCTTAAAGCTGAATTTAATATGTCAAAACAATGAAAAACGTGAAGTATTATCATTTCAGAGTAATTCTTAGGAATTACCGTTAAATGTTTAAAGAACGCTTCGTTAAAACCATAAAAACATTACATTTGAATTGATAAAAACTCAAATAATCACAAACTTAAATAATCTAATCGTCTTGGAAATCTAATCGTATACTGTAATTCCTTGAAAAAATATACAAAACCTACGATTTACGCATAAAATTGTGCGCGCACTTTATATTTTTAGTATAAATTTATGTGTAAAATTCATAAATATTTTAATCAAAAATTAATCAATATCACATTAATTGCATTGAATTGTGTATTTTTTTAAAAACTATATAATTAAGTGCTCTTCAAATTGATTTTACTTTTTCGAATCCTGTAAATTATAACTAAAGTGAAACTAAATTGAATCCATATGCAATTTTTGAATTTCAATTTAATTCCAATACTTCTTATATTGAAAAATGTAACTGGTTATGTTTCAAGTATTTTTGTTAAATTCATTCCTTTTTTTCTAATACATATCAAGAAAAGTTGCTTTTCAAACTTTTCTAAATAACAAAATACACAACTAATGCCGCTTTTCTTTCTCGATTTAATATTTTGCATTCTCATTATTCTGATCTGTAAAAGGTTCATTCCCTTGCACTTTCAATAAAAAGTATGCAAAAAATTATACATTTTCTGAATTGAACTTATAGAATTGAACAATATTTTTTGAAGGCTGAATTTTTCTTAGAATCAATATATAAAAAATATTTAACTATTCAAATATGCAGAATTAGGGAAACCTTTTTTTGAGAAAGAAAAACGATATAAAAAATTGCACACTCATAAAATTAGCAAAAACAAATCATTCTTTTTCAAATTTTTTTTTCATACAGGGTGAAACTGAATACATTTACCTCATTTTGCAATAATTTTTGGTATCATTCTAATCAAATTTGTTTTTATATGTTGATACCAAGTTAGTGTAACGGAGTTATAATGTTTTATTAATATTAAAATATCCCGGGTTAGTTAATGTTATTTAATAAAATCCAGCTTCCTTTCAAATTTTTATTGTTATTTTAATTATTGATTAATGTTTATTTGACTTATAATTTATTGTCAATAAACTATAAATGGTAAAAGTTATGGATCGTCATAAATTTATGGATCGTCATAAATTTATCGGCCCGACAAAATAACATATAAAGAATGACTGGGAATAAATTTCAACACTGATTAAATAACAAGAAAATAGTTCGTTTAACGACAAAATATGTAGTTTAACGATAGCATATTAAGAATACGTTAAATTTTTGGTCAGTTGTCAGTTCGTCGCTATAATTTCAAAATTTACCGTGTTGGGTGCATATTCTTGATTTTGGGTGCTCATTTATACGACTAAAATAGCACTCAGTACGACAGAGTGCTATTTTAGTCATATAAATCAGCACCAAAAATCAAGAAAAAAAATGCAGTCAAAAATCTAAAACAATTTGTCGATGTTTTTACGTTCATCCATTGTGATCAAATTTATCAAATTCGGGGGTTCATCTTCACATATTATCTCATCCCTAGAATATTTTTCTTAACCCTAATAAATATAGCATACATACTGGAAAATATGCTACGGGGTTTCGGTTCACTCTGTATTAAAAATAAAAATTTAAGAAAACGTTGATTTTTTTTTCATGTATGTCAATTTCATAGTTTTTTAAAAAAAATAGCTAACCCACATTTTTTATTAGAAAAAAAAGAAAATATTAAGAAAAATACTAACACATTATCAGTAAAATTTCTTGATATGAGAAAAAAAGAATAAATAGAAAATTCTCGTTAACGTAAATTACAAAACGTTTCTTAATTCAAGCAAAATTTGCATGAAAGAAGAAAATGTAAGTGCGGGTGTTTCAATTTGATTCCGTTTCATTTGCATTGGTTTTAGTTATTCAAGAAAAAACACGCAGCTGGTCGGTTTGTTTAATAGTTTAAAAGAATAATTTGAAATCAGTTTACCAAAAGAAAAAATAATTCAAGTGCCTAAATTAAACAAATTTATTTTAAAAATAAATAATTCAAGTGACTAAATTCGAAGAATTGACTTAATTTTTATATTAACTTTTGTGCAGAAAAGTGAAGTCGAATAAAAAAAAAGTATAAGATTTCATTGAAAATCACGCGGACGCGCATTTTTTTAAATACAGAAAGTGTAAAAAATAAATAGTGAAAAAAAAAATTAGAAATTTAAAAAATTTAAACATTATTCATATCGAAATTTTAATTTAAATTGATTTCTGATTTATTGTGATTTATGGTCCATTTAAAAAACTAAGTTTTTTTAATTATCAAAAAAATCCGCGTCATTAATCATTAAAATATTTTTGATTAAATATTTTGATTTGTGTTTAATATAAGTGGTACAAATGAAGACTTTTTTTAATAAATTCAAAATATAATTTGTTATTATACCAACTAAATTGAAATTGAAAATCAAATTTGTGAAGAAAAAAACAGTAATAATTTAAAGCAAATAAAGATTGTTCATATGAAAATTTGAATTTAAATTGAATTGTGAACCAATTTTAGAAATAGGTATGTATTATGATTTAAAGTGCTTTTAAACTAGACTCTAAATAAACGTTTAGTTAAATAAGTCTTCGTGTAAACAGCACAATACATAAATTATTCAAATATTTTTGATTATATTTTTGTGATTTGTTTTTAATATAAGTGGTCCAAACGAAGACTTTTTTAATTAATTTAGGCATAAATTTTAGGGACATATAAATTTGTTGTTGTTAAGAATAAAAGCCAAACTAATTAAATTGAAATTAAAATCAAATTTTTGAATAAAAATCACAAATATCTTAACATTTAAACAAAATTTATGAACCACTGTTACGTAACTGCGACTATCTGTTCCACTAGGTTAGCAGTATTTTATCAGAGCACAGTAAAAGTAAATTAAATACTAATGGCTTAATTTAAATAAGTTCATATTTCTCAAACTTATTGGACAACTATTATTCAATTATAAAATTTTAGTAGTGAACCTGTTTAATATTTCTGGATTGTCTAGTCTGTTTTATAAAAATTTATTTAATTTCTATTTTAGAAAAATGGAAAATGCTCAAGAAATAGAAGATATATCATATTCAAGCTATTATCAAAATCCAATTACAAATAATTCACAACAAACCAACAGTCAGCCACCATATGATGAAAAGTTGTATGATATTTTAAGTGAATGGGGATTAAGAAGTTTTTACGAAATATTTCGAAGTAAAGTCTTATATTATCTTAAAAAATATAATATTATTTAAATTTATACATTCTTCTATAAACAAAAACAAAATCATCGAAATATATTTGAATATAATATTATTATCCTTAAATAATTTTTTTACAAAGGTTAAATTTTTGACATAGTAGTTGGTACCTGAAAATTTGGGATGGGTTACTTCAGTATGTTCGAAATATATATATAAAAAAATTATATAAAATTCATTATTGAAGTTTTAAGTTAAGAGACTGAAATGTTATACACGTTTAAATCGATTTTGTTTTTTTGTTTTTTTTTTTTGTAAAAAAAACTATAAGTACTACTCGTATCTGCAACTTCTATGTTGGCAGGTTTTTATAGCTATGCGATATGATATAAATATTAAATCAAAAACTACTTAAAAATAATATTTAGAAAATTAAAATGTGATATAATTTACAATTTAATATATAAACTAGATTATGGAGTAGATTTTGAGACGCTTCAGTACCTCATTCCACAAGATCTGGATAAACTATTTCCATACAACCTTAAAGTTTTATCATTAGCAAGATACAAAATTTTAAAATGGCAAAAGGAAAATGTAAACCAATAGTGCTTTTAAATTAACATAAATATTAAATTTCTTTTCCTATTTACATCTAGGGATATTTGTGGAACCAATCGCTGATAGCAGACTGGGTAAATAAAAATATTGAAAACGATAGACCAGTTAGAAGCCCAAGTCCATTTATTTCTCAACAATCTTCACCATCATCTAGTGTACAAATTTCAGAGATAACCTTCATAGGATTTGTAAAACACTTCTAAATAAACAACTTTGGCCAAATAATAATATCTATTATTTATCCTTAGAATCTTACGGAATATTTAGAATTACCTAAAGGTAAAATACTTCAAAAGGCATTTGAACAAAATAATAAACTTTTGACTCCAAGCTTGAGAGATACATTGATGGACGATATAGTTCGTAGCTATACTGAACATCATAGATTTATGAAAGACTACGACTTCTACAAAATAATTGACGAAATTACAAATTATTTTATTAATGAAAGAAAGGTAATACATATAATCTGATAATTACATATATTATTTCTTTAAAATACAACTTTTTTGTAGGAATATTATTTTGATATAACGGAGAAAGGACGAGTAGGTCGCCTTTACCACAAATACAAAAATACAGTCGCTAATTTGAGGAAACGGGGCTTGTTTCCAACAGAAAACCAAAAAAAAAAATTACGTCTGCTGCCATCTGTTCCTGTTATTGCGGAAGAAATTATTGAAGATGAAGAATATGAAGAAGCCCAGATATGGTTAAGCCATTATCTTGAACCTTGGTGCACCGTTGAAGAAAAGTGGAAGCTAACTTCAAAGCTAAGACTAAAAACTTTGAGAAAAAAAAGTTCAAATCTTATCGACATAATATTAGAGTGGCCATCATATAAATGTGCGTATGGTGCACGACTGGTACTATTCTTTTACTTTTATAAATGTATTTGTTTTAATGCTTCTCTTTTAAATTTAGATTGATATTGACTTTGAAACTCATTATAAGAATGGTTGCGGCTTGGTGAATGGGTGGGAAGAATTTGTTACCAAAATTAACCCAATTTTTGATAGAGATTTGAAAGATAATTTAAAACAATTATTTCTTAAAATAGAGACAGGTTAGTAAAAAAAAATTACCTAAAACAAAAATTACTTAAAAAAAATATTTTTTCATTAGATAAAAACAAAAAAGATATTCAAATTGTTGAAGCACTTCATCATTTGATCGTCCCGACTGGAAAAACCAAAGGAAAAGATAAAACAATTTGGAAGTACAGCATTTCTGACAGCCAACGTGGACTTATTCAGCGAGTTTCTTCATTATCTGATTTGGATAACACAATCGCTCAACGAAAAGAAAAGTATTTGATGTATCCCGATTTAAAATGTCAACCATACATTTTAATTATTGAAACCAATACGGATCTTCTTGGTATTTATACAGTATTTGATGACATCAAATATAAGTTTGAAAGTTTTGTTCACGCATTGTCATGTGCATATAAAATATTCTTTGTATTCGATCTAAAATATCAGGATGAATGTAAGTTTGTTTGGCAATTCATTCAATCTTATTTTTTTAAAAATGAAATAGACATTGCACCAAGTGTTTCTGGCGTGTTAAGTTCCTTAGGAATCCCATGGAACAAAAATTAAAAATAAAATATATGTATGTATATGTAAGACAACTTACATTGTAAATAGTTGATTTATTATTGTTTCTAAAATCAAATCAGGAATTTTTTGTTTGGAAAAGATTGATACAGTATGATTTGTCATATTTGTTTACGAACATTTCAAACAACAGACATGTTGTTATCTCATTATAAATTTATTCATACCTTAAAAAATATCAAACTTTTTAAATGTGTTCAAGGTAATTGCCCGCAGACATTTCCAACATTTTGTTCCTTTAAAAAACATCTAAAAAATTCACATCGGGAAAATGAAAATCATTTAAATTTAAATGAACTTCTTGAGAAATCTGTTCCTCCAGTTGTTACAGATAGCGGGGATTTGTGTATTGATACTGAATTTCAAAACGAAAAAATTATTTCCCACGAATATGATTGGAAACAAAATCTTTTGAACATGGCCACGAATTTAGTAGTCAAATTAAATAAACAAAGCCATTTAACAAATAAACAGATTGAAGCCATAATATATGATTTTTCTCAAATTTGGTCATCCACATTTTCAATAATTAAAACAAATATTTTATTAAATATTTCTGCAGAAAAACATACAGAAGTCGTAAATATTTTTGACTTTTGCTCTGGAATATTTAAGGATATTAATACAGAACATAAGCTTATAAAACATTTGTGTGAGAAAAATTTAATGAAGCCTCCCGAAAAATTTTTAGTTTCCAATTCAGTTCAAGAAGTCATGGAACAAGGTGTTGCTTCTTTAGATGAAGTGAGTTCTACTGGCACAATTTTAGATATAGAATTTCAAATGAAATCTTTTTTTGAACTTCCTGGCATGTTGCAAAATACAATAACCTATATGACTGACATCTCGCAGAAACCCGTTATATCCAACTTCATTCAAGGTGAACTATGGAAATCGAAAATAGCAACTTATGAGGGAAAAATAACTATACCATATTTTTTATATAATGATGACTTCGAAGTTAATGATCCAATTGGAAACCATACTGGTACTCAATCAATTTCAGCATTTTATTATAATTTTCCTTCAATTCCGGATCAATATAGTTTATCTTCGTTAGATAGTATATTTGCTGCCATGTTTATTAAATCAAAATTAATTAAAAAACTAGGAAATAATTCTGTTATGTTTAAAATGATAGATGTAATCAAAAAGTTAGAAACAGATGGAGTAACTATAGAAACGTCAACCGGGTCAAAAAAAGTATATTTTATTTTGGGTTTGGTTGTCGGTGATAATTTAGCTCTAAATACACTTTTAGGGTTTTCGAGAAGTTTCAGTCACAACTTTTATTGTAGATTTTGTTTAACTCCAAAAAATAAAGCACAATCTCTGACACATGAAAATACAAAATGTTTAAGAAATATTGAAAATTATTCGCGTCATATATCTGATAATGAATATAATGAAACTGGTATATATGAAAACTCTATTTTTAATTCTATAGATTCTTTTCATGTTGTTTCAAATTACTCGGTAGATTTGATGCACGATGTTCTTGAAGGTATCATTAAATATGGCCTTGTAAATTCTATAAATTATTTTATTGCACAAAACTTTTTTTCATTGGATACTCTGAATTATCGTATGCGTAATTTTTCATATGGTGAAATTGATATTCGAAATAGATGTGAAGAAATTAAAATACAACATTTAAAAGCTAAGAAATTACATTTTTCATCACACGAGTCATTTACTTTTTTATGTTTCTTTACGTATTTTGTCGGAGATTTTGTACCAAAATCTGACCGTGTATGGAATTATGTCATAGTATTGGAAACGTTAGTTCAGTCATTATTGTCTGAATCTTTTTCCGAAAATGATATAAGAAATTTAAATCTGAAAATTAAAGAACACCATTTGAAATATTCAGTTTTATTCAACGATACACTTAAACCGAAACATCATTTTTTGGTACATTATGGAACAGTTATAAAAAAATCAGGTCCGGTTAGACGCTTATGGTGTATGAGGTTTGAGTCTAAAAATAGAGAAATGAAGAATTATACCCATACAACATCATCTAGACGGAATTTATCTTTATCTCTAGCAAAAAAGTGTGCAATGAAATTTAGTCATTATCTTTTGGAGTTACAAAATCATCAACATAATGATACAATTATTTATAATCAAAGTGAGTGTCACGATCTCCAAAATACAGTTTTTTTTAATTTAATATCATTTCCTTTTGACGTTACGAAGGCAAAAGTTTATTATACAACCAAAATAAATTTCAAAGGAACAGATTACAAACTTAATTTCAATTTATTAATCTCCGATAATCTTTTTAAAATATGTAAAATAATTGTATACGAACAATACTCTTATTTTATATTGGTGCAAATG